>CM064492.1:48820905-48853405 GCA_032716605.1 Paralithodes platypus
TAATTTCCGGGATTTCTGCTTTATGGATTCTGTAATGTTTTGCTCTTACTTTACTCAGGGACTTTACAGTTGTGCGAACAAGTGTTACCTTTTGTAATTGTTTAAATTTGATTTCCCCTCCCCTTTAACATGTTCAGAATGTCCTCAGCCCACTGCTGCCACATCTTTGTTTACCTGTCACTAAAAAATGAGATATCCAACTAGCCCCCCCACCCCCCCCCCCCCCCCCCCCCCCCCCCCCCCCCCCCCCCCCCCCCAAGTAATAAGCCCGTAATTGACAAGTTTTGGTTCTGTAAAATATCCCTGTCATTTACTGACATGTAAAACAGTATTAGAGAGAGAGAGAGCTACATAGAGCTACATAGATACACAGACCACACAGACCTCAAGGTCCTTACTAGGCAGTCTGGCCTTACAAACTATATATGCATATATGCATATGTACATATACACACACATATATATATATATATATATACATATATACATATATATATATATACACATACACATACATACATACATATATACACACACATATACACACGACACACACACACACAAATATACACATACATACATACACACATACATACATATATATACAGTATAAAAATACATACTGTTAATATAATAATTTTTTATTTTTTTTTCTTCATATCACCCCAGCCCTCTGCAGATAGAGGTCAAGCCTTCCCTTGAAATCGTTTATTGTGTCGCTCTCCACCACTCTCGCTGGTAGTTTATTCCACTCTGTCGCCACACTGTAGGTGAAGAAACTCTTTGTGACATCTAGGTTTGCCTTTTTGGTTTTTAATTTCATTCCATTTCCGCGAGTTTGATTAGTATTGTTTAATGTGAATAGTGCATTTACATCGACTTTGTCGAAACCTTTTAGTATCTTAAAGCACTCAATAAGCTGACCCCTCAACCTCCTCTTTTTTAATGAGAACAGGTTCAATCGTTTAAGTCTTTCTTCATATGGTTTATTTCTTAATGAGGGTATCATCTTCGTCGCTCTACGCTGTACTGACTCGAGTCTTACAATGTCCTTGATCAGATAAGGTGACCAGAACTGCACACCATATTCAAGGTGGGGCCTCACCATACTTTTGAACAGTGGCACTATTACGTTTCCATGTTTATATGTAAATTTTCGTTTAATAAAGGCCAATGCTATGTTTGCCTTATTTGCAGCTGCTATACATTGGTCGGAAGTTTTTAGGTTTTCAGATATTAGTACCCCTAGGTCTTTTAACTACCGTTGCGGATTTTATTTGTTTGCCATTCATTTCGTATTTGTATTTCATATTTCTGCTACCAACCTGCAGCACCTGACATTTATCGACATTGAAGGGCATCTGCCATTTTTTCGACCACTCTGATATCTTGTTTAAATCAGATTGCAACGCATTTCTATCATCTTCGTTCAGGACTGTATTTCCTATTTTTGTATCGTCGGCGAATTTGGAAATGGTGTTGTTTACCTCTACATCAATATCGTTAATGTAAATGAGAAACAGGACCGGTCCAAGGACTGAACCCTGTGGAACTCCACTAGTGACAGGCTCCCACTCCGATTCCACTCCATTTATCACCACTCTCTGTCTTCTGTCTGTAATCCAATTTTTTATCCAAGAATGAATTTCACCTTTGATACCTATCCTCTCCAGTTTAGCCAATAGTTTTCGGTGAGGCACCTTGTCGAAAGCTTTTTGAAAGTCCAAGAAGATTATATCTAGTGATTTCGTCATGTCGTTATATGTGAATAGTTTGTTATAAAATTCAATCAAATTTGTTAGGCATGACTTATTTGATCTAAAGCCGTGTTGACTATTTTTGATTAGGTTGTTTGATTCGAGGTAATCTACTATCTTATCTCTAAGGATTTTTTCCATGATTTTTCCTACAATTGAAGTTAGACTAATTGGTCTGTAATTACTCGCTTTGGCCTTGCTACCCTTCTTGTATATCGGCGTAATGTTCGCATCTTTCCAATCACTCGGTACAATCCCCTGTAGTAATGATAAGTTAAATAGTTGTGTCAGGGGTTTTGCTATTTCGTCCTTAACATTCTTAATTATTTTCGGGTGGAGCATGTCGGGTCCCGGGGTCTTATTTACATTTAAATTACTCAATTTGCTTTGTACTTCGGTAACACTGATGGTGACATCTCCTATCACATGAGTTGAGGTGTTATTTTCAAGGGTATGATCGATAATTTCTTCTGTGAAAACTGAGCCAAAATATTTGTTGAGCAGATTTGCCGTGTTTGTGTCACCTGTTATTGTCTGGCCATCTTCTATTAGCGGTCCGATTCCGCTTTTGATCTGTTTATTTTTGTTTACGTAACTGTAGAATTTTTTGGGGTTTGGGGCACTTTCTCTGGCAATAGTCATTTCGTAATTTTGTTTGTTCGCCCTAATTATTTTTTTCACTTCCCTTCTACTATTTTTGTACAAGTTTTTTAATTACTTCAGTGTTTGTGTTATTTGTTACAAGTTTGTGGAGTTGATTCCTTTTCCTTATTGCCTTGCCAATGTCTCTACTGTACCAAGGGGGCATACTTGATTTCGTATTACGTTTTGGTTTCATGGGTACAAATTGTTTATGCGCTTCTGTAATTGTAGACTTAAAATGTCCCCATAGTTCATTTACTTCGTTTATATTTATGAGGTTTGAGTTTATGTGTGATAGCGAGTCCTTAAGTCCGTCATAATTTGCGTTTTTGAAGTCCGAAACCATTCCTGTTGTTTTTATTGAGGAATATTTGCTTATAACGTTGATTTAAGATTTTATGATCGGACGTTGCCAGATGTTCACCTACATCCAGGTTTGATAATAAATTTTCTTGGGTAGTGATTACGAGGTCTAATATATTCCTGTCTCGCGTCGGCTGTTTTACGTGTTGAGTCAAAAAATTGTCCTGGATGAATCCTTGTCATTTAGGCGTGACTCAGCATTTTTCCGGTCAGGTATTCCAGTCAATTAGGGGGAGGTTATAGTCACCTAGTAAAACTGTTTCGTCGGAATTAAGGGTTTTCTCTAGTATTTCATAAAAAAATGTATCATCGGCAACAGTTAGTCTCGGTGGTCGGTACGCTGTAGTGATATTTAAGTTCATGTTTTTTGTATTATTTTGACGCACACTATTTCTGCATTACTTTCGGGGAGAGTCACCTCGACTGGGTTTAAGTAGGTTGCAACGTACATTGCAACCCCCCCTCTTTGTTTTCCATTGTTACGGTCTTTATGGTTTTTTATATGGCTCTATGTGATATTCATGAAGTAGATCTTTATCTTTAAGGTTCAGATGTGTTCCGTTATACAAATAACGTCAACTTTCTCATTTAATAACAGACATTTGAGTTCGTCTATTTTGTTTCTTATGAGCAGGCATTTATGGATATTATTTTTATATCATTTCTCTCAGCATGCGCTGGATTTGTTTTTCTTATTGGTGAGGATGGGTTTGGGGTTGTGACTTGAAGCCGCGGCGGGTTGTCAAATTAATTCAGTTGGTTGGGTTGGCTTGGATGGGGTTGGGTGGGGTTGTTTAGTTTGTTTTGTGGTTCAGGTAGGTAAGTTTTCGCAACTTGTGGGCCATTGGGGTTGACGGTTTCGTTTAAATGGTTGTGATGGACTTGGAAGGGTTGGGCGGGGTTATTTATTTCTCTTAACTGTGCGGGTGGAGTTTGATTGCTGGGGTTGTGGGAGGGCTTTTCCGGGGGTAGCGATGTCAATACTCAGAGGAGTCTATTAGCATAGTTATCTCTCGGTCCTGACTGGCGTTGTTTTCGTGGGCAATGTAGGTTGCTTGATTTAGAGAGAGAGAGAGAGAGCGAGAGCGAGCGAGAGCAAGAACGAGAGAGAGAGAGTTCTAATATACGGTACTTTGTGGGTTTACTCAAATATTGGCATTGAATGTTTGCAAATGTTTCGTGTTTTGATCATGTTGTTTTCCATATGTTAAAGACGTAACAGATTACCACGTGACTAGAAAATCGGATCATTATGAAATTAGATATAGAAAACTGATAAATAATAATTGTGTCATTTACCTTCAAACAAGTTGTCCCCTCCTTCCCCCACCTTCAGACCCCTAACAGGTCTAACCCCTCCTCTTTACCATCCTCCTCTACCCTCACAACCACATTGTGGCATCTGTTGGCAGAAAGATGCACGTTTGTACACTAACATTCTAGAGTCTATAATTATCGTGGGTGACGGTGAGGCGACATAACATTTGCTGCCGACTGTACATGTGTTGGTGTGCATGTGTTTGTGTTTCGTAGTGTGTGTGTGTGTGTGTGTGTGTGTGTGTGTGTGTGTGTATGTGCTGGTGTGTAAGTGTGTGCTAGTGTCTGTCTGTGTGTATATGTATTGGTGTGCGTGTGGTAGTATATGTGTGTGTATACTATATGTATGTACAAGACGTCCCCAGGCCCGCTGGCTGGGGTTTTCTTGGGGTTGCTGGAAATAAGTGGACGCGGAATTTGCATTTATCGGATTGCAGATGATTTATTGCTGTTGGTAGAGAGGGAAATGTATTGTTGTTGTTGTTGTTGATAGTGGTTGTGGTGATGGTGATGGTGTTCAAGTGAGTGTTTTTGTTGGTGGAGGTAGTGTTGGTGGTGATGGTGTTTTGATTGATGTTGTTGGTGGTGGTGGTGGTGGTGTTAGTAGTGCTGTTGTTGTTGGTGGTGGTAGTGGTCGGGTGTTGATGTTGGTGGTGGTAGTGGTGTTTTTGTTGGTGGTGGTCTTGGTGATGGTGGTGGTTGTGATGGTGTTCAAGTCCGTGTTCTTGTTGTTGTGGTGGTGGTAGTGATGAGGGAAATATATTGCTGTTGTTTTTGGTGGTGTTGGTGTTGTTTTGTTGTTAGTGTAGTAGTAGTAGTAGTCGTTCCCAAGGCTGTCTGGCAGAACAGCCTCAAGATTCTAAGGAAGGCCACGGCCGAGACCGGTTTTTCCCAGAAAGTTTTCAAGGAGTGTGTGTTGTGCTGTTGGCGTAAATGGTTGTGTGTTATGCAGTCTTCTATAATGTGTTTGATAGTGTGCGGTGTTGTGTTACAACCCGGACAGGTGTTCTGGACAAAGTCATCCAGCCTCTTCTAATAACTCAGAAGGGCTGGATGGTGCCCACATCGCAGCCTAGCCAGGTGAACTCTGTTCTCACGGGAAAGGAGGGTTTCTGAAGGATGGACTTCAGGGAGCCGTGCATGTAGCTGAGTGTTGTCTTTGACTTTGAGTGACTGGATTGATCGGTGGGTGAATTGAGTATGGATATGCTTCTGGAGGCTGGCTTGGGGTGGGCAAGTGGGGGGAGTGAAGACAATATTTGTGTATGATAACGAGTGCTAGGCGTTGTGATGTTTCTTGGTGTGTGTGGACGTTCTGCCATGTAGAGTAGTGGGTGATGTTAGTTTGCGGAGGCTGGGGCGAGAAATTGTGTGCCTCTTACATCAAGGTGGTCCTTTGTTTTGAGGACTTTGGTTTCTTGGTGTAGTTGGTCTGTAGGTGTGGTAGCTGTTGTTGATGGTGTTAGTGGTGGTGGAGGTGGTGGTGAGGGAAATGTATTGTTGTTGTTGGTGGTGGTGGTGTTTTTGTTGGTGGTCGTGGTGATGGTGGTGGTGTTAGTAGTGGTGCTGTTGTAGTGGTATTGGTGGTAGTGGTCGTGATGTTGTTAGTGTTGTTGTTGTTGGTGGTGATGGTGGAGAGGGAAATGCAGTGTTGTTGGTGGGGGTAGTGGTGGCGTTTTCGGTGATAGTGGTCGTAGTGGTGTTGTTGGTGGTAGAGGTGGAGGTGGTGGAAAGGGAAATGTATTGCTGTTGGTGGTGGTAGTGGTGGTGTTTTGGTTGTTATTGGCGGTGGTGGTGTTGTTGTTATTGATGGTGGTAGTGGTCGTGGTAGTGCTCTTAGTAGTGGTGTTGTTGTTGGTGGTGGTGTTTTTGTTGTTGATGTTATTGTTAGTAGTGGTGTTGTACTTGGTGGTATTGTTGGTGGTGGTGTTGTTAGTCGTGGTCTTGTTAGTGGTGGTGCTGTTAGTAGTCTTAGTAGTAGTAGTAGTAGTAGTAGTAGTAGTAGTAGTGGTGGTGATGATAGCCTTGAATGAACTACTGCACACCATAACACACTCCTAATTCAATCATGCTATTTTTCCTTACAAACACACAATTAAGGAATGTATACAAATTTATGTGGCCAACTGTATTCAAATAATAAACTCCGAAGGGTGGACAGAATTAAAAATAAAACACCATTACACGATTACAATACCGCCACAAACAACACTCACAAACACAGAAGAGTAAATATATCACAAATACACACACAAACACAAAGAGCATATATAACAAATACACACACACACAGATTAAATACAACACACACACACACACACACACAATTAAACTAGCTCCACACCCCACCTAGGGCGCGCAAGCTGATAATGGCAGACTAAAGGTAGCATATGACAGCGGTGATACATCATGTTAATCCACTTCTATAAGTCCGGGTACGTCTGCTTAAAGGGGATGGCTGTATATGTGTGTGTGTGTGTGTGTGTGTTTGTGTGTGTCAATCGGGACCTATTCCACCAAACCAATACTGATTTATGGTCGATTCTTCCACATTCCATTAACCCACACTTAAGATCTAACCTTACCTTATCAAAGAGGAGGAGTGGGAAGAGAAGGAAGAGAAGAAGGAGAGGAGGAGGAGGAAGAATGGAGGGAGGAGGAGGGAAAGTGGGTGGAGGAGGAAGAGCAGAAGGAGGAAGAGGAAGAATGGAGGGAGGAAGAGGGAAAGTGGGAGGAGGAGGAGGAGGCAGCGTGGGAGGAGGAATACAAAGGAATACAAAGGAGAACAAACTGCAACAGGCCTATTGGTCCTTACGGGGCAGTTTGGATATCTAAAACTACTAATCTATTGACTACGAGGTAGAGAAAAGGATAGCAAAGAAGAAGGCTCCTCCCCACCCACCACTCCCTCCAGCTAATGCTGTCATGGAAACAGATTTTTTTTTTTTTTTTTTTTTTTTTTTTTTTTTTAAAGAGACAATGAACGGAGGAAGGAAAAACACAGATAAAACAAAAAGGTCCATGTGCCTATAGGCATCCTCCATTCATAAAATGTTTGTAACAACTGGATTTAAACATTTGTAGATTGTAAGTTTGTGGAAAGCAATTCGAGGGAAGTGAATTCCAAAGAGTAGTAGCTCTGGGGATAAATTAATTCTGATAAGCAGAAGTTCTGCATTGTGGAGGAGAAAGTGTAAATTCATGGGCGCTCTCAGCTGCCCTAGTTCTACGGGGAAAGATGTGGAGAGGCAGCACAATTGAAGCAAGTTCCTCGGAACAATTGCTGTGAAAATATCTGTATAATAATGCAAGGGATGCAACGTTTCTTCGTATGGATAATGTAGGAAGGTCCTGTGTGATTGTAGGGTTATTGATTAATCTAATAGCTTTATTTTGAATTTTGTCCAACTGCCTCAATGCAACCACTCCCACTTCCACCCCACAGAGGTAAACCGTAATCCATCTGAGAACGCACATGACTTTTATATATTACGGCCAACTGCTCGTCAGTGAAGAATTCTCGAACTCTGTACAGGAGTCCCAGTTTTTTAGAGGCATTCTTAGCAATGCTTCTAACATAAAATACCATGTAGTATTGAAACACTGACACGGAAATTCGGATAGGACAGGGGGAAAAATAAGTTGATTTGTAATCTAAGCTAACTCTATTACTACAATTCTGAAAGGGAACAGATGTATGAATATCAATATACATTTCGGCATGCATTGACACTTCGTTGCGCGTTATTCTAAAAGAAACTGTGTTAATTGGGGGTTATTTGCCAAGTGTTTATCAAGATGGTTCTTGAATGTTTCGACAGTATTACAGTTTACAATGTTCGAGGGTAGTCTGTTCCAATTATTCACAACACGGTTGAAGATGAAATGCTTCGCCTCGTGAGAATGAAAACGCTTGCCTATAATCGTATAACCATTGTTTCTCGTGTTTGCTTGATTGATCGTAAATAATTTGCTTACATTTAGGTTGCTGAATCCCTTGAACCATCGAAGGAAGAATGGAGGAGGAGGGAAAGTGGGAAGAGAAGGAAGAGAGGAGGAGGAGGAGGAGGAGGAAAAGTGGGAGGAGGAGGAAGAGGAACAATGAGAGGAGGAGGAGGAGAGGAAGGAGGATTATCAAGGACAACAAAAGAAAGAGAAGAGGTAGCAGGAGAAGGAAAACAAGAGAAAATGAAAGACAAGAAGGAAGAATGGGAGGAGGAAAAAGAAGAGATAAAGAAGAAAGGAGGAGGAAGAGGAAAGGGAAGAATGGAAGAAGAAGGAAGAGTAGGAAGGGAGAAGTAGGAAGCGAAGGCGGAGAGGAAGAAGAAGGGGGACAAATTTAAAGTGTAGTCATTAAATTGTAAAGAGCACGTCAATTAAAAGATTCCCGTAAAGCTTACCCTTTAATATTGTAAACACACAACAACCCAAATACTTCCTGGCACTTGTAATATTGTAAACACACAACAACCCAAATACTTCCTGGCACTTGTAATATTGTAAACACACAACAACCCAAATACTTCCTGGCACTTGTAATATTGTAAACACACAACAACCCAAATACTTCCTGGCACTTGTAATATTATTATGTTTTTCCACCAACCAACTTCACCTCTAAACTCAATTAATGAAATCAACAAATACATGTGGCACTCCAAGGACTCAAACCTAGGATACTCACATAGAAATTCTGCGCACTTATGTATTACGCTATCAAGACAGTTAGGTAACACATCTTCACTTAACCCTTTAAAGATCCGATCACGCATTTATTTTATGTTTTCCGGCTATTGTTGGAGGTTTTCATTCGGATTAGGATGGGTATTTGGAAGTCAGTTCCTTCCTAAGCTGTATAAAGTCGTCTAGTGATAGCCGGAATAAGCTGTCAACATGCATCATAAGTTTCAAAGGGTTAAAATATACTTCTGAGGTGTTTCCTCATTTTACTTTATTTAGATTTATATTACTACCAGCATTAATTTTAACTCTTTGAAGATTATGACGCTTTTGATAGTATATTCTGGCTACCATGGGACGATTTTATAAAATGTTGGAACCATTTGTGGGAGTTATAAGGGTAAAGACTATCTCAGTTAACCCTCTGACTTACATATATGAATATGAATAAAGTCGTCTAATAATAGCCAGAAACAGAAAAGACATACGTAATAGGATCTTGAAAGAGAGAGAGAGAGAGAGAGAGAGAGAGAGAGAGAGAGAGAGAGAGAGAGAGAGAAAGAAAGAAAAGAGGATACCCCCAAAACTCGATGACGTACCTGCACCACCACCACCATCACCAACAACAACCCAAACACATAATGGACGTGATTATAACCCCCCCCCCCCCACCTCCCTGAAAAATGTACCTACCTCATCTTGATTACTGAGATATTATCAAGATTTAGTAGCGAAATATGTTGTTAACCCCTTCAGCACCATGACGCATTTTGTCCTTTGATTATGGCTAATTTACACGATTTTATGCCATTTAGGAAGGACCTTTATTATTAAGCGGGTTTACTGAAATCGTATTTACCCCTTTGAGTCGTAGAGGTAGATTATCAATTAAAGAAAATCGTCTAATGGTAACCAGAATATGATGAACATTACGTAATGTGGTAAAGGGGTTAATTAGGAAAACTTGTCAATAATATGAAGCAGACACATAATAGTTTCATATTTTGGCACTAAGTAGGGGATAGTGCTTAGTTTTTTGGGCAACATATTCATGTATTTATTTAATTTTGAGTTTCCTCGTTAGATCTCCATCAAGCTTTAAAAAAAAAAACTATATCCCCTTTCAAGATTTATTTGTACATTTTGCGGTAGAAAAATATTTCCGGCTCGCTATCGCTCGCCAGGAAAAAATTGACACCTAAATTGCACGACAGGTCTTTATATTGACAAGTAATGGGGCGAAAGGTCTCAAAATCGCAAAACTAGTGAACGAAAGTCTTAAAATCGCAAAACTAATGGGTCTAAACATGAGGGAGATGGGGGTCCAGAAAAAAAACGAGTATTACCCCCTTAAGAAATAAGTTGCTTAGGGATTCAGTTTACCCTGAGCTGAAACAAACCCAAGTATAATGACCCACAACACCCCACGGGAACCATGAGCCGTCATCAACCTTAACCCCTTCTGTACCGGCAAGGTCTTATTAATTTTATGCTAGCTATACTTAGAAAATTTTGTGCAGTTTAAGAAGAATCTGTTGTAGTAAAACGGGTTAAATGAGATAGTTCAAAGCCTGTTAATTGTTGGAGGTCCTTTATAAACTGAGATACATTCATTTACTAGTAGCCAGAATAAGCTCGGTTCACACATGCACGAATTAACGTCCCGTCCGGCCTCGACCCAGAAAATAGGCAGGACGGACATGGTCCGTCCGTCCCCGACCCCTTTTGCTCGGTTGACACATGCACAAATTAACGTTCCGTCCGTCCCTGACCCCTTAATTCGCCTGCAAACGAGCAAGGACGCCGGCAAAATCGCCTATGATCGGTACACGGACGTGCGGTGTCACCAGCTCACGTGACGCGACGGTGACACATCGCCGACTCTCCTTCCAAAGTGTTTTTGCCGCCGTTCTCATCCTGTTCGTCGGCGTCTAGACGCCGAATGCTCCTGTGGGTGTCCCGGCCTGACACGTTTTGTGGCAGTTCCCCCTGCCCACGCCGACCATTTTATGCATGCATAAAATGGTCGCCGCCTCCCGCCCCGCGTCCCGTGTGCTGGCAACACCACACGTCCCTGTACCGACCATAGGCGATTTTGCCGGCGTCCTTGCCCGTTTGCAGTCGAATTAAGAGGTCGGGGCCGGACGGGATGTTAATTCGTGTAAGTGTGAACCGAGCTATAAAGCTCAAAGGACAGCACCGGTACTATAGGGTTTAAGGAGGTGGGCTTATTTATTAGTTAATTAATTAATTTATTTATTAATTATTGTTTGAGTTTACTCCCTATACTTCCATTAGGCTTAAAAAAGCATCCCCAAGATCCCCCTTCTAGATAAATTTTTACATTTTTTGGTAGAAAAATGTCCCAGCATAAGGCCGGTTCCTTCTAAAGTACAGGTTCGCTATCGCTCGCCAGGAAAAAAATCGACACCTAAATGGCACGAAAGGTCTTAATATTGACACATAAATGGGGCAAAAGGTCTTAAAATCACCAAACTAATGAGCCGAACGTCTTAAAATTTGAAAATTAATGGGGCTAAACCCTTAGGGAGAAGGGGTTAAAAGAAGGGGTCCAGAAAAAGCAACTACGTCCCCCTTAAATACCTGACAATCACTATCGTCAATATATTTTTTCCGGCTGACGGTAAATTGATTCCCTAAACCTCTTTCTTCTGTACCGGCGACGTCTTTTAAATTCTCTTCTATTTTATTTAAACGATTTTGTGCAGTTTAAGAAGGCTCTGTGGTAGTACGAATTGTTAAGTGAGATAGTTAGAAGTCTGTTAATTGCTAGAAGACCTTTTATAACTGAATAAGATCGTGTAATAGTAGCCGGAATAAAGTTAAAAGAACGGCGCCGGTACAGAAGGGGTTAAATAAATTATTTCACGATACTTAACCCCTTGGGGATTATGAGGTGGTTTGACGGTTTATTCTGGCTATCCTTAGACGATATTATACAGCTTAGGAAAGATTAGTGGGAGATTGTGACGCATTTTGACAGTTTAATCTGGCTATCCTTACGATTGTATACAGCTTAGGAAGGGCGTGTGGGAGATAGAAGGGTAAGGACAATCTCAATGAACCTTCTGACTTCCACATAAAGCTCCTAATCTAAAAAAATGGTCTAATAATAGCCAGCAAACAGGAAAGAAATGCGTAATTGTATCATGAAAGAGTTAATGGAAACATACTAGGCCTACACGGCTAGGTCTCTACATCACGTAAATACATACTTTTCATTCTTAACCCGTACAGTACCGGTGACGTCTCGATTATTTGATTTCAGCTACATTTAGACGATTTTATGAAGCTTAGGAAAGATATGTGGTAGCTAAAAGGACTATTGAGATAGTCTGTCGCTTTGTAATAATTGATAGACGTCCTTCCTAAGCTGAATACAATCGTCAAATAGTTACCAGAATACAATGAAATTTTTTTCACCGGTACTGAATGGGTTATCAACGTAATTCAGTACACTAAAGCCGGTATCACACGAGCGCTTTTTTCCCTCAACACTGGTCTGGCAGCTTTTGAGGTAAACTTTTAGAATATTTCTGTCATCTAAATTCATGTACCATCAGTATAGTTTCCGATACCAGTACACAATACTCCAAAAATGTTGTCAGAAACATGTTGATCATCGGATGTTGACTATAAAAGCTCTCGTGTGATACCGGCTTTAATCTTCGTAATAGCCGAGTAAACATGAACAGGACGCGACAATTTACCACCAGGTGAGAACAGACAAGATAACCCATTCAGTACCGGTAACATCCTTCTTATTATATTTTGGCAATTCTATTAAAGATTTTATTCCGCTTAACACTCTCCGACTCATATGACGCGATCGCGTCATATGAACTTATCTTAATAGCTCTCTAATAAGTTTATGATGCGATTTTTGCGTCATATTGAGCTCAGTAAGTTAGTAAGTTAGATGAAAATCTGTCGATTGGTGGCAACCCCAAGTTTCTCGGACTTCTAACGGTCCCGCAGTGAGGTTTTGACAGTTGTGGGGATAATACCGCGTCGGTCGGTCCGTGTCATTCGCCTCCTCGCCAGTAAGTTAATATAATATGTCTGGGGGGGGTTAAGGGGGGTGACCTGCTTTTTTCTCTCTTTCTCTGGCTTGTATCCATTCGGCTCCATTCAGCCTACTGTTTTAAGATGTTTATCCCCATCCAGGTGTCGATTTCTTCCTGGCGAGCGATAGCGAGCCAGCATTGTATGTAGAAATCCGGCTTCGACGGAGATATTTTCTATCGAAAAATGTACAAATTTAGCCTGCTGTCAAATTTATTTTTTTAAATATATGCTGGCTCGTTACCGCTCGCCAGGAAAATATCGACACCTGGATAGGGATAAACGTCTTAAAACAGTAGGCTGAATGGGGCCAAATGGTTACAACCCAGAGAGAGGGGGTGAGAGAGAAAACACGAGGTGGGCCCCCTTAAACTGTTTACAGACTATCTCAATAGATCCTTTTAGCTACAATACATCTTTTCTAAGCTTCATAAAATCATCTGTGGACAGCTGTAGTATTCAGTCATATGATACAGACAATCCCTTCTCGAAAAGAGTGTCAATCAAGTCACGCTTTCGGGTCTTGTTGTGGATCAGCAACCCAAGGTACAAAGGAAGTCTAGTTTCTCGTTCCAGGCTGTGTCGAGTCTGTAGAGCAGTGGCTTCTTTCCTGCTACTTTTCAGAGTGTTGAATGTGAGCAGCTCAACTATTGATATTGCAGCTGTTTTCACGACCTGATTGTTTTCCGTCTGGTTTTGGATGTTTGTACCTCCAAGAATCATCTGAACCAAAGCAAGTAGGGAAGTTGGATTATCCTTATACTGCTCGTCTAGCAACGATCCCGTGAATGTGTAGCGTTTCTGAAAGATCTCTTTCCTGATTATGTTTGCAGCTCTCATGAGCACAACAGCATCACTCTCAGGGTCCCGCTTCTTGGCCTCCAACAAGGTATCTCCAACGTCATTCTTAAACGTGAGCATGACCTCATACTTGCTTTTATGTGCTTCCAACTCGGGAATTCGTGCGAGAAGCTTCTCCTTCAGACGAGTTGAGTTTGTGCGCTCTGACATATCGCCGCCAAGTTGCTTAAGTCGTGATCTGTAGAGTTGTACGAGGCTTGACAGCTTGAATATGTGTTCCGCATGGTCATCTATCTGACGAGTCTCTTCAATGTAGAACACCAATTCTGCGAAGGCTATAGCATCAGGGGCTAGATCTGAATCTTCCTTCGATTCCACTTTCCTGGTGAATGCACGATATCTATTGCTGAAGCCAGTCAAACACTGTTTGCGGTATATCGCATCTATTGCAGTATATCGCATCTATTGCAGTATATCGCATCTATTGCAGTCATGTCTCCAGAGGACAGCTTTGCTAGTAGCCGGGTATCACGAAGCTCAGTTGCCATCTTCCGAACATTTGCGTCCATTCGTGGTGTGGCTGCTCTGTGATAAGTGTCCTCCATTTTTTCATCGCAAAAGAAGCAGAGACTTTCTTTAGCTTGGCAGCAGGTTCCAGGAAACGCACAACGCAGTCTACCTTTGAGTGGAGAAGTCTTCGGTTCAGGATCTTCTAGTTTGGTAACCTTCTTGCGAGCACGCTCAACTTTGGCTTGGTTAAACCTCATGTAGCATGTTTTGTGCCATCTTGCATTGTGCTGAAAGAGGGTTGCAGCGATACCTTGACCGTCATCCAAATGTGACAACTGTATGTTCATTGGCAGTGCACTAAGCGAGTGTAGCTCCTAGATGTGCTCATAGCCTTTGGACTGGTTTACATTCTTACATTGGGACGGGTCTCTCAGGGGTTCAGTTGAACTTTTCTGGCACATAGCACATAGCGTCCAGTCTGTTTCGGTTAATACCGGGTGATGGGCAGAAGTACTGTCAAGCTTTATTTTCTTGGTCGCCATCGCTCCATATAGCTTGGTTGTATTAGACACCATCCATCTCGATTCCTGAAAAGATTAGAAACATTTGTTACGTTCGTTTCAATATTAATCAGAAATCTATATCAAAGGTTTAGTTAGACCTGATTAATTATTGAAGGCTAATCATGATGAACGTTGGCAAGTTCTGCAAATTAAACACATCATATTAATGCATATGTATGCATGCACAATGGATATGATTTTCCTGAAAAATAAATGAAAAGAGATATATTCATTAATGTTCGGATGGAGTTTTAAATAAAATCGTTCACCCTTATATCCTTCCTTTGATATCCTTGGATATGTAATTATTGTCAAATACATGAGGCACGTACTGCACATAAATATGAACGGATTAACGTGGCTAGACCACAACAATATAGGTTGACTATGACAAACGTTTTTTTTTTTAATATATTTGTTTTCAATGTCAATTTTGATTGGGAACCCTTGGTTTGCCAGCGTGGATCTCATTAAAATCGGATTTAGCATACTCAAAAACCCCTATAGACAAATTTTCATGCTTTCTTCCGGAAGTGAACATCTATTTGACATAATCTGCCCGACTATATAGGCTATATTAAGGAGAAGGGGAAATCCTACCTGGAGAATGTATTTCAATTCCTACACAAGGAATAAAAGCTTGGACACTCGTTCTGAATGTCAGAGTTTCGATCCTTGCTGTGAGTATTTAAATATATATATATATATATATATATATATATATATATATATATATATATATATATATACCGGTATATATATATATATATATAATGTTATATTAATGACCGAGTGGTCTGTTTGGGTGCGGGTTCAGTCTCATGGCAGTTTACCATAACAAATTCTTTCAACCTATTATGACCTTTATTCAACTGATTCATACGATTTGAGCGGGTCTCAAAAAGATAGTTGGGATAGTGTATACTCCATTAAGGGGGTAGTGATTGTTTTTTGTTCATGTATTGATATATTAATTTATTTTTTAGTTTCCTCGCTAGAGCTCCATCAAGATTTAAAAATCCACCCCCTAGACCCCCTTTCAAGATAAATTTGTACATTTTTCAGTAGAAAAATTTCCCGGCCATCGGCCGATTTCTCATAAAATTACAGGCTCGCTACCTCGCTATCGCTCGCCAAGAAAGAATCGACACCTAAATGGCTCGAAAAGTCTTGATATATAACTGTCTTCGTGGTGCAGTGCATAGTGTGTTGATTTTTGGTGTGAGCATCCTGGGTTCGAATCCCCGGACTGCCACATGTGGTTGTTAATTTCATTAATCGATTTTAGGAGTAGAGTTGGTTGGTGGAGAGAACATAATAATTGATATATAAATGGGACGAAAGGTTTTAAACTCGACAAACTAATAGGGTGAACGTCTTAAAATCTGAAAAATAATGAGGCTAAACATGAGGAAGAAGGGGGACCAGAAAAACTACCCATCTCCCCTTAAACTGGAAAAAAGAGAAAAAAAATAACAACATTACTATGGAACATGAAGACATAGAGGAACACACACAAATGACAGGTGTACACAAATGACTGGTGGACACAAATGACAGGTGGGCACAAATGACAGGTGTACGTGGAACAAGGAGAGAGGGGTGGTACAACAAGGGAACAATGGGATAAGGAGGAAAGGAGAGGGATGGTGGTACAACAGGGGAACAAGGAGAAAAGAGGACATGGGGTGGTACAACAAGGGAACAATGGGACAAGGAGGAGAGGAGAGGGCTGGGGTACAAAGAGGAGAGGAGAGGGCTGGTTCAACAAGGGAACAATGGGACAAGGAGGAGAGGAGAGGGCTGGTTCAACAAGGGAACAATGGGACAAGGAGGAGAGGGGTAGTACAACAAGGGAACAAGGGGCTAAAGGGGTGGTATAACAAGGGAACAATGAGACAGAGGAGAGGGCTGGGGTACAAGACATACACACACACACACAGAGCAACAACATCAGCCTGGACCACCACCTTATGACCCGCGTGGGAAATCATGGCTTGAGGAAGTTGTGGCGGGTCGCTGAGGGCCCTGAATATGTAATGATGGTAGAGTGCTGCCAGGGGGGGGGGGGGGCCCTGTATATACACATAGACATACACAAAAACAGATAGACAGACACACACGCACACACGCAGCCAGACCCCCCCCCCCCACACACACACACACTGAATACGTGGTGGTGGTGGGGGAAGGGGCTCCAACATATACTGTACAAACACACTCATACACTGACAGACCCATTATACACTCATACATACCCAAAAACACAGGCAGACAGACAGATGACAAACACAGACAACTTTACCGTTTGTTTCCTTAATTCACATATAAATAAAAACAGATTATAAAAACAGACATAATAATAATAATAATAATAATCTGCTGGTTACTTATATAGCGCCCGTATCTCCTCCTTCGAGGATTCACAAGCGCTTGGCTTTCTTTAGTCTACCAGAGACCATTACCCATCCCCCTTGCTCATGGGGAGATGGTAACCGCCGGCTGTATCCCAGAAAAACTTTTCAATCTGAGCGGGGATTGAACGCGAGACCTTCAAGATGGGAATCAGGCACGCTACCAACTGAGCCAGCCGGACGGCTGTGGAGTGACATAGACATACCGAAACATAAATACACACACACACACACACACATATTGTTGACAAAGATATACAGAAACTGAATATGCACTGATGATATGGCATGGAGTGGTGGTGGGACTCCTCTACTGTACATATACACATTTTTGTTTGTATATTCCAATATTCCCTCTCGGGCATAGGCTGACAGCCTTTACACTCTACCGCTGAACACGGTGAGGCCCGTGAGGTCTTGTTCCAGTCTAGGGAGTGAGACATGCGAAGCACCTATTCACGGCTCGAACCCAACTCCATCTCTGAAGATGCTTCGCCTCTGCGCTTCACAGTCTCACTCCCTCGGCTCGGACCCTCACTCTCAGAACGCCACCTATTGAGCAATTAACTCACTAGGCATTGCCCCCCTGTAACATATTTTGAATATGTGAATATTCATACAGTGCTATTTAATCAGGGAACAATGAGGGTATTTTGTTTTGGCATTTCGGTGTGCTGTGGTAATGCACTGATACTAGGTACAGCACAAATTCCATCCCAATAATATCTTCCCATTGACATATTGGGATTCGAACCCGGGTCCATTGGATTACCAGTCCAGTGGCAAGACCACTCTGCCACACCTCCCCTGAGAGAGAGAGTGAGAACGAGAGAGATAAAGAGTGAGAGTGAAAGAGATAAAGAGTGAGAGTGAGCGGGGGGGGGGGGGGGGGGTTAGTTCGGTCGGAATCAACTAGTACATAGTAGGGTAGGGGTGATCGTGGGGTTCAGAAATATAATAATCACATACACAGACACAGATAAAAGACAAACAGGGGGTGGGGGAGCGGGGGCCAAAATACCCCTATCAGATCTGCCACCTGCATGGAAAATTGTCCGTATTACACGTTAGGATCGTGTTACCGATATGTTACACGCTAATGTCAACATTAAAATAGGGCCGACGATTATCAATGTTGCCAGTATTGTTTATATCGGTGCTTACTTACATTGTTGATTCCGACCGAACTACCCCCCCCCCCCCCCCCTCACTCTCACTCTTTATCTCTCTCACTCTCACTCTTTATCTCTCTCTCTCTCTCTCTCTCACACACACACATTCTTCCTCAATCGAGTTGTCAACTTGTGGAATGGGCTTCCCCGAGACGTTATAGACTGCAGCACCGTTGATTCATTTAAACTCCGCTTAGACAAATATCTCGCATCAAACCCGCGACTGACTGCGTTTGTAAATGAATAACTTTATTTTATCCCCCCCTCAGTTACTAACCCATCTGTCCCCTACTAACTTCCTAATCCTGCCACGGACATTAGTTCCAGGGCAGTAGTTCCCTTTCCAATGTTCCCTTACCCACTCTAGACCACTGTTTGGACACTTGATCCTCAGTGTTTTGGAGGACAAGCAGCCTAGAAGGGTCACTGTTGTTGCTTGATTTCCTTTGTACTCCTTTGTACATATGGTACATTCACACATATGCACATACTCTCTCACACACGTCCACACCCACAAACCACTCTACGCTTTCTACCTTAACCTTCTGACCTACCTCTTTACGTTCCAAAAGGTCCCCCCTTCCCCCCCCCCACACACACACACTCGAAATGAATTATCCTGACCACCTTCCCTATCTTTTTACCTATCCCAATGAGGAATACATTGGTTTTGAGAGGCACATACACGCACACACACACACCAAGAACACACACACACACACCAAGAACACACACACCAAGAACACACACACACACACATACTGTACACACACACCAATCTAAGCCATTCATCTTGGCTTTCATACATATATCTTTTCCTACCCCGAGGAGGAATACATTGGCTTTGAGTGGGAAACACACAAACACACACATACACACACACACACACACACACACAATACACACACAGACACACACAAAATACAATCACACAACACATACACACATGTAAGTCATTCATCTTGGCTTTCATAAATTATAGGTTTGAGTCTCAAAGGGAAGAAGGAAAACCTAATATTTAGTAGTGGCCCCGGTATCATTGACGATGCGCCTAACATTGTTTATGGCCAATCTTTGAACTCAGGTTTGCCTTTCAAATGACCCGCCTAGGAGAGGACAAAATACGATTGCCACACATCGTGAGCAAAACGCTCTTAAATATAACAAAACCACTCATGGGCTCGTCCTTATGATGTGGGTACCACTACTAGAAAAAACTAGTAAAAATAAATGAATAATAATAAGTTAAACATTATCCAGCTTATTGCGCTTCCCTGGCTTCTGCTGTCTAATGTGCGCGCCGCCTCGGTCTCTCGAAGCGTCATACGTCCTTCACTGATACATCAAGTCTTTCTAAAATACAGCAGATGAATGGGAAGAGGATGGAAGGGAGGGCCAGAATCGTCAATGATTCTGGGGCCACTACTAAATATTAGGTTTTCCTTCTTCCCTTCGGGACTCAAACCTATAATTTATTAGTGGCCCCTTCATCATTGACGATGAGCCTGAAGTCACAAGTTTGGAGGGGGACATTCATCTAGAATATCAGAACCACTAACAAATTACTAAGGTCAAATGAAAATCACACAAAAACGACCCATGTTTAATAAGAAAAATAGAAAGGGTTTACAGGCAGCGTTTATTAAGGGTTAGCCTGTTGCATAATAACCTGAATGTTAGGATAGAACAGTAGGATATCACACACATAAAACTATACATTTAGTCTATGATAATAAATAAATCAATATTCGTCTCTTTGGAAATACTGATAAAATTACGACATATACATATCCGTAACAACAGGTACTCTATTACAAAATAGTTTTGTACAATGCACATATAAATAACCTTAAGATTATTAAGCATCAATTAATACTCTATTGCCAAAGTAAAGTACTAAAAATACATTTTCCTGACTAGACTTACCTCAGTCTTAGGAATGGGTATATCACTTGATCCTTAATCTCACAATAATGTTGTATCACATAGGAGGCAGATAGGTCTTAGCTAGAACACTCCCCCCCCCCCTTCTTTTGAACAAAAACAGCTTACAAACTAGACTTTCTGCCTTAGAGCTACACATTGTCGAGGTTTCATGAGATTCACGAACAGGTAACGAGTGATAAATGTGTGATTTGAGGACCGTAAGTTTGTCGCTTGCATGTCGTCAAGGGAGTAATTGTGTAAAAATCGGAGCGTAGCTGCCCATTTCCTTATATCGTGTGCCCGTGCAATGACACCCGGATTACTTTCCCTGACAACCTCGACTAATAAAGATGCTAACTGCCTCTCTTGGAGACGTTTACCTGTCCGCGAGACCCAGAGGGACCCAGCCTGAGATGGTCGAGATTCCCGCATGAATAAAATAAGCGATTTCACCGGGCAAAGCAAGTGGTGTTTATCGTCTTGTTTAAGAGATGGGACTTCAAACTCTGAAAATACATGATTAGCATGTTCAATTTTTGCAATGAAATTGGGAGCAGGAGCAATATGTATACTCATATCACGCCGTGAGAACCTTAAGCAAGATGGCTCCGAACTCATTGCCACCAACTCAGATACCCTATTACCCATGGCCAGGGCCATAAGAAAATAGCCTCTAGTTTCAACTCATAGAGAGGATTGTGACAATACCTGGGAGAGTGAAGCATATCAAGGGTTAAATCAAGAGACCAGGTGGGCATGAGTTGGTGTGGTGGTGGGCGAAGCCGGAAGCAAGACCGGATGAACCCCTTCTCCTCCGCCTCCGGTATGGAAAAGCCAGTTAAATCGATAAAAGTAATTCTAATAGCCGTGAGGTGATTCCTTAATGTGACAACTGACAATTTACGCATTTCAAAAAGATAATTTAAATATTTAAATATCAAAGCCACTGAGGACTGCGTCTGGCCAGTTTCTACGATCCAAATAGTGAAGGTCTTCCAATGTGATTGGTACTGTCTTTGGGTTGATACTGTATACTGATTCATCAACTTGTGAGTCACGCTTTCCCCAAACGGAGCTAGCCACTTGGCCTTCTGAATATCCACAAGACGAAAGTCAGCGAGGTCTTGAGGTTTCCAATTGTGTATAAGTGGAAGCACGAGATCGGGAGCGACACCGGGTTCTCGCACCACGTCTTTAATTGATTGTACCACACTTGGGCCGGCCACATTGGTGCGATCATCGAGACCATGCCCCGATAACCCCGTAGTTTGTGAACTAATTTGCACATTAAGGATGCGTCTGGAGGTGGGAATAGATAAATGGATGTCCATTTGTTCCAGTCTACCAGAAATGGGTCCGGGCCCCCCGCCGGAGTCTGACTCCGACGAGTGAGGAACTGAGGCAACTTGTGATTTGCCTCTGATGTGAACAAGTCTATTTTTTTTTCTTTTTTTCTATGTGATTGAGGGAGGCAAAAGGCATAACTGCCTATAGCAAGTGCCTCCCCCATAGTTGAAAGAGTGACAGGGCCAAAATCAAGGGACGTTCGAGCCAAAATGCCTGGACACACAGAGTTTGAAGCAATTTAAGTCATAGGAAGAGGGAAAGACTGATTCTGGGAGAGAGTTCCAGAGCTCAGCTGTTGAGTAGAAGAAAGTTTGAGAGTAACGTTTCACTCTTGGGTTGGAGAGTTGCACAGAGTAGGGGTGGGATTGAGTTGCAAGACGGGTACCACGTGCCCTACGTAAAGGAGGTGGTATGCACTGGGATAGCTCTGAGGAACACTGATTATTATAGTAGCGATAGAATTGTGAGAGAGATGCAACATTGCGGCGGAGAGAGAGATTGCAGAGAGTTGGTGAGTGGATGGGAGTTAATGATACGAAAGGCCTTCCTTTCAACTTTGTCTAGGAGAGCGGTGTGAGAGGAACCTCCCCACACATGTGAACAATACTCAATACAAGGGCGCACTATACCCCTGTACAGAACAAGAAGCTGTGCAGGGGAAAAGAACCCCCTAAGGCGGTTGAGCACACCCAGCTTCTGGGAGGCTGCCTTAGCAAGACTGGTAATATGGTCCTTGTGGATGGTATGGCTCTGCAATCATTTGTTGAAAGACGGTTTGCTTTAGAGACCATTCTACTAGAGTGCTCTGTCGCCGGGACAGAGCATCTGCCAAAACATTGGCTACGCCGGGCAGATATGTTGCATGAAGATAAATCTCTAGCCTTGCAGCTAGACAAAAGATCCTTTCCGACAACCCTTGTAACACTCGAGATCTCACTGGGCCTTGTTTCTGAATGCATGTGACTGCAGTCAGATTGTCCATCCTGAAAGCCAAGGACTTTCCCGCCAGGTTTACGCCTTGCTCCTTTAAGAAAAACAGGGGGACTGACAACTCTTTGGCATTGATATGAAGGTGATTGAACTTGGACCATAGACCCTGACCCTGATGGCCCAGATTCGACTGATACCCCCAACCCAGGGTACTTGAAGAGTCTATTACATCTAACTATTCAATCATTTATTTAGGATTCACTATATCCAACTCTCATATAATTTTAAAGTGTTTTAGTTACAGTGTCCATATATTTATGTGGGGGACTGTACATGGAGATCATTCACCTCTTCAAATTCAATGACTCCGGTTCCTTTCCCACACAAATAAAGCGTACTCTGGCACCTTGTTGTCGCCCATGCACTGATCGTATGACCAATGACGATCACGTGTTGTAGAGGTGTTTCGAGGTGACCAAGGGAGGTGAGAGGCGTGGAGAGGTATTGAGAAGTAGATAGACACTAGCAACGGGCCCGAGAACATAGCCCAGAGATTCCTCTCAATATAGGGAATTTTCTCTTACTTATATTATTAGTACATCTGTATACATCATTCAGTTGTTACTTGAATAAATATCAAAGTTGGTTTTGGATACCAAACATTCTTTAATTTTACCTTTTACCTATACATATAAATATTATATGTTTATGGTTTAAAATACGTTAATGGTGGCAGCTTTACTTTAACTAAAATAAAGATAAGATAACATATCTATCATATATCTATCAATCAACGAGCAGAGACGAGAGCTGAGATCAACCGACACTTCAATCTACAATCAACCTATTAGGAACGTATCTCAAAATGTTTCCCCTAATATGTTCAACTACAACATAATATATTAACCCCTTGAAGCTCTGACGCATTATAGCAGTATATTTTGGCTATCATTAGACGATTTTATGCAGCTTAGGAAGGATCTGTGGGTATTAAAAGGGTAAAGACTCACTCAATCAACCCTCTGACTTCCATATACCCTTCCTAATCTGAATAAAATCGTCTAATAATTACCAGAAAACAAAATAGAAATGCGTATTGGAGCTTGAAAGGGTTAACTCATAAGGACATCGACACCTTTAGTCATCCTTACTAAGAGTTCAATAGTTAACCCCTTTAAGATAACATAGGATCGTATCTCAAAACGTCCTAATCTTTACACCTTACTTACAGTGACTGTCAAAAGTCATTTGTAAAAAGTCTGTATCTACCCAGACCGTCGGAGGAGGAGCTGTCCATATCAAAGAGAAGTTAATTACTTCTGGCTTCGCCCAAGCCACCAGCAGGTTGTGGATTAATTTCGGGATTCGCCATACTGTTTCCGCTGGCAACAGCGGAAAGTACTCGTTTCCTTCCAAAATAATTAGTTTGACCTTCAGGCGACCTAACCGAACCGTCAACCTTATCCAGTTGAGTGAACCCACCAGAGACTCCCAGATTCTCCTCGTGGTGTTCAGAGCGTGGAGAAATCTAAAGAGTTTCCTCCGAAATCTTTGACGATTGTCCTCGCTCTGACTCAGAGAGAGCAACTCGGTATCCCAGAGTAGGCCCACCCACTGGATGACCCTCGAAGGATTCAAGTTGGACTTTGCCAAATTCACCTTGAACCCCAGGGCTGTGACATGAGATAATACTTGATTTACAGGTTGAAGGCAAATTATTTTGAACTGAGCTACAATTAACCAATCGTCGAGATACCATAGCACCATGATTCCCTGTTTGAGCAATAGTAGCAAAGCATGTCGGACTAACTTGGTGAAAATACGGGGTACTAAATTTTGACCAAAGGGCATTCTTTGAAAAACAAACGTCTGATTCCCTTGGCTCAAGGCTAGGTACTTTTGAAATCGCTTGTTGATAGGGACATGCCAGTAGGCATCTGTCAGATCTACGGAACACATTTAACCTTGCGACGGCAGTGTCAGCCTGATCTGATTCACAGTTAGCATCCTGAATGACTGATTGTGAATATCTAGATTCAGATAAGACAAGTCGATGACCGGCCTCATCTGAATACTGTCCCTCTTTGGTACCAGGAATATCCGGGAAGTGAACACGGGCTGATTTGTTGGAATGGGGACAATGATCTGTTTGAGAACCATCTCTCTGATGACAGCTCCCACCTCTAATGAAACATGAGTGAATTCTGTGGGGATACGTAAACGAGGTCACCGGGACCATCTCGATGAGAGGCCTTTCCGGACCACTGTCCTTGCCCATGTGTCTCGGGGCCATGCCCGGTAACAATCCCGGAAGTTGCCAGTCACAAGACTGATATTGTCCGGCAGAGCTACTCTCGGATCTGACTCGCCTTGGCGTGGCGCTGAGAGTGAGAGAGCTGCGTAGTGTCTCAATTTTTTTATTGGGAGGGTTGTGACTCTGACTTTGTGTTAGTGGGATGAGAGGCTTTGCTATCATTGCTACTGAGTTTACCCCGCGACTGACCCCTGAACCACCTCCCTCTACCCCTGGACTGACCGCGACCCCTAGCTGTGCCACCGGTTCCAGGATTTGTGTACATTTTTGATGACTGATGTGATTGAGACTGTCCACGAAAGGGACTCTTTCTGAATTTCGGTTTAAATGCAGACTCACCCTTCGACTTGGAAGCAGTGGCATTGTGAGAGTCTAATAGGTAATTAACTGTGCGCCAGGCATCTATGGAGGCAAGGGTTATAGTGAATACATCAAATATAATTCACCTTTTACCTATCTCAACCGGGAGCCACTTAACCAGATAGGCCCGCAGATCTTCACGCACTTGCACCGGCTCAAAGAGAGCCGTGCAAATATCGCCAAGGGACTGACTGGAGTTCTGGAGCAAGAGACGCCTCGTAAGAGATAGCGCCTTATGGGTGCTAGCGTCCGTAACCGACTCAGTCGTCCTGGCTATGGAAGCCACAAGCTGGCGGCTGAGCAGGTATTGGGACGCCAACCTCCATGCTTCCTGCCTCATTTTGAAATCTTTATCTATCTGTAACTGAGTAGGAGAACAAAATGGCTCTACTAACTGATATAATGATAATTTAGGGGCCCCCCAAAAATCTAACATATTTTGCGGTATCCCTTCCGCTTTGACAACGGGCATAGAAAACCAATGGTGGTCCTCCGGCAGGAGCTGGTGACTACTCTTACTATTAATGGTGCTGGCAAACAGCTGGGCTTCTTGTCCCCACGCAACCCACAGCCCTGACTCCCCACCCTCAATATGGACAACTGAGGTACCTGAATAATCTCGAAAGGGGACTGTTTTTAATTCTGGGGTCATACCTTGAAAGATTTTAACGTCATTTAACCCGTCAGACTTGTTCCGATCTGAAAATATTTTCCAGTTGAAGCTTGGGTCAGAGCAGGGGATTGAGCATAGACAAAATATTCAGGAGTATAAAGACTGGGGATGGCTTTGATAACAACATCTAACACATCACCAGATTGAGTCTTAGCCCGTAACTTCTTAGCTTCCCTAGTATAAAGGCTAGGGATGGCTTTGATAACAACGTCTAACACATCACCAGATTGAGTCTTAGCCCGTAACTTCTTAGCTTCACTCATTTCAACAACCCAATGATCTGGTACCGGGCACTCACCTGCTACCATGGGCTGTGCAACCTCTGGACGAATGGGTGTAAGAACTGACCAGGACATATCCGGACCATATAAGAGGGGCATAGGGCCCTTCTTAGATGGTAGAGAACGATCAAAGGAAGGCGGAATAAGATCCGTGAACAATTTAATATTGGATGGCAAGATAGCTGCGGACCCCGAAGTGGGAGCCGCCAGATTGAGCGTGATAGGAGGATTTATACCATTAACCTGAGGTAAGATTTAAATTTGCCCTAGAGGTCGCACCGCCGGGGCTACAGGTGCCGCCACCTTAACCAGTCGCTCGTCCTTCACTTGTTTCATAAACTGGAACCACTCCTGAAATTGTTTATTAGTCACAAACATACCACCTTCCTGGTCAGATGAGGATGCGGGCTGAGACCCTTCTGAGCCCTGCGTTCCTGAGAGTCGAGAAGATGTCCGTTGGCCAGAGAGGAATCTCCTCAGAGTCTGCGAATTGTTGTTGCAGTGTGACACCCGGTGGCCGGGCTGGGGGAGCTGGTAAAGCCTCTGACCGAGACTCGCCAGCCCGGACAGCAGGTCCACGTGTTCTTGTTTGTGAGACAGGAACGCCGGGCTGAGCAAGGTCCTCAAAACGGATATCCGGGATGGGGCCTGTTTCCATTGGCTCAACCAGGGAATCTTCATAATACTCAGAGGAATACGTTGTATCTTCGCGTCGGCTGGAATGTGTACTGCTGCCTCGATCCAACCCTAGTACCGGAAAAAGTGGGGGCTCCTGCTGTGCCCGGTGGAGAATTGTAAACCGAGTCGGTTGGCCTTCGACACTGGTAACAGAGTCTCTTGAAGAGTCATGCTGCGACGAAGATGTGTTCCAGTTTAGGTGAAGGCAGCCGAGCTGACTTCTTCGTCGACGACCTTTTGGAGTGCTTCTTCGTGCCCTTGGACTTATCGTCACCCTTGGCTAGAGCGGCGGCTAAAATCTGGACGGTGATTTTTCGCCTCGTGTTGAATAAGATGGGAGGATGACCTTGGGGCATCAATTGGTGAACGGGACCTATCACGCCGGGAAGGTGGAGCAGACACCCCCGGCGAGGTCCCGTCAGAGGTCCTGGGTCGTTTGGGCAGGCGGGAGGGAGCATCGCGAGTACTAGAGGCATCTGGCATATTCATAACTGTCTTTTTCACACTAGAACCACTGGCTACGTATGAAGAAGGCACTTACCTCAATAAATCCGCTAATAAAGGATCATCCAACTGTAAAGATTTATGAGCTACGGTTTTGCAGTAAGTTACGAAGGTAGATTGGATATGTAGCAAAATTGTCTTACATTGTGCATCCGAGTGGGTAAGGAAACCGTTTCTAATTATTGAACACTGTGGACACGATTTGGTTAGCCAACAACCCCGAGATCTGTCTAAACAAGTCACGCACTTAACACATAGTTTATGTCCAATCACAGCTAAATTCGCGCAATTAGAGCCAGTGCAATAGAAATACCCACTCGGATCCATGGCTCCCTCCCACCAGGGAGATGCTAAACCTCCTAGGTGTCCAGGGTGCAGACCTGAGGGAGAAAATTTTCAAGAATCAATGCTCATAGGGACATGCTAGGCTGGAAAAGATAAAATAAATCTCTAACAATAAAGAGAAAAAAAAGAGTTGAATAACCCTATACAATCTTGGTTCCCCTTACGTTAAGTATCATACCAAATGGTACTTCTGAGTAATGTGTAGCATACCAGATGTTACGTGAGTATTAACTTCTTACCTAAGTGACCAACACTGACCTAATCCCATCAAGGAAAGAACCTGATTCCGGCGACCAACGCTATTTGAATCTATCGTCCTCTCAATCCCGGCGGACAGCGCCATGATATAAAGCTACACAGATAACTGAGATGCTCAAGATAATAATGGGTGAGTTCGTATTCAGCTCAGCTGTTATATCCCGGCAGACGTGGGTCCCCACTGTACTCCACCAGGGTAACGTTCTGACCAGTCCCAAGCTACAAACGTATTCTGTTAGGCCTTGAGGCGGAAATTTCATGAGGGCGTCGGCCAAGCCGGGGGACCCACAAGACATGCGGAGTAAAATTTCAGCCTCCCGAAAAATTACCACTGCCGGCAAAACTAAACAGAATAATTCCAACCTATCTTGTACCAAACAAAGATAACCTGAAATCAACAATACTCTAGGTGCTTCCGGTAATTTCCCGGCGGGGAAACCGCGTGAAGCGACTAGAGGGACGTTGGCACAAGTCTCACTTAACAAATCCTGCCGGAAGGGCCATACCTCCCAGTAAAAGATAACCCAACGTGCACAATTATGGCATAGTTATACATTAATCAATCAATAAATAACATATCCCAACCATAACTCAAAAACCTACAGGAGGCCAACTAGATGGGGGCAGGTGTCGGGAATCATCATATCAATGTAACAAACCTTCAATCCAGCGAAGCCCTCTAAACCCATCACGTAATGAACAGGAAGCGTAGGCTGAACAGCGTCATGATCACGTGCTAGATCCCTCAACTAAGTGAGACAATCTATAACGCACGTGTCTTCGTGGTGTAGACAAAAAACGCAGAACACCCATAAACGGGCCGAAAAGCGGGCCCCGGTTCACTAAAAGAAGCCTCATGCCTAAAAGAACTAATTGAAAATGAACTAGGACAATAAAACACGCACAACAAGGACTCCTCCTGACAAAACTAACCTCTGCCAAATACTCGGAAAACCGTCTCCAAAGGCAAGTGGAAGAGGTGTACACAGCCTAATTCTAGTCTATAAACTACCCTGACCTCAGCATAAAGCATGTACATATGAGAAAAGACTCACGAGTCACGAGGGCAGGAAAAGAATGAAGAAGGGCTGGGCACACCCCGCGCACGTCCGACCTGGTCAGTGCCTAGGAGACGCACGTCCGACCTGGTCAGTGCCTAGGAGAGTAAGGACGTATGATGCTTCGAGAGACCGAGGCGACGCGCACATTAGACAGCAGAAGCCAGGGAAGCGCAATAAGCTGGATAATGTTTTAGCTTATTATTATTCATTTATTTTGACTAGTTTTTTCTAGTAGTGGTACCCACATCATAAGGACGAGTCCGTGAGTAGTTTTGTTATATTTAAGAGCGTTTCGCTCACGATATGTGGTAATCGTATTTTGTCCTCTCCTAGGCGGGTCATTTGAAAGGCAAGCCTGAATTCAAAGATTGGCCATAAACAATGTTAGGCGCATCGTCAATAATAAATACAGTATATATAATTTTCCCATCCTAATATTATAAGGAGGTATGGTATACATTGGCTTTGCGTGGCCTATGTTGCACACACAACATACCCCCCTCCCCCTGCTCCCAACACACACACACACACACACATACAGATATCTCCCCCTACCCCCCTGCCAACACACACACAAATACTTATATCTCTCTCTCCCCCCCACCCCCTCACCCCTCACAGACACACCAATCTTAAACCATTAATCTTGACTCTACTAATCTTTTTACCTACCCCAAGGAGGCACGCGTTAGGCTTGGCTGGCATTGTTTTGGGGGACTTTAGGTGAGGCTACACTGCAACATATATCCGTATGAAAAGCGTAATCTAAGTGTTCGTAATAATTGACCCTTTAAAGGTATATACTGTATATGGACTGTGATAAATAATAATATTTACATCACTGCCTAGAAAGAGCCTCTAGCAATTAATTAAAGGGGTAAAATCTATAGTATCCCTTTAACTCTCACACACTCACTCTATCTATCTATCTATCTATATGCTCAGGCCCAATCCCCATTTTGGGGGTAGCCGACTCAAGACAGAGCAAGAACAGGGAAAACACAAAAACAACATAAAACAAATATAAACACAGATAAAAAACACAAACTCTCACACATCCAGGTCACCCAGGAGAAGACCCAGAGACCAGGGTTACCAAGGTCGCTCCAGCACTCCCCCGGCCCCTGACCACCAGGAGAGGTTCCGATCTCGGCAGGTAGACATGCAGCGGAGCCAAAGCGACAAGCCCTCCCACCACACTTCCAGGCACACCCTTCATATTAATCGTCTCCCCGGGCCAGGCGCCATCATTCACACCACCATTCATATCACCATTCACACCATCATTCATATCATCATCCTCACCATTCATATCATCATTCACACCATCATTCATATCATCATTCACACCACCATTCATATCATCATTCACACCACTATTCATATCATTCACACCATCATTCATATCATCATTCACACCATCATTCATATCATCATTCACACCATCATTCATATCATCATTCACACCACCATTCATATCATTCACACCACCATTCATATCATCATTCACACCACCATTCATATCATCATTCACACAATCATTCATATCATCATTCACACCACCGTTCATATCATCATTCACACCATTCATATCATCATTCACACCACCATTCATATCATCATTCACACCATCATTCATATAATCATCCTCACCACCATTCATATCATTAGTCACACCACCATTCATATCATCATTCACACCACCATTCATATCATCCTTCACACCATCATTCATATCATCATTCACACCACCGTTCATATCATTATTCATATCATCATTCACACCACCGTTCATATCATCCTTCACACCATCATTCATATCATCATTCACACCACTGTTCATATCATCATTCACACCATTCATATCATCATTCACACCACCATTCATATCATCATTCACACCACCATTCACACCATTCATATCATCATTCACACCACCATTCATATCATCATTCACACCATCATTCATATAATCATCCTCACCATTCACACCACCATTCATATCATCATTCACACCACCATTCATATCATCATTCACACCATCATTCATATAATCATCCTCACCATTCACACCACCATTCATATCATCAGTCACACCACCATTCATATCATCATTCACACCATCATTCACATCAACATCCCTTTCATCATCATCATCCTCACCATTCATATCATCCTCATCACCATTCTCATTATTCATATCCTCATCCTCATCACCATTCATATAATCATCCTCACCATTCACACCACCATTCATATCATCAGTCACACCACCATTCATATCATCATTCACACCACCATTCACACCATTCATATCATCATTCACACCACCATTCATATCATCATTCACACCATCATTCATATAATCATCCTCACCATTCACACCACCATTCATATCATCATTCACACCATCATTCACATCAACATCCCTTTCATCATCATCATCCTCACCATTCATATCATCCTCATCACCATTCTCATTATTCATATCCTCATCCTCATCACCATTCATATCACTATCTTCACCATTCATATCACCATCCTCACCATTCATATCCTCATCCTCATCACCATTCTCATCATTCACATCCCCACCATTTAGATCTTCATTCCTATCATCTTTCACATTATCATTCATATCACGATCCTCACCATTCATACCACCATCCTCACCATTCATATCATCATTCACATCCTCATCCTCACCATTCATATCATCATTCATATCCTCACCATTCATAATCCTCATCCTCACCTCCATTCTCTTCATCCCTTTCATCATCATCATCGTTATTTAAGTAATCACCCTCTTCGTTCTCCTTGCGTCTCTCCTCATTTCCCTCCGGAAGCACGTCGACCCTACACTGCATCTAATTAAGGGGAGAGGGCTCGTTTTTCTGGACCCTTTCTCCCTCGTGTTTAGCCCCATTATTTTTTGACATCTTAGGACGTTTGGTCCATTAGTTTGGCGATTTTAACACCTTTACCGCCATTTCGTTGTCAATTTTAAGACCTGTCGTGCCATTTAGGTGTCTATTTTTTCTTGGCGAACGATAGCGAGCCTGTAATTATAAGAGAATTCGGCCTTCGGCCGGGACATTTTTCTACCATAAAATGTACAAATTTATCTTGAGGGGGGGGGGGGATCTCTAGGGGGGGTTTTTCTTTTTTAAGTTTGAGGGAGGTATAGCGAGAAAACTAAGAAATAAATGAATATATGAATAAATAGACCGAAAAAAAACCCAGCCACCAGCCCCTTGACCCCGTCGCCCTCTTCTCCGAATCATCGTCTGCCTCGTTCGCCTTGATTCCCCCCCCCCCCTCTCTCTCTTCCTCTCCCCCCCCCGGCCTTTGCGATTCCTATTTTCCTCCTTTTTGTTTTCTTTCTTTGGCTCTTCTGGATAATCTGAATCTCATCCCCTTCCAAAAATGAAAAAAAAAAAAAGACTTGTTAGCCATTTATCATTCGGGTGAACAGAAAGTGATGTGTGAAAATACAGTAAAGAAATGAAAATACA
>CM064492.1:48858405-48890905 GCA_032716605.1 Paralithodes platypus
GAGAGGTCCCAACTAAGCTTAATAAAATCATCTCATAGTTGCCAGAATATGATGAAAAGGACGTAACCGGCACTGAAGGGGTTAAGGGGAGACTGGCCGTTTATTTGGTCTATTAATTAATTTTTCATATATTTTCTTAGTTTCCTCGCTAGACCTCCATCAAGCTTAGAAAAACACCCCCGAGATCCCCTTCAAGATAAATTTGTAAATTTTTCGGTAGAAAAATTTCCCGGCCGAAGGCCGGTTCCTCTTAAAATTGCAGGCTCGCTATCGATCGCCAGGAAAAAATCGACACCTAAATGGCACGAAAGGTCTTAAAATTGACAACGAAATGGGGCGAAAGGTGTTAAAATCGCCAAACTAATGGGCCGAACGTCTTATAATCTCTAAACTTGTGGGGCTAAACAATAGGGAGAAGGGGGTCCAGAAAAACGGTCTGCCTCCCCTTAAGACATATCAGCCTTAATTATTGGTGGCACAGGTAAGGACGGCTATAGTGTGTTCAAACTCACCTGGCAGAAATTGACTACTTGCGAGTTTCAGGCTATACGGGAGTTGGAGCCGTGAACATCGATATTACGGGGAGGCAGACCGTTTTTCTGGACCCCTTTCTCATTAATGTTTAGCCCCACTAGTTTTGAGTTTATAAGACGCTCGGCCCATTAGTTTGGCGATTTTAACACCTTTCGCCCCATTTCGTTGTCAATTTTAAGACCTTTCGTGCCATTTAGGTGTCGATTAATTCCTGGCGAGCGATAGCGAGCCTGCAATTTTAAGAGGAACCGGCCTTCGGCCGGGACATTCTTCTACCGAAAAATGTACACATTTATCTTGAAGGGGAGTTTAGGTTTTTTTCTTTTCTAAGCTTGATGGAGGTCTAGGGAGGAAACTAAAAAAATATATGAATAAATAAATTAATAGACCAAACAAACGGCCAGTCTCCCCTTAAAGAGAAATGCAATATTAATGTGGGTTTCTGATGGATTAAAAGTATGATTAATTTGGTTTTATGTATTTATATTATGTATTATGACCGTAGTTTGGCTGATAATTCTGCTAAATATTTATGGCCACGGCTCCAACTTCCTTATAGACCAAAACTCGCAAGTGTCCAAAGGTAAAGCTGCCTTTCTATACTTCCTATACTGCCTTTCTAAACTGATCATGGTACGTCGTTTAAATTATTCTATCTATCTATCTATCTATATGTTCAGGCCCAATCCCCACTTTCCTATTTTTGTTTTATTTACATTTTTTTTTTTTTTTCATTTTATTCTTTTTTATTTGGGAGGGGGGGGGGGGTGGCCGACTAGGAGAAGACCCAGAGACCATAAATATATAGATGTTTGCCCCATTAGTTAGTCGATTTTAAGACCTTTCGCCCCATTTCTTCGTCAATATTTAGACCTTTCGTGCTATTTAGATCTCGATTTTTTTCCCTGGCGAACGAAAGTGAGCCTGTAATGTTGGAAGAACCGGCCTTCGGCCGGGAAATTTTTCTACCGAAAAATGTACAAATTAATCTAGAAGGGGGATCTAATGGATGTTTTTTTTTTAATTTGATGGAGGTCTAGGGAAGAAACTAGACAAATAATGAATACATGCAAAAATCGCCCAAAAAATGAACCAACCCCCCCATTAAATTATTAGCTATAGAAATATATAGACAGACAGCGTTACCAATTTCGGCCAGGTTAGTTTGAATACCCCTTAAGGTGGGATGGGCGTATTTATTTCCTTATCTATATAGCTTTAAATTGATTTTAGTTTCCTCCTAAACCTCCACCAAGCTTTAAAAAAATGTCCCCAAAGATCGCCTTTCTAGATAAATTTGTAATTTTTCGGCAGAAAAATGTCCGGCTGAAGGCCGTTTCTTCCTAAATTACAGGCTTGCTATCGCTCGCCAGGAAAAAATCGACACCTAAATGGCACGAAAGTTCTTATTGACAAAGACATGGGGCTTAAAGTTTTAAAATCGCCAAACGAATGGTCCGAACGTCGTAAAATATGAAAACTAATAGAGTTAAACATGAGGGAGAAGGGTGACCAGAAAAGCCAACTCCCCCTTAATATCTTCACCCAAAGTCAGACCCTCAATAATCGTTGCTGATACAAGATTCATTCCGTGTCAGCCAGCGTGACAGTTCTGCGGCTCTCCTCGGGGGAAACAAGAGCTGGCCCGGGTCAGAAGAACTATTAATGTTTAGCCCACCTAGTTTTGAGATTATAAGACGTTCGGCCCAATAGTTTGGCGATTTTAACACCTTTCGCCCCATTTCGTTGTCAATTTTAAATCCTTTCGTGCCATTTAGGTGTCGATTTTTTCCTTGCGAGCGATAGCGACCCTTCAATTTTAAAAGAAATTGGCCTTCGGCCGGGACATTTTTCTTCTGAAAAATGTACAAATTTATTATTGAAGGGGGGTGTAGGGGGTGTTCTTCTAAGCTTGATTTAGGTCTACCAAGGAAACTTAAAAGATATATTAAAACATATATATATAGACCCAAGTCACTATATATATATATATATATAGTCACCAAGGTCGGGGCCGGGGGAGTGCTGGAGCGACCTTGGTGACCCTGGTCTGGGTCTTCTCCTGGGTGACCTGGATGTGTGTGAGTTTGTACTTTTTATCTGTGTTTATTTGTTGTTTTATGTTGTTTTTGTGTTTTCCCTATTCTTGCTCTGTCTTGAGTCGGCTACCCCCAAAATGGGGATTGGGCCTGAGCATATAGATAGATAGATAGATAGATATATAGACCCAAAACCAAACACTACCCCCTTAATATCTCCACCCAAAGTCAGACCCTCAATAATCGTTGCTGATACAAGATTCATTCCGTGCCAGCCAGCCAGCCAGCCAGCGTGACAGTTCTGCGGCTCTCCTCGGGGGAAACAAGATCTGGCCCGGAAGAACTATTGAGGGAGGATGGGCCGGTTTTCTGGACCCCCTTCTCCCTAATGTTTAGCCCCACTAGTTTTGAGATTATAAGATGTTTGCCCCATTAGTTAGTCAATTTTAAGACCTTTCGTTCCATTTCTTAGTCAATATTTAGACCTTTCGTGCTATTTAGGTGTCGATTTTTTCCCTGGCGAACGATAGTGAGCCTGTAATTTTTGGAAGAACCAGCCTTCGGCCGGGACATTTTTCAACCGAAAAATGTACAAATTAATCTAGGAGGGGGATCTAATGGATGTTTGATTTTAATTTCATGGACGTCTAGGGAGGAAACTAGAAAAATAATGAATACATGCAAAAATCGCCCAAAACGTGAATCATCCCCCCTTAACCCCAGTAATAATTCCTGTAACACGTCAAGTGCACTCTAAACAACTACTGTATACTCAATTCGGAATGTCAAGTAAACTATGATGTTTAATGCAAACGGTCTTAATATTGACAAACAAATGGGGAAAAAGGTCTTAAAATCGACAAACTAATGGGGCGAACGTCTTAAAAATTCAAAACTAATGGGGCTAAGCATGAGAAGGGGGTCCAGAAAAAATAAAAATACCTCTTGTAATGTACCAAAATATTCTGAACCTCACTTCCCGAACTCTGTTAAGGGGGAGGTAGTACTCGCTTTTTTATGGACCTCCTTCTCCCTCATGTTTAGCATATTAGTTTTGAGGTTTTAAGACGTTCGTTCCGTTAGTTTGGCGATTTTTAGACCTTTCGCCTCATTTTTGTTTTGTCAATATTAAGATCTTTCGTGCCCTTAATGTGTTTATTTTTCCTGACGAGCGATAGCGAGCCTCTAATTTTAGAAGGAACCGGCCTTCGGCCTGCACATTTTTCTACCGAAACATTTAGAAATTTATCTTGAAAGGGGGTTTAGGGGGTGTTTTTCTAAGCTTGATGGAGGTCTAGCGAGGAAACTCAAAAATAAAGAAATTTGCAAATATATAAACCAAAAACCAAGCACTACCCCCTAAAGGCGTTAGATCGAACACCTATTGTTACGTTTATGAGATGGCAAGGGAAAGTATAAACTATCTCGGAATTATTGAAAGATTGATTTTGAGGCCATATAAATTAGTTTTTATTTTAATTATATTTTTTCACCAACCAGCTTCACTTCTAAACTCAATTAATGAAATCAACAAATACATGTTGCACTCCAGGGGCTCGAACCTAGGACACTCACACCGAAATTCCGCGCACTTATGCATTACGCTATCAAGACGGCATTTTCTAGGTACAGTCATGACACATAATACCTGCACATCCATTTGAATCTGTATGGAACCCATGTGAGACAATCCAGTGGTGGTGTAATGGTTAAGAAACCTATGTTCTGGGTGTGGTGTCCCGAGTTCGAATCCCGGGAGGACCATATGCTTGCATTAGTTTATTCAAGAGCATTGGGGTTTGTAATGGATGATTAATGTTAAGGGGGGTCACAGGCTTTGTTTTTATCTTTATCTCCTTTTCTCTCTTTCCCTGGCTTAATCCATTCGGCCCCATTCAGCCAACTGTTTTAAGACGTTTATCCCCATCCAGGTGTCGATTTATTCCTGGCGAGCGATAGCGAGCCAGTATTGTATGGAGAAATCCGGCTTCGTCGGATATGATGGTTTAATACCGCTCGCCAGGAAAATATTGACACCTGGATGGGGGTAAACGTCTTAAAACAGTAGGCTGAATGGGGCCGAATAGATTCAAGCTAAAGAGAGAGAGAGAGAGAAAGAGAAACAAAACGAGGTGGGCACCCTTAAGAATGGAGTGTTACTTATATCCCAGAGGCTTCACAACTTGGCTTCAAAGAGTCAAATGGGTGGGCAGGTATTATGGCTCGTGAGTGTACACCTTTCAAACACCTTTAACCCTTTCTGTGCCGGTAACGTATTTTTTTTAGTTGATTTCAGCTACATTTAGACGATTTTATGAAGCTTAGGAAGAATATAGGGTAACTGAAATGATTAATTGAGATAGCCTGGGGCCTTTCAATGTGTAGGCTTCCTTCCTAAGCTGAATAAAATCGTCTAATAGTTGCCAGAATACCACGAAAAAGACATCACTGGTACTGAATGAAATGTTTAACCACACTGGCGTCCATTTCTCTCTCTCTCTCTCTCTCTCTCTCTCTCTCTCTCTCGGCCGCCGATGTTGTTCCCCCCTCGCTTAGTTCTCCTTGTTTTCACCTCTCCGGGACAATTTACGGCAGTCGGTAGGCCATTACACGCAGGACCGCCGGCAGTTTCGCGGCGTCGTGCACCCGCGGAAAAATAGTTGTTGGAAGGAGGGGAAATGTTGGTACCAGCCGCCGCCGCCGCCACTACTAGCGCCATCTGTGGGTGTTGGGGGAATGTATAGTTTATTTCTTTTCGGGTAAACTGCAATATCCTCTCCTTTTTTACTGTCCTTAGCTATTACGATGATATTGCGGCGAAAAATACTATTAGTAATGAAAACGTGGTATTTTTAGGATACGGAGACACATTAGTTTAATATTTTTCCAGTAACTATCGAGAAATCAGCAAAAAAGGGATTCAATTTACCCTCAGCTGAAAAGAAACAAAGTATATATGTGGGTGACCGCGGCGCAACTCGTCTATTATGGCAACGATAACTGGAGTTCCGGCGTTTGGGGGCCCCTTCGTCTATTACTACACACGTGTACACATATGTCTACTGAGGCAGTCACTGTTACGTACACACCCATTACACACACACACACACCAGTGGTTCCCAAACTATTTTGATTGCGACCCTAAATACAATATTTCATGGTCCTTACGACCCTACACCCTGAAACACTGGATTGGTACGTTTTATATGTTTACTGATTGTTATATTCAAAATTATTTTGCAAGATAGTAATTTACACTCTTACATGTTAGTATGTAACACTTGATAATTTAAGTTTCTGTAACAGTACCTGTGCTATGTGAAAAAACAATTATATATACATAAATATATATATATATACAGTATATGTATATATATATATATATATATATATATATATATATATATATATATACTGTATATATATATATATACTGTATATATTATAAAGTTTGATCCCCGGAGGGGAGAAGAGAAAACCTAATATTTAGTAGTGGCCCCAAAATCATTGATAATATGCCTATTAGTATAATAGCCTCCTTTCAAGCGCCCGCGGGCAGCCAGTTTGAAACTCCCGCCGTGGGGAAACGGAGTACTACACATCATAAGTGTAACGCAACTTCTCTTATGGAATCGTCTTATGATTGGGGTACGCACTACGAAAAAACTTCGTAAAAAATGAGAGAAAAAATAAACTCAAAACTTGTTTTGCTATAGCTTTCCATCTTGTGGATTCTTGCGTGTGGATTCTAGCCCAGACCGTGGCAAGAGAGACGCCATTCCGCCTTCACTGACATAACTAAACTTAAGATATCAACGAATGGGAAGGGGATGGACGGGAGGGCCCTACATCGTCAATGTTTTCGGGGCCACTACTAAATATTAGGTTTTCTCTTCTCCCCTCCGGGGATCAAACCTATAATTTATTAGTGGCCCCTCCATCATTGACGATATGCCTGATATCTCAAGACTGGAGGGGGACATTCGTAACAAAATCAAACCACTAACAATACCATAGGTAGAGAAAACAGAATCGCACAGCAAATTTGAGTTCTTTATTGTTTACATACAATATATAAAAAATATAAAAGGATAGAAAGCAGTGCGTTACTTCCTTCGAAGAAGATCTGCTTTATATATTTGATAAGATTCTCACCTCGAGATTCATAAAATTGATTCTCATCTCGAGATTCATAACTTGTTGTCAGGGAAACAAAAAAGTATCCCTGATTAACATAATCTTTTGTCCTTAAACTTATTTGTACATGTTATATAATTTGTACATATTGACTATATAGTTGCAACTATTATAGGTATCTTTGCATAGAAAAATATTTTAGAGCTGTAAAACCAGCTCAACTTATAAAGTATCACAGCTCGTGAACTTATCACATCTTCCGGCGGAGGGGCTCTCAGGGTCTTGGGGCTTACCTGTACCCCCCCCCCTTTTTTCTTCTAAGATTAAACTTGGTAACTAATAGCACAATGACTCATGAGACCCTCTGTCGTAAAGCTACACAGGCTAGCTTTGGTTTATCCAGGGCCACCGACAGGTATCGCGTCAGGAATTTATGATTTGAAGCCCACAAATTAGTGTTAGCTATGTCATCAATCGAATAATTTTGTAAGAATCTAAGAGAGACAGCCCACTTTCTGATGTCGTGGGCTCTGCCCACTACGCCGGGATTACTTTCCCTAAGGACTTCTACGAGTAAGGAGGCTAATCTTCTTCTCGTGACGCGAGTACCTGTGTTGGTGACCCATAAGGCTCCTAGTTGTTGAGGTTTTGCTACCCTCATAAACTTTATTAAAGCCTGAACAGGGCACAAAATGTGATGTGTATGTCCGCGTTTAAGTGCCGGGACCATAAATTCTGAAAATACATGATGACAGTGTTCGTTCTTAACTACGAACGTGGGAGACGGCGCGATCCGTAGATGCTCATTTAATCTCCCAAACCTGAGGCAATTAGGTTCGTTGCTCATCGCCGCCAGATGAGATACCCTGTTTCCTGTTGCTAAAGCCATAAGGAACACAGCCTTCTTTAGTAATGATTCAAAGTCCGGCGCATTATTATATTTTCGCGAATGAAGCAAAGATAAAGCTTTGTCCAGCGACCAGGTAGGCATGAGCTGCCGTGGTGGTGGGCGTAGTTTGAAACATGCTCTCATCAACCCTTTCTCCTCCTCCTGCGGTATGGTCAGACCAGTAAGGTCATAAAAGGGGTTTCTAATGGCAGATAAGTGATTCTTTAATGTAACTACAGAAAGGCGTTTTTGCTCAAACAAATAATCTAAATATTTAAAGACTAAAGCAACTGATGAGTCTGATTGCGCCGTTTCTACTATTCAGGTTGTAAATGATTTCCAATGGGATTGATATTGCCGCCTGGTAGACATAGTATACTGATTAAGAAATTTATTAGTCACACTCTCCCCGTACTGGGCTAGCCATTTGGCATTTTGAATATCCATAAGGCAAAATCCAGCGAGGTCTCTAGGTTTCCAATTGTCTGCAAGTGGAAGTACGAGACCGGGAGTGACACCGGGTTCTCGCACCAAGTTTTCAACTGGTGATACCACACCTGGCCGGCCACAGTGGCGCAATCATCGAGACTAAGCCCCGGTAACCCCGTAGTTTGTGAACTACTTGACACATGAGTGAAGCGTCTGGAGGCGGAAAAAGATAGATTGAATTCCATTTGTTCCAGTTCTCCGACAATGCGTTTGGACCCCCCGCCGCGGTTATTTTCCGGTGGGATAGATAGAGAGGGAGTCTGTGGTTTCCCTCGGACGCAAATAGATCCACTTGTGGACGGAATGGCTCTGCAATCATCTTGTTGAAGATGTTTTGCTTGAGCTCCCATTCTATTACTGTGCTCTGTCTCCGGGACAGGGCGTCTGCCCAGACGTTCGCTACGCCTGGGAGGTAAGATGCATGAAGATGTATGCTTAACGTTTCGGCTAGAGGAAAAATCTTTTCTGACAATTCCAGCAACTTGCGAGACCTCGTTGACCATTGCTTTTGAATGCAGTGGACTGCATTCGAGTTGTCCATCCGAAAGGCTATTGACTTTCCCTGTAAAGAAGAGCTGTGATTTTGGAGGAAAAATAAAGGTACTAGAAGTTCTTGTTTGTTGATATGAAAGTTCTCGTATTTGGACCATAGCCCTTGACCTTGGTGGCCTAGATTCGACTGATGTCCCCAGCCTATTGTCCCTGAAGCATCTGTGTCTACCCATACCGTAGGTGGGGGAGAAACCCACGTCATTATTGAGTGCAATGTTTCCTTCCTTGCCCAGACCGACAGGAAGTTGTGAATTAATGGAGGGATAGGCCATAATTTTCCCTCTGGTAAGAGTGGGAAACATTTGTTGCCTTCCATGATTAATCTCTTTACTTTCAACCAGCCCAACTTTACAGTTAGTTGAATCCAGTTGAGAGAACAGACCAGGGACTCCCACGTCTTCCTCGTCGTGTTCAGACTGTGGAGAAACGCGAACAATCTCCTGCGAAATCTGTCTCGGTTGTCCACACTCTGACTGAGAGTAAGGTTGGCTGTGTCCCAGACCAGCCCTATCCACTGAATTACCTGTGTGGGAACAAGGTTTGACTTTACCAGGTTGACCTTGAACCCTAAGTTTGTACTTGATTTATTACTTGGTTGACATGGATACGGCATAAACTCTCTGACTCCGCCACTACTAGCCAGTCGTCAAGGTAGCATAACACCTTGATCCCCTGAGCTAACATTGGCATAAGTGCCTGCCGGACTAATTTTGTGAATATGCTTGGTGCCAAATTTAAACCAAAAGGTATTCTCTGAAAGACATAAGTCTCTTGCCGTATCCTCAAGGTGAGGAACCTTTGAAACCTCCTGTTTATCGGGACATGCCAATAGGCGTCGGTCAGGTCTAGTGAATACATCCAGCCTAGCGGCGGGAGGGTGAGTCTGATTTGATTCACTGTGAGCATCCTGAAGATTGAATTTTGAATATAAGTGTTCAGACACGAGAGATCTACTACTGGTCGCATCTGCACACTGTCCCTCTTTGGCACAAGAAATAGTCTGGACGTAAAGACATGACAAGTTGATTCTACTGGGACAATGACATGCTTGGTGATCATTTCCTGGACTACTGACTCCACCTCTAAAGAAACATTGTTGACTTCTAGAGCTTGACGTAAACGAGGTTGCCGGAGCCACCGCCAGGTGATACCCATGCGTGCCACTGTCCGCGCCCATGTTCGCCGGGGCCAGGCCCTGTGACATGCTTGAAACGACCCCGTCACTAGACTGGGGTTGTTCGGCAGAACTACACTCGAGTCCAACTCGCCTGCGATAGGCCCCGGGAGAGAGAGAGTTTGATGGACTAGTTTTTTGTGGGTGCTGGGGCAGAGGTAGACGGGTGGCTAGGTTTGGCAGATGTCGTCCCCTGATTTGGCTGGTGTTGTGACTTATTCTTGTTCCACTTACTGTGAGGCTTACCTTGTTTCTGCTTTTGCCGAGTACCTCCCTGCTGTGGGGATGGACAGGAATGAAAGGAATGTTTAGCAATGTTAGCATAAGGCTTGCCTCCAGTCTTTTGTTTGGAGTATAGTTTCTTGAAAGAGTCCTTCTTAAGCTGGGAGGTACTCTGCGGCAAGCTACCTACCAAATTGTACACTGCTCTCCATGTATCTAAATCTAAGAGAGAGTCAGTCAAGACAGGGGAAAGAGTCACCCGGCGACCAATATCTTCCGGTAATTTCGTAACCATAAACACCCTCAAGCCCTGGCGTGCTCGCACAGCCTCTAGTAAGGCTATTCTGATGTCACCTAGGGACTAGATTGAATTTTGTAAGAGCAGCCACCGTGATAACTCTGTGGCCTGCCTTACATTTTGATTTTCAATAGCTGAGATAGTCCGTGTGAGGGACTGGGCTATTTGGCGGCTTACAATATATTGGGAAAAAAGTCTATAGGCTTTGTTTCTTAATTTGAAATCTCTATCCAAGTGGGGGAGGAGTCGAGAAAGGTGCCCTTAACCCCTTAAGCGCGAAAAGACCCTAGGGGCAAGGGTAGTTATTTGTGCATTTCTAGCCTTGGATTCTGACAGAATTCGTTATATTTACAATATAGAGCATTATTTGTTTTCAGTATGCTTTTATTTTACATAATTATATGATGTATATATGAACCTTCAAGAGTGCTAAAATAAGTTGGAAAAGTATTTGGGTGGTGAAAAACGAAGATATTGGCCACCCGGTCATAATCTCAGGCGAGAGAGAGCCACAGGCAACCCTCCCCTCTCGCTGTCTGTGAGTCAACTTAGGCGAGCGGGCGGTGTCTGGGTGTTATATAACGATCTTTTATGCAACCCACTTGTGCTACATTATCACGGGAGAGAAAAATAACCGATAAATGATGAAAATGAGAGGAAAAATAGGTGATAATTGAGGAGGGGGGGAGGGGGGAATAAGGTGGGGAAGGAGGGGAGGGGGGGGTGAGAAACACATGGATGAGTACTAGAGGGGAATTATCTCGCCTAGAGACAAATTCCTTTGTTTTGATAGCCCCTGGGATGTGTTGGAAGGCTTTTTTTATGGTCTTGCTTCCGTGAGGCCTATCGCGTTCCCTATGGTAAGCCTTCCGTGAGGCCTATCGCGCTTGACGGGTTAACTCATAGAGCAAGCTTGGGGGCCGAAAGAAAATAAAAAAAGCTTGGGACACCCCTCCTGCCTTATTTATGGGGAGTGATAACCAAGAGTGGGTTTCCTGAGGAATTTGGTGAGATGATTTTGTGGTAAATGTAGCTGTAAACTGTTGCGCCTCAGCTTCCCAGTCCCTCCACGGACCCACACCTACCTGCCCCACCTGCAACACTGGACTATGTGTTTGGTCTAGCACCGGAATTGTATCCAATTCCGGCGTTAATGCGTTCAAAGCTCTCATGTCATTGACGCCGTCAGATTTTGTCCCGTCTGCAAATAGTTTTGCAGATGAGGCAGGGGGCAAAGCCGGAGTTGATGAATATACAAAGAAATCCGGGTTATAGAACATTGGGTTTAGCCTTAATAGTAACATCTATTAGCCTACCTTGCATATCCTTAGCCCTTAGTTTCTTGCTTTTGCTCACCTCTATGGTCCAGTCACTCGGGACTGGAATTTTCCCCTGATATTGTTATCTGTGCCATGTGAACGTTCTTGGCTATAGCCGGAACCCATGAGCAGTCAGGCCCATATTTATTAGTGGCCCCTCCATCATTGACGAACATGCCTATTACATAAGGCATCCTCTTCAAACACTAATCCGCCGTAGTTTGAATCTACCGCGCAGAGCATTTAAAAACTGAGGAGCCTTCATCATGAGCGCACGCGACCTCACTCATGGCTTCAGTCATTATGAATTGGGTTCTCACTACGAAAAAACTTCGTAAAAAATAAAAACAAAAAGAAAATAAGAATAACTATCCAATAAGCTTTCCATCATATCGTGGATGTACTTGTGTGGATTTCTGACCAGACGCTGATCCAGGCGTCATTCCTCCTTCTTTGCTCTGCGCTCAGCCTGCCCGGACGTTCCTTTCAGGCTCCGCTGGTTCCGCATTCGTGGCGTCCCTAGTGAGTTTTTTCTCATTTGTTTACTCTGGGATGTATCGAGTAAGGTTAGGATAGGCGTAGCAGGAGTGTCCTGGGCTGGTTGCCCGCAGTGCAATGTATTTTGGGTCGTATGTATGGGGCATCTATTTCGGATGTACCCTCGTGGTCCTGTTGTGGACACGTGAACTTTTCACAGTTGGTTTAGTTGGTGATGCAGGCGGCTTTCATTACGCGTTAATTATTGCTGCCTTTTATCCTTCTGATGAGGTAAGCTGTATGTTTGCTGACGTTCCCAGCGTATTTTTCTTCACTTAGTGAAGTTTTTTCTGGGTCCGTGTCAGGCTTCCCGGGGTTGGGAAGTTATCGCTTCGGTGGTGTGTTGGCGGTGGTTCCTGTTGTGATATTCCAGTGTGTGTTTATATTTCAACTATTTCTTGCCGTCTACCTAGGCCTAGCCAGCCGCTCGTAGCTTTGCCACATGTCTAGTGTTATTATTTATTTTATAAATATGCCCTACTGTGTCATGTGTATCCGGGTTTTAGTTGTGTATTGGCTAATTCCTCGGACTATATTTGTTTCCTGGTTTAGTTGTGTATTGGCTAATTCCACGGATTATGTTGTGACCTTGGTTAGTCGTGCGTGTCTCTCCTCGTGTCGTATTGTTCAGATGGTGTCTGTTCAGGGTGGGGTTTGCCTTCCGGCGGGTTTTTCTCGGTTTCACCGTGAAAAAACCTGACCGATGAGCAGTGTTAGGCCACACGTGGTTGTTAACACTGGCTGGTTCCCCGGCGGGGGAGGTGTCTGTGGCTCTCCAGGACTGCGTATCTGTGGGTGCCTGGTTTCAGGCCTCCTTTATTTCCCGGCGGGATGGCTGTACCCATCCTTACATATATATTTAGTTATATATAAAGAAACGATGTTCGTGAGAACACTTGTTTTTTATAGGTTTTCTACCTGGTTTACGACAAACCACGGGGAAAACCTAGCTGTTGTTTAGGCGTTCCTCCCCGGCGATCTTTTACAAAGTAGTGGGGTCAGGAACTTGTGGGGTTAACTTTTAGACTTCTCACCCGGCGGGTGCACCTTAGCAGGGTGGGATAAAACGACTTAGGTCTTATAGTTAACCAATCCATGTGAGTGATACTCTGTGTATCGCCGCCTTTACTCTTACGGCATTTGAAGGATCAGTGAGGTTTAACCAAATCGATTTCCACACCCGGCGGGTGTCCCTAAGTATAGGAACTAAGGAATTTATAAACAAATTCAATTTCGATTAACCTTAATTGGGTGATACTTTCAGTATCGCCGCCTTCTATTTTTACGACGATCGTTTGGGACAATTCGTTAAAAAATCAGATCTCGTATTTTCCTGCCCTGGGCTATTCTACTAAAATATTTCAAGGGCCGGCGTCTTTATGAGGGGGGGCTTTGTTACAAAATTGAATCTTGAGACAGTCACCACCTCCTACAGACTATAAGTGCCATACTGGACCATTATATCAGAGGGTATTCTTCATGTTCTTAGCTAAGAAGACTTGTGTAGCCTCTTTATACCCAGCCGCGTGGCGAGATGTGTTAGCTGTGTCTTTGCATCCCGTTACCCGGCGGGTTATTAACACTTGTATGCGAACACTTGGGTTAACCTTATGAGCATTAATTCCTGGAAATTTTCTTTATTTTTCCAGAGCTGAGCTCCGGCGGACCAATACAGACCCGGCGGTAGTTCCTCTCACCAGTCTCTGTCATGGCTAATGTCACCCCAGTTTTTGCCCTGTGCATTACCCCTACTTGCGCGGGTATCCCAATTTTTGCACATACCCTTTGCATAAGGTGTGTTAGATGTCTAGACCGTTCAAGGGGTCTCTGGGTTACAAGTAATTGTTCTTTTTGCTCCCAATTAACCAATAAAGTCCTGTGTGACAATGACAAGACCGCGGCGGTAGCGTTGAGAGAGGTCAGACAACAAATGTCGGCCTACACTACCATTGTCGCACATAAGTCACTTCAATGTGACAACGTCCCACTTTGGGATAAGTTGCTGTCAGAGCACCCTCCCCCTAAACGTACCTCTAGAGTAAGGGGTTTTAAGCCGACAGAGACTAGCCAGGATTCTGTATCGTCTGTGGAGACGTTTAAACGCCCGAGAGAGCCTACTCCCCCGGCAGCCACCTCCTCGTCGCAGGCGAGATCGAGGTCAAGGTCTCCCCTCAGACAACGGTCTTCAAGTCGGGCCTCTTCCCCGGCTAGTAAGAAGTGCAAGACTGAAGCTTCCCCCAGGGACCATGGTGGTGATCCGTCCAAACCTAGGTCCAGTTCGCGGTCACACCGTAGCCATAAATCCTCCAAAAAGGATTCCCATAAGAAGTCCTCTCGACATTCTTCTAAGTCTAGTGCATCTCATCGTACCTCTACACCTGACAATGTTTCTGTTACAGCCTCAGAGTATAGTGAAGCGCCTGTCCCTAAACAAGATTTACCTATTGATATTTTAACCCTAGAAATGGAGAGTTCAGGATATTCAATAATTGAGAATGTGTCAGACTCTCAAGAGAGCGTAGGCCAGAGCCTCGGTGTTTGGCGTTTTGCTCAGCCAGGGTCTGTCCATCCACGTCCGACTCATACGAGTCACACAGTAGCCGATGTCCACAGGGACGCGGCGGCCCCATCCTCTATCCCTGATTTATCTTGGAAACAAGGTGCCCCTGCCTCGGCGGGGTCTTCTCAGGAGGATCGGGAGGGACAAGATGAAGTGTCATTAATTTCAGATAGGGAAGGACAAGGGTCAGGCTCAGGCCTGGACGCCGCCCATGATAATACTAATTCACCTGAAAGTTCTGCACCTAACCAGTTTGTTACAGCACAAGAAATTGATGGGTTACTTACTCATGCTCTATCAAAATTCTTTAATCAACAACGAGAAAACCCCACAATGGACTTGGGGGCTCCCTTGACAGGTTCTGCGGTACGGCCTCTGATAACGTCAATCGATTTATCTAAGATTCCTAACCCTCCTACTTTGTCACCGGCAGGGAGCTCTAAGCCAGCTACGGCGGCATTCACTACGTCAAATGTCAGGGTCATTACGGATGTTAATCCACCCCCTCTAGACAAAGCGCCTCTTAGAAAGGTAGCTATGCCCCTGCTTTATGGGCCAGACGAGTCATGGGTCCCTTTGAACCCCTCTAAGCCAGAGCTTGCCCAGCCTACCTTGTCAGGGGAACTCCCGGTACCAAGTGAGTGGTTTATCCAGGGAAATAAGTCTAAGAAATTAAGGGCATTGGATGCCTTGGGTAATGTTTTGGATGTAAATATCAAGGCTATACCTAGTTATTATTATCAGGATTATTTTGTTTATGCATCTAAGCCTGCTTTACCCCCTGCCTCAGCTTCAAAACTTTTTTCAGACTGGTCTAAGCTGGATGGGTTTAATGATATTAAGGCTCTGTTGGCTATTACTCCTGAACTAGATTTACAGACCGTCACAGACGAGACAGCTAATCCAGTGTTGAAGGTGGGACAGTTAGGACCAGGACCTTGGGTGGATTGGGAGGTAGAGGCTCAGAACTTTGCAACCACTTTCACTTCTAAATCTTCCCACCAGATCCCTCAGGATACACATTCATGGTTCTCAATGCCGGTAGGTTCTGCCGGCGGAGTTCCGTCAGCTTTATTTTCCTTTTTAGCTGCCCCTAAGATTAATCTTTGAACTAAAGGAACCATTCATTACCCCTACCCCTTCTCACCTAGACAGAGAATTTAGGCTTAGGGGAAAAGCTTTCCGCCTGTTTTCACAGTACATAGTTTCTCAACAGGTGGCTAAGTCTTTACTCAGGTCTACTCAGGCAATCGCAGACGCGGATGCTCGAAGATCAGTTGAATTATCCCGGCGTCTGATTCTTCAGTCGTCAATTCAATCCTTAGGTGACATACGCACAGCCTTACTTGAGGCGGTGCGAGCACGACAGGATCTTAGAATGTCATTAGTTCGCAAGCTGCCTGATCGCATTGCTAACCAGGTGGTTATGTCCCCAGTACTTACACCTTCTTTAATGTCCCCTGATGTATGGCGAACAGTGTTTAACATGGCACAGGCCGTGAAGCACAGTCCCGCACAGGCTAAGAAACCCGCATTTAACTTCCCCAAACCTAAGCCTCCTACTAAAGCTCAGCCAGGGGGTTCTAAGCCGTTTCTTCCGCCTAAGTCCTCCCAATCCCCCCTGGGTCAGTTCAGGCATAGACAGAGAGGGTTTTCAGGACAGAGGGGACGCGGCCAGTATAAGCCGGGTCAGGGCCAGTCTTCGGCCCACACCAGCCAGCCGGCGAAGCGGCCAACACCACCAACACCATCAAAAAACTAAAGTCTTTCTCACTCCCAGTGCCTACCTTAGAGCCGGAGGAACCGAGGGAAGTACAGCCGGCGAACCCTTGTCTGCTAACTGGGTCGTTCCGAACGTGTCACCAAGCATGGCCGTTAAAAACATGGGCACGGATGGTGGCACGCAAAGGCATCACTTGGCAGTGGCTCCGGCGACCTCGCTTACGTCAGCCGACAACGGCAAATTGTGTTTCATTAGAGGTGGAGCTGCTGGTCCAGGAGATGATTGCCAAGAATGTCATCATCCCGGTACCCCCAGATTACCCTGTATTCACGTCAAAACTGTTTTTGGTTCCCAAACGGGACAGTGTTCAGATGAGGCCGGTCGTAGACCTGTCGTATCTGAATCTTCACATTTACAACGAGTCTTTCAGAATGTTAACAGTTCATCAAATCAGGCTAACACTCCCGCCGGGTGGCTGGATGTGTTCCCTAGACCTGACAGACGCCTATTGGCACGTGTCGGTCAACAAAAGATTTCAAAGGTTTCTGGCCTTGAGGATCAGGCACCAAAATTTTGTTTTTCAAAGGATGCCGTTCGGTTTGAACCTAGCACCTCGATTATTCACAAAATTAGTCAGGCAAGCCCTGATGCCATTGTTAAAACAGGGAATCAGAGTGTTGTGGTATCTAGACGACTGGCTGGTGGTGGCAGAGACACAACAATTATGCATAAAACATGTCAATATCATTTTAAATCATGTCAAAACTCTAGGCTTCAAGGTAAATCTGGTAAAGTCAAACCTTGTTCCCTCAAGAGTAATTCAGTGGATAGGGCTGGTCTGGGACACCGCCGCTCTCACTCTGAGTCAGAGTGTGGACAATCGCAACAGGTTTCGCAGGAAACTGTTCAGGTTTCTTCACAGTCTGACTACGACACGAAGAGTCTGGGAGTCTCTGGTCGGCTCTCTCAACTGGATTCAGCTAACTGTCAAGTTGGGCCGGTTGAAAGTAAAACGATTAATATTGGAGGGCAACAAATATTTCCCACTCTTACCGGCGGGAAAATTATGGCCCATACCAAAATTAATCCACACCTTACTAGCGGTCTGGGCGAAGAGGGAAACATTGCACTCAATCATGTCATGGACCTCTCCTCCTCCAACGGTATGGGTAGACACGGATGCGTCAGGCACCATAGGGTGGGGATTTCAGTCAAATCAGGGGCACCAGGGTCAGGGACTTTGGTCCCACTTAGAAATCGCTCACATAAATGTCAAAGAGTTACTAGTCCCATTGTATTTCCTTCAGGCTCACGGCTCGGCGTTACGGGGCAAGTCAGTGGCCTTCAGAATGGACAATCTGAATGCAGTTCACTGTATTCAGAAACAAGGGTCAACGAGGTCAAGGAAGTTGCTACTCGTGTCGGAAGAGATTTTTGTCCTAGCCACCAGTCTAGATATTTATCTTCACGCATCTTATCTCCCAGGCGTAGCGAACGTCTGGGCAGACGCTCTGTCCCGGAGACAGAGCACGACAGTAGAATGGGAGCTCAAGCAACCCATTTTCGACCTAATGATTGCGGAGCTCTCCCATCCACAAGTGGATCTTTTTGCGTCCGAGGAGACTCACAAGCTCCCTCTATACCTCACCCGCCGGACGATAACGCCGGCAGGGGGGCCAGACGCCCTAGTGACAGACTGGAACAGATGGAGCTCCATCTATCTGTTTCCACCGCCAGATGCGTCACTAATGTGCCACGTAGTGAACAAACTACGAGTTTATCGAGGCTTAGTCTCGCTAATCGCGCCCCTGTGGCCGGCGCAGGTGTGGTGCCAGCAGTTAATAATGTGGTGCCCGGACCCGGTATCGCTCCCGGTCAGGTACTTCCACTTAGACACGATTGGCAACCTAGAGACCTCGCTGACTTTTGCATTATGGACATTCAGGAGGCCAAGTGGCTAGCACCATACGGTAGGGATGTGACCAATAAATTGCTCAATCAATATACTCAGTCTACTAAGCGACAATATCAATCTCATTGGAAAGCTTTTACTTCTTGGATTGTTAGAACGGAACAAACTGTACCCTCAGTGGCATTGGTTTTTAATTACTTGAACTATCTGTTTGAGCAGAAACGTTTATCTGTGGTTACTCTGAAGAATCACTTAACTGCGATTAGAGTGCCCTTTTTCGACCTTACAGGTCTATCCATACCGGTGGCGGAGGAAACAGGATTTATGAGAGCGTGTTTTAAACTCCGCCCACCTCCCCGTCAGCTCATGCCTACTTGGTCTCTGGACAAAGCTTTGTCTTTACTTCATTCTCGTCTGTATCAAAATACTGCAGACTTTGCTTTAATCTTAAAGAAGGCAGTTTTCCTTTTGGCTTTGGCCACCGGAAACAGAGTGTCTGAGCTGGCGGCGATGAGCAACACACCTAATTGTCTTAGGTTTGGTAGACTTAATGATTCCATTTCCATTGCACCCTCCCCGGCGTTTGTAGCCAAGAATGAGCATAGTGCACACGTGTTTTCTGAATTCACGGTGCCGGCGTTAAAAAGGGGAAAGGTGCATCATAATTTATGTCCAGTGCAAGCTCTAACCAAATATTTAAGAATAGCTCCTCATAACCCCCAAGGTGCTTTATGGGTAGCGAGTACGGGTAAACGCTTACTTAAACGGCGATTAGCCTCTCTTCTGGTAGAAGTCATTAAAGAGAGTAATCCCGGCGTTGTGGGTAGGGCCCACGATTTACGCAAGTGGGCGGCCTCTTTACGTTTCCTGAAAAACTTTTCAGTTGAAGATATTGCGTCCACACAGTTGTGGGCGTCTAATCATACGTTTCTCTCTAGATACTTGTCAGTTGCTCTAGACAAACCTTCCTTACCATGTATAGCTTTAAGGCAGAGGGTCTAGGTGGCCCTGCAGTCACTTATGTTTATTTTCAAGGAAGGGGGGGGGGGTGCAGTCAGTTGACATAGGACACCCTAGACCCCGCCGGAGTATGAGAACTGTGATACAATTTAAGGTGGAAATGTGATATGAAAATTTCTCTGAGAATTTGTGCTAGTACAAAGTTTAGTACAAAACAACAGTGTTGTTATAGTAGTTTTAGCTGCGAAAGCAATGTAACATTAGTTCAATGGAGTTCATTAGCAATTGATCTCCACATGTATTTTGGGGTTTATGATGTGCACATATAAACTTATAACTTATTATTTGTCACCACTCGTTGAGTGGGGTGCCTTTTGTAACTACAGATCTGTGTTCAGAATCTTCAGGGTTACCTATTTTTGTCAGGCAGGCTTCTTTGAAGCACGCACCTGCCTGAACCCCCTTTTTCTTGTATATTTCCGGCCTACGCCGTATTAAATACATTTTTCAAAGTAAGAATACTATGTGGTTGTTTTTATTATCTGCTTTTCTAGAGTTATGATATGATTACGAATGTCCCCCTCCAGTCTTAGATATCAGGCATGTTCGTCAATGATGGAGGGGCCACTAATAAATTATAGGTTTGACTCCTGTAAGGAGATTAGGAAAACCTAATATTTAGTAGTGGCCCCGTAATCATTGACGACTGGGGCCCTCCCGACCGTCCCCTTCCCATTCGTTGATGTATTAAGGATTTTGGTTTACTTGATATGTCAGTGAAGGAGGAATGACGCCTGGATCAGCGTCTGGTCAGAAATCCACACAAGTACATCCACGATATGATGGAAAGCTTATTGGATAGTTATTCTTATTTTCTTTTTGTTTTTATTTTTTACGAAGTTTTTTCGTAGTGAGAACCCAATTCATAATGACTGAAGCCATGAGTGAGGTCGCGTGCGCTCATGATGAAGGCTCCTCAGTTTTTAAATGCTCTGCGCGGTAGATTCAAACTACGGCGGATTAGTGTTTGAAGAGGATGCCTTATGTAATAGGCATGTTCGTCAATGATTACGGGGCCACTACTAAATATTAGGTTTTCCTAATCTCCTTACAGGAGTCAAACCTATAATAGAAGCGGCATAGGGCCTTTTCTATGCGAAATTTTGTCTAGGGGAGAAGGTGTGATATCCGTGATAACTCGGACATTCGTAGTTGTCAAGGCGGTGGACATTGTTGTGTCACTCGCCGTGGTGGTCATTTGGTTGACGTTAAGAGGGGGTATGGTAGTATTAGATTGAAATGCGGTAGGTTGTAAGGGCCTCACTGTTGATTCAATTGGGGGAGCTACCGGTGCCATAGTGGAAGGGACCTGAGAAATGATGTCTCATTACTTTATGCAAGATATCATGAAGGTCATCTGTAGTTACATATTTAACCCAGTGAGACCCAGCGTCGCACGTGATGCGTCGGCAGTGTTTGATCACCAACTCCCAGCGACGCATCACGTGCGTCTGACATATAAAAATAACTTACGTGGCTCGTAAGGTAGAAAATGGCGGGAGAATAGGAGGGGGAGGTACCGTAGTGTGTGTGGGAGCCGGGCCGGTAGGTGTGAGCGGGCCAAGACAGCCGCGCGGCTGGTGGTGGTGGGCTTAGTGGGGATACTTTACACCCTTAGTTCACCGCCACTTTGAACCTTCATTACTCCGGTCGTATGGGAGCTAGAGGCTTGAGATTTATGTGAGACACTCCTTAGGATATATGCCGTACAATGCCATACTCAGTTTTCACCCTAGTGCTCCCGGGCGGGTGGTCATGCGGGGGAGACGAACTTTCAACCCCCCCCCCCCGCCCCCCAAATGACCGAGGTGATTTTTTTTTTTTTTCATTTCTCACCATTCTCTTCCATTTTGGCTCAACAAATTTGTTTGAGGCTCCCCCCCCCCCCACCGGGGGCCCCCCCCAAACAAAACAAAAAATAAATATCTGAGGTGATTTTTTTTTTTTTTTTTTTTTTCATTTCTCATCCTTGTCTTCCATTTTAGCAAACAAAAAAAAAGAAGTGAAAATGGCTTGGGACTGGGGTGAACAAAATATTATAACTAGCCGGGGCTCAACGGGTTAATTTGAGATCCCCGGGAAGACTCTGAACCCGCCTCAGAGCCTTCCTCGTTCACTGGTTGTCCTGAGGATATTTGTATATCTTCTACCTCCTCTGGGACTTCCACAACCTCCGGCGCCTCCTCAACCTCCGGCGTTTTCTGCCTTTGTAAAACTACCGGCTCATTCAACGGCCACAGTAAGTCCGGGACTGAAGAGGGAATATTATCATTGCTCCTCTGGGTGTCTTGACCCTGAAATCCAATTTGTGCCTGTGGTGGTTCTAACTGTCTCCAAACACTTCTGTTAGGCATGGCGGGAGGTTGGGAGTCCTGTATAATACTAGCCTGTGACATGTCATAATGTTGGACGGTACATGGTGTATAACCCCTATATTGTTCCGCCAGCACCTGTTGTGACACTATTGATGGATCTGTTCGTGGTGCGGCAAGATTTACCTTAGGTATAGCAAATTCCTTCAGCCCATCCCTGGGATTCGACTCAGTCTCCTCAGTCCCCGCCTCCGAGTTTCCTGATTGGACAGACATGGAGGCAGAGGCAGAGGAAAGTGGCCGCGGCGCCGGCAGAGGCTGGCGCCGAGACGACGTCTCATCCGTGCGGGAACTTTTGTGTCCACTCACTGATTTATGGGTCGAAGTCACAGATTCTTCCCGCCTTCTTTTACTAGACTTAGCCATCGATTCTACTGAAGATTGGCGGTCTCGTCTACGAGGTGATCTTGACCTGGACCTTGACTTAGTCCTCGGCGAAGGCGATCGTGCTCGTTTGCGGCGGTCTGGGGGGGTTGCCTCGTCGCTGTCGCTACTCTCGCTACTAACTAATTTCTTAGACAAAGCTTTAGTTTTAGTTTTAGATTTGGGAGTCGACCTAGCTGACGTTGCTTTAGACACTGGAGATTTAATCACTAAGTGTTCCCACAATGTTTCGTCATCACACATCAATGCCTTATGGGCCACATCTTTTTCGTAGATTTTAAAGATAGCCTTAATCTCCTGAAGGGCTACTAGGCATGAAAGGTCCTTTTTCTCAAACACGTTTGACTGGAGTTCTAAGCAAACCGTGCATTTCTTAGACAGCCAAAGTTCTCTAGATCTGTCGAGGCACTTTACACATTTGATACAATGTTTATGGGCAAAGACCAGGAGAAGAGGACAGTTAAGTGTAGTGCACAGAGAAAAGCGAGGCATGATGGAGCTAAAGACCCCCCTCCCCTCCCCCACTGTGATCGGCTCCCTCACCTGCTGCCTGAGCTGCTACTGGAGTGACGAAATCTGGAAATAGAAATTTCCAGGAATCAATGCTCATAAGGATAACCTGAGAGATGTAAAACATCCTATCCTTCAAGTCCGCCGGAAAATTAGCTATAGCACACTGCTACTCTAACCTTCCGCTTGACTTGTCTTAAGAAAACTTAATTTCCTCTTGAACTGCTTACCTGTGACAAAGTGTCACTGGCCCAATTATTCCGTTAAAACTATGCTGACTATGGTCTAGATCAGTGTTTCTCAACGTGGGCCATATGGCCCCCTTGGGGGCCATGAGATTTTTTCAGGGGCCACAAGGCCAAATTTGAAAAATGGGGGGCCACGAGGGGCCACAGAAAAAGACTCTAAATCGCCTTGACATAGAAAAAAAGAGGCGATTTACGTCTCTCTCTGACAGCTTTCAAGACAAACATTGACAAGTTGGCAGCCCTGCACCAGTCACAGGGATCCCACTGAAACCTTTCAAGATAGAGCCAATTGTACCTACATGTATTCCTTGTTTTGTATTCCTTTTGTAAATAAATAAGTATTCAAATAAAATATTTATCCAATTAATATTGTTATTTGATTTATGCCTGAAATTAGTGTTTTGAGTACATGGTACTATTCAAACTAGAACCATTAATATACCTACTTCCCTAGGCGTATTAAGGTGAGGGACGGATGAGGGGGGGGGGGATAAGAACTCAAAGTTGGCATGGAGGGGCCACAAGAACTTGCATTGGATTGAAGGGGGCCACGACCAGAAAAAGGTTGAGAAACACTGGTCTAGATAGAAATAACCCCACTAGACTGTTAGCGCCGGGCCAGGAAAGTCCAGTACTGTTAGAGCCAGGCGAGGAAAGTCATGCCGTGCTAGGCTATCGGTTTGGGCGAGTTCGCTCGGCGGGCTGAGATTACTCCCTTAAGAATTTAGCATTTTCCGCCGGGAGGTTCGTGGTACTGCACACCACGCCAGGATTTTTTTGGCTCAAACCTTTCGCCTACGAGGCGAGGTTAGGCGTCAGTACGTAGAAAGAACGCCGGAAGGCAACGAGCCAAAAATATTGGGAGGGTCGACTTGTATGTGAAAGTCAGACCTCCCCAAAACACCCCACACCACCATCAGGACGTCTCCTGACTCCCTCTTTATGTGTTAAATATACATACATATATAAACGAGGGATATATCTTAGGGTTATAATAGTATACAAATAATATTTATGAATAATATCAACCCCTATACCCTACGGAGACCCCTAATAAGGCTGGTCATGAGGCTTGTAGTAATCGTACACCTTGTAGATTACCTTACCTCCTGAAGACACTGCTGCGACAACTGGCGTGGGGGCCCCGCGAGAGGGGCAAAGCAGGCTCGAGCCATGGAAAGTCCCACACCACGTGTGACAATTCTTAGACCAGGGCGTCTGCTATAATAATTCAAAAGCAACTGCCTCATATAGATGGTCAGAAGCCTAATCCTGCGGATAATTGAGCCTCCTAACTAGTAGCTGATAGCAATATCTAAGGCGCAGAAAACAAAAACAAAAAACACATGCGGTGCTGATCCTGGAAGATTGTAGGCGCCTGCACAATATAGTACCCTATTTTAACACTTCCCTGCGGGCATACCAAAGGGGTAGCCTGTGCTAGCTAGTCTAAACCTATTCAATACAACTCAGATAAATACAAATGAGCAAGGACTCACTAGATGCGAGCGAACGAAGAATGTGGCAGAGCCCAGGCACGCACGCCCTACTGGGATGGACGCGGGGAAGGGAAGGCGGAATGGCGTCTCTCTTGCCACGGTCTGGGCTAGAATCCACGCGCAAGAAATGCACGAGATGGAAAGCTATAGCAAAACAAGTATTTCTTTTCTTTTTTTCTTTTATTTTTTATGAAGTTTTTTCGTAGTGCGTACCCCAATCATAAGACGATTCCATAAGAGAAGTTGCGTTACACTTATGATGTGTAGTACTCCATATCTCCGCGGCGGCGGGAGTTTCAAACTGGCTGCCCGCGGGCACTTGAAAGGAGGCTATTATACTAATAGGCATATCGTCAATGATGGAGGGGCCACTAATAATTATATATATAATATATATATAAACAAACATGATTTTAATGGAACATACAATACCTAATATAATATTTAATGGCACCTGGGATATACCTAACAGTAGCCTACGTATTATTATCACTCAATTGAATCAAACTGATGTGGCGCAACTAATCTTCCTCACTGACACTCGCACTCCCAAACAGTCTATCTAGCAGTCAATATGGAAATCTGACTGATTTAAGGGGGGTCACCGTTTTTGTGTTGTCTTTCTCTCCTTTTCTCTCTTTCCCTGGCTTGTATTGTTACGATCCAGGTTCTCAAAGACACAGGGCTCTTCAACATTGGACTAGATAATGGCAAAAAGCAACAACGGTAACACTAGATCCAACCCCTGCCTTAAACACTGGAAAACAAAACACCATTACCGCCCTGAGTCGTGCCTGGACAACGAGGTATCCTATGACTCGGTAACTGGTGCACACACAGTAGGCTGACGCTCAATGAAACAGCCTATTCTCAAACAGTAAAAGATTAATCGATTATGTTACACAAAGAAAAGATAGTTAACGTGATTAATTAACGTTACGGTAGATACTCAAATAACTGGCACTCCTGTATTAAAGAAAGTGCAATGCTAGTCCTGCAACATCAACTGGAAACTTCTGAAATAAGTCTGATGCTGGGAAGATCTTCGTAAAGAATCTTGAACAATTATAATGCAGAATACGGGTCACAATATATGCTAGGACATATAGTAATAATAGGCAGGCGAATAATAAAGACTGCGCAAAGGTAGTAATGCTTGACAACTAAAGAAATGCTTCGTGACACAACGCAACAGCCTACTCGGGTTGTGCAACTCAACAACAACCTCGGCTCAAAAGTGCAGTGAATAATAATGCTGCATACATATAATAATGGGGCTTATCTCTAACCAGTATCTGCTCAGTTAATAAAGTCTAGCTGGGGTATCAAGGCAGGGCAACAATGGGCGAGCATGCGGCTCATAGCCTAACGTTGTCCAAGGGTGGTATAATGAAGATTACATTATATGACGGGGATGCTCTCTTGATAAATCTAGGTCTCTAGTACCTAGCTCTATCCTGGCGATCCCTCAGAAGTCAACACAAAGAGGCAGCACTATGTTGTGAGGGATAGGCTATGGCCCTCTCACACCACAGCGCTGTGCTCGCAAAGTAAACCAACCCGAAGACAACTTAGGCTCCCACAGTACCTGTCGATGTCGTGCAGAGCTTAGCTAACACTGCACACATCGGAGACAACGACACAGTAACCTTACCCCTAGTCTAGCTTTAGATAACCAAGAAGAATCACTCAACACCTTGCAAGGGAGACATATACCGGTCTACAACCTTCCCGAGAGATGACACATACTGAAAAGTCCGTCTCTCTAAACCTCAATAAAGCATAATACCTCCTTAACCTAATACATGGAAATATCTGAGAGCTTCGCGTACAATACGACTGGTCGACGGTGAACGTCTATGCTGAAACCAGAAGGGATGTTGAGTTTAATAAAGATTAGAGAATGAGAAAGGAGAAGTCGAGAGAGAAATAGTATGCAAAGTAGCGAGTATGGGGGACAGAATTGCAAAGGATAGAGGCGATACGCGTGTCAGGCAAGCTCTGAGCTGGTAAAAAACACGAGGCAGCGACGGGAAGGGACTAGTTGACCACCCGGCCGCCAACGCCGTCAGCGCCCAAGCGAGCCGTGTCATAGCTCACCACGCTGCTGGGTGTACTCCTTCACACTCTCTCGCTCGCCTCCCACACCAGCAACATTTATATTATAGCGAATATAAAATATAAGGCGCGGCCACAGACCAAAACAAAGACCACTTCTAGACTGTCTGTGGCAACACGACACTAATGAAATATAGCAGATCAACTGTAGCCTATCCCCCCATCCTGGCGAGCGCTAGCGAGCTGCAATGCCCCACGCAACCATTCTGCTAACGCCGGGAGGCGTCACAGTATCCATTCGGCCCCATTCAGCCAACTGTTTTAAGACGTTTATCCTCATCCAGGTGTCGATTTCTTCCTGGCGAGTGATAGCGAGCCAACATTGTATGGAAAATCAGGCTTCGCCAGAAAATAATTCTATCGAAAAATGTACAAATTTAGCATGCTGTCAAAACAAAAATATATATATGCTGGCTCGCTACCGCTCGCCAGGAAGATATTGACACCTGGATGGGGGTAAACGTCTTAAAACAGTAGGCTGAATGGGGCCGAATGGATACAAGCCAAAGAGAGAGGGAGATAAAGAGAAACAAAAAGCGAGGTGGGCTCCCATAAATAAACGTGAGCCAACCACATTATGCTTAACCCTTCTATACCCGCGACGTCTTTTTTATTTGATTTCAGCTACATTTAGACGATTTTAAAAAGCTTAGGAAAGATATATGGTAGCTAAAATGGTTAATTGAGATAGTTTGTAGCCTTTTAATGGGTAGACGTCCTTTCTATGTTGAAACAAAAAAATCATGTAATAGTTGCCAGAATCTAATGGAACGTACATCACCGGTACAGAAGGGGTTAAGGGGGTAGTGCTTGTTTTTATGGACCTCCTTCTCCATCGTGATTAGCCCCATTAGTTTTGAGTTTTAAGATGGCACATTATGTTGGCGATTTTAAGACCTTTCGCCCCATTTCGTTGTCAATTTCAAGACCTTTCGTTCCATTTAGGTGTCGATTTTTTCTTGGCGAGCGATAGGTAGCCTGTAATATTAAGAGTAACCGAAAAATGTACACATTTATCTTGAAGGGGAGGGGGGGTCTAGTTTTTTTTAACTGTTTTTTTTTTTTTTTACAGCTTATCAAGGATCTGAGGGCATGATAAGGGTTAAGACTATCTCATTAACCCTCTGACTTCCGTATACCCTTCCAAATCTAAATTAAATCGTCTAATAAAATAGCCAGAAAACACAAACGAAATGCGTTACTGTATCTTGAAACGGTTAAAGGGAAATGGGTAGTTTTTCTGGGTCCCCTTCTTCCTCGTGTTTAGCCCCATTAGTTTTCATATCTTAAATTGTTTGCCCCATCAGTTTGTCGATTTTAAGACCTTTCGCCTCATTTCTTTGTCAAAATTAAGACCTTTCGTGCTATTTAAGTGTCGATTGTTTTCCTGCAAACGATAGTGAGCCTGTAATGTACAAATGTACAAATTAATCTAAAAGGGGGGTCTAATGGATGATTTTTAAAGTTTGATGGAGGTATAGGGTGGAAACTAACATATATATATATATACCAGTATATATATATATATATATATATATATATATATATATATACCGGTATATATATATATATATATATATATATATATATATATATGATATAATCGACCAAAAAATATACCCTTCCCCCTTAACACTTCAAGCTATATTATCTTCCTTTCACAGCCCCCGCCACTTCTTCGGCGCCTCCTTCGGGAAGTTTTCAAGAGGCCCCTCGAAGCCTCCAAGTCAAACAGTGGATGGTTTTCTTTCCAAATACCCAGTGAAACACGGATCCTTTCTCCGGTCCACAGTCAGTCAGTCAGCCAGTCTCTCACACTAAAGCCGGTATCACACGAGCAATTTTTCACTCAACATTTATCCTCAACACTGGTCTAGCAGCTATGAGGTAAACATTTAATATTTTTCTGATATCTAAATTCATCTATAATTAATCAGTCTAGTTTCCGATACCAGTGCAAAATATTCCAGAAATGTTGCCCGAAAATGTTGATCATCGAATGTTGACTATAAAAGCTCTCATGTGATATCGACTTAAGGTTCACATTGGCACAGACGTTGGACACAGATATCGACACCCACACACACACACACACACACCCACACATAACCAAACACAAAATCCAGTACAGAGAGAGAGAGAGAGAGAGATATTCGAAACGTTGTCAATAAAATGCTCCTCCTCATATGGTGTTTATATTGGGAGCTACTAGTTGAAAATGTAATGATCCACTGGTTGAGTTGCTAGGTCTGCTGAAGTAACTGTAGTTTTCCCGGTTCTTAGCTACACAAATAACTTACAAAACGTTCTTAACCCTTATTACGGATATATTATTTTGGTAGGATAACCTTGGCCACAGAGTTCCCATATAACTAATTTAGCCATTTATCTGAAGTCTGGAACTCTCACTCTCACTCTCTCTCTCTCAATCTGTCTTTCCCTCACTCTATGACTTAAACTGCATCAAGCTCCGTGTGTCCAGACATTGGCTTTCTATCACTCTCTCAACCTGGGGGAAGGGGGGCACTTGTTACAGGCAGCTTTGTTTGCCTTTTGTCTCCTTCATACACATAGAAAAAATATACTCAAATATTGACCCCCTTAGATGGTGTACTCGGACACCATTGTCTATAGCCCACTCATAAGAATTCCAGGATCCCCTATCTATTTCTTAATGCAATTATAACTATTTGGATTGATTTTTGGATATAAATTGCTTTTCAATAAATAGTATATATAGTTTTGTAGTTGATATATAGGAAATTATAAAAGAAAATTCGCTTCCATGAATATACTTCCATAATTTTGAAATAGGTGAAATCCAGGAATCTTTACGAGTGGGCTAGAGACTATGGCATCCGTGTGTACCGATACCTGTCTTTTCGGGAACTGAACCATCGACTATAGTCTATTCACTCTAAGTAGGCCAACATCGTAACTCTCAACCTCTTATAACTCAAAAAGGGCTAAAGCAAATAGTCTGTAAACTTATATACCTATATACTGGATGACTCTTCCCAAATGCTACAGATATTAGTTCAATCGGTCAAGTCCTATTTAGTTATAAGAAGTTAAGGTTTAAGATTTCTGGTCTAGTTATAGTGAATGGACTATAGTAATAACTTTTAATATTTTCCTCCTACGTTTTGTCCCGCATCAATTTCCCATTAAAATACCGCCTCCTCAAACTTAGCTTTTTGATAACATTTCACTGTTTTACCCAGTTTTGTAACGCTGTCTAGGAATCGAAGGGGGTAGGGGGTAAATTCTATCTGAATTAAGAGGATGGGAGTTGGAGGAGTGGGGGGGGGGGGTTAGTTTTCTCCCTAGACTTCTACCAAGCTTTAAAAAAAAATATATATACCTTTGAGGTAAAATTGAAAATTTTCCGATAGAAGCAATTCTCGACCGAAGGCAGGTTTAACTCCAGGCGCTCACTATCGGTCGCCAGGAATAAATCGACACCTAAATGGCACTAAAGGTCTTATTATTGGCAAATAAATGGGGCAAAAAGCTTTAATATCGTCAAACTAATAGGGCGAACGTCTTAAAATGTCAAAACTAATGGGGTAAGTGAAAAATCTCCCCTTAATTAAGCGTTGAATATTTTGCTCGTACGTCGTGTGTCTTGGGCGCGTCAGGTGACAGGTTCCCTCTTTATTACAGTGCTTCTTAACCTTTTCCGACATCAACTGTCTTTACTTTTCTGTAGTAAAGTTTCACAGTCCAGCACCCCCTTACATATGGTTACTGGAGTCACATTTGCTACACTAATATAAGGATAAAGTAAACGTAAATGAAGTATTGCTTAACAATTTTTTTCGCTCATTCTCCAATAATGATACATTAAAGATGTGAATACTAATCATAACCGATATGAAAAAGAGAAAAGGCAAAAATTTAAGAGTGTGGATAAACTTCTTCAGATATAGAAAATGGGACATTCAGAGTGCTCTCATCAATGTGATTTTTGTTGTTGCTTTTGTGCGACCAATTTCCCAAATTGAGGCTTAGTGTGGGCGAGAGCCACCCTCATGTCATGGACCAGTCCATCTTGAAGGCAGTTCCGGGCTTTTATTTTGATCTGCAGCATAGTGGAGAATGCCTTCTCACACAAATAGGACGTTGGAAAGGGAATAATCATCTCCAGTGCTGCTCTTGCAATTCCAGGGTATGCTACCAACTGCTGATACCAGAAGTCAGACAGCGGAAGGGCACAGAGTAATGTCAGACATCCCTGGTTAACCTGCAGGTCGATGAGCTCCTCCTTCATATTGTTATTATCACTCATGTCTGCCAAGAAGGGCTGCTGAATCCGTTCTGGATATGTATGATCCTTGAGAAAGTACTGTGCCATAGTGGTCTCAAGGTACGAGAGGTGAGTAGTGATATTTACTAGAATGAAGGACATAATCTCTCACCTTCGAAGGCATAGAATACAGGTAGCAGACGGTTGAGCTGCTCTACCAGTACTGAGTGCCTGTAGTGGTGCAGCCTCGCACGGCTAAACATCAACACTCCTGGTACAGTACAGGTATAGAACGGGTCCACAAAGCATGGTGTCACAGACTTAATACCAAACGTAACCAACGTCAGGGATGTTCACAAATTTTTCGTTTTCAATCTTGGTGGTAATGTGTTGCTAACGTTTCTCTTTTCTTACAAGTATGCAACAAATGTAATTATATTATTGTTTGCAATTTTCTTTGCTTATTTGTACAGCATTTCCAGCACACCCTAAAACTGATTTCAGCACCCCCTGGGGGTGCTAGCACCACAGGTTAACCCTCTCACGTTTTTGACGCAATTTTGAGCCTATTAGGGATACTTTAAATCCTTTGTTACCATCAGGGGTATTTAAAAACCTTTAGTTTAGTTACTTTAACCTCTGCAGTTGTCTTTGAGTTAGCTGTGGGCAGAAAACTAATTTTGGAGAGGTAATTATAAGAGTGAGAGAACTCCATTTCTTATTGCTAATCTGACAACCTCTACGTCATATGGTCGTGAGAGGGTTAAGAAGCACTGCTCCCTCCCTCCCTCCCTCCCTCCTGAAGCTGCTGATCCTACCTTCATCTCTACACGACCTACAGACACACTAGTCCTCCTAAGGGGGCTAATGTCGGCCATGTTGGATTTCCGCAGTTAGAGAACGAGAACGAGAGAGAGACCGAGACCAGAACGAGAACGAGAGCAAGAGACCGAACGCGTGTATGATATATAATGGCGAAAAGGAAGAAAATTGAAAGGAGCGGTGTCGATGGGGTAACTTTACGAGAATATGAAGACGACAGGCACGGTCATAATAATGGCTGAGGTACGAAAACGAGTTATGACCCCCAAAATCAACAGTTCCTCGGAAAACCTTTATGATAATATTAACTTGGATGATATTAACTTTTATGATATTAACTTTTATGATATTAACTTTCAGGATATTAACTTTCTTTATATTAACTTTTATGATTTTAACTTTCTAACTAACTTTTTTATATTAATTATTATGATATTAACATTAAGCATATTAACTTTTAAAATATTAACCTTTATTATTGTACTTTTAGGATATTAAGTTTTATGATATTAACTTTTATGATATTAACTTTATTATATTAAGTTTTAGGATATTTACTTTAAGGTATGAAATTTGATAATAACTTTTATGATAGTAAGTTTATTATATACACTTTTATGATATTAACTTTTAAATAAATTTAATACAAGTATAAATAAATAAGGCCGGTATCACACGAGCAATATTTCGCTCAACATTTATCCTCAACACTGGTCTGGCAGCTCAAGAGGTCAACATTTAGAATATTTCGGTCACCTAAATTCGTCTATCAGTCTAGTTTCCGATACCAGTGCAAAATATTCTAGAAAAGTTGCCAGAAAATTGTTGACAATTGAATGTTGACTATAACGCTCGTGTGATATCGGCTTAAATAAAACGAGCAAAGCACACCC
>CM064492.1:48893405-49227615 GCA_032716605.1 Paralithodes platypus
ATTTTGACAGTATATTCTGGCTATAATTAGACGATTTTATGCAATTTAGGAAGGCTATCTTGGAATAAAAAGAGTTGATATTATCTCAATTAACTCTTTAGTTCCCACAAGTTCTTCCTAAGCTGAATAAAAGACTCACTAGCATCAAAATCCACAGAACCCTCAAAAAGCAAACTTAGACATGCAAGGCCTCCACCTGATTAAATAAACTTTATCAAGATAGGATGACGCGTTTCTTTCTTTGTCTGGTAACTCGTATAGATGATTTGTATTCAGCTTAGGAAGTTAGTGTAGGAGTCAGAGGTTTAATTAAAATACATGCTACCCGTTTGATTCTTAGAGGGCCTTCCACACCTAAGGGGAATCGTCTAATGGTAGCCTAAATTTAGTGAAAAAAACGTGTGTATCTTTGTTTACTTGTATGTTTACTGTATATGTATACCATTAGGCCTAATTGTTAGCCATAATTGCACTGACAATAATTGTATCGAGTTATATAGGCCAGGTGGCTCTCAAAAGGCTCAGCCATTTTACCAATGTATATAATAACCAATAATGTATTGTATTTCTATGGCTAAATAATGTATTGTATTTCTATGGCTAAATACAGTATAATACATCAATTTCAATTTCCTCGAAGACTGAAAATGTTGAGGCGAGATTTAAATTTATTTGTTTAATTATTAATTATGTTTTTAGTTTCCTACCTAGACCTTCATCAAGCCTAAAAAATACCCTATAACCCCACTTTGAGATATATCCCCGGCAAAATACCCTATAACCCTGCTTTGAGATATATCCCCGGCCAAAATACCCTATAACCCCGCTTTGATATATATCCCCGGCCAAAATACCCTATAACCCCGCTTTGAGATATATCCCCGGCCAAAATACCCTATAACCCCGCTTTGAGATATATCCCCGGCCAAAATACCCTATAACCCCGCTTTGAGATATATCCCCGGCCAAAATACCCTATAACCCCGCTTTGAGATATATAGATAGTAAATAAATGCTGAAAATCGCTAGAATAACGTCACAATCTCTACAATATCGCTCTAAAATGGCTCATATCTACAGAATATCGCTAGAGTGCATGTCCCCAAAGTGCATTCAAGCTAACCTGGCAGAAGTTGGTAGCACTGCCTTTCTATACTTCCTGTTCTGCCTTTCTAAACTACTCCTGTGTCGTCGCCTTTACTAAATATTGGCTATACAAATATAAAGCAAGGCAGCGTTACCAATGTCTGCCAGGTTAGCTTGAATACACTTCAGATGTACAGATTTCCCTCTAGATCGAAGTAAATACCTCTACTGTAGATCTAGAGGCAAAGTAGCTAAAATGGCAACACTGCAGAGCCGACCCGCCCGGAACCAATACCCTGATAATCGCTTCCGGTAATCTGCTGCAGCATATATCGCAAGAAGAAGAAGAAAAAGAAGGAAAAAGAAGAAGTAGGAAGAAGAAGAAGGACAAGAAGAAGAAGCAGAGAAAGAAGCAGAAGCAGGAGGAACAAAAAATAAAGTACCAAGAAGAAGAAATACAAAAAGAAGAAGCAGAAGCAGGAGGAAAAAGAAGAAAAAGAAGAAGTAGCAGACGAAGAAGAAGAAGAAGCTTGGGAAAGGCAAAAGTTTAGTCCACCACTTTTTTGTTTTTGTTTTTTCCCTCGTGCTCTGTTCCAGGCTTCACTCAGTCTCACTCAGCTGCCGAAGCTCCGTTTTCTGCGGCAGGTAACACGGAAAGAAAATAAGGAGGAGGGGAGGGGAGAGGAAAGACGAGGAGGTAGAGGGAGGGAAAGCAATTATGGAGCAGGATGAGGAGAAGGAAGGCGAGGGAAAGAAAGAGGGGAAGAACAAGGGATAAAAGTGAGGAGGAAGAGGGGACAAAATGTAAGAAATAATGGGGGGTGCAGTAATTGATAACTAGAAAGAAAATCGGAATGAGAGGCAGACAGAGAGGTCAAAGAAAACGAAGTCTTAGCCAAGAATTAATCATATATTATGTATACACTTATATAAATATATACTGTATATATATATTTATTTTCTATGTTAGTGAGGGAGACATAATGCAGAACTGCCTGTATCGAGTGCCTCCCCCAGAGTTGAATGAGTGACAGGGCCAAAATCAAGGGACGTTCGAGACAAAATGCCTGGACACACGGAGTTTGAAGCAATTTAAGTCATAGGAAGAAGGAAAGACTGATTCTGGGAGAGTTCCAGAGATCAGCAGTTGAATAGAAGAAAAACTGAGAATAACGTTTCACTCTTAGGTTGAAGAGTTTCACAGAATAAGGGTGAGATTGTGTTGCAAGACGGGTACTACGTACCCTACGTAGAGGAGGTGGTATAGGCTACACTGGGAAAGCTCTGAGGAACATTGATTATTGTAGTAGCGCTAGAATAGCGAGAGAGATGCAACATAGCGGCGAAGAAAGAGAGATTGCATAGAGTTGGTGAGTGGACGGGAGTTAATGATACGAAAGGCTTTCCTTTCTGTGCCCCTGTACAGAGAAAGAAGCTGTGTAGGGGTAAAGAATCCCTTGAACCCCTATATATATATATATATATATATATATATATATATATAAACGGGAGGGAGTCTGCAGAGAGCCGATTGGCTCACACAAGGCAGATCCACTTTATACCCAATCCAATCTCGTTCATATACCTATCTAATTTGATTTTGAAGCTCTCTATCGTTTTTGATCCTACCATATCACTCGGTAGCCTATTCTACATATCTATAACTCTGTTACCAAACCAATGCTTGCCTATATCTTTTCTGAAACTAAATTTATCTTGTTTGAAACAATTTTTTTTTTTTTTGTTTTTTTTTTTTTTTAAAGAGACAATGAACGGAGGAAGGAAAAACACAGATAAAACAAAAAGGTCCATGTGCCTAAAGGCATCCTCCATTCATAAAATGTTTGTAACAACTGGATTTAAACATTTGTAGATTGTAAGTTTGTGGAAAGCAATTCGAGGGAAGTGAATTCCAAAGAGTAGTAGCTCTGGGGATAAATGAATTCTGATAAGCAGAAGTTCTGCATTGTGGAGGAGAAAGTGTAAATTCATGGGCGCTCTCAGCTGCCCTAGTTCTACGGGGAAAGATGTGGAGAGGCGGCACAATTGAAGCAAGTTCCTCGGAACAATTGCTGTGAAAATATCTGTAGAATAATGCAAGGGATACAACGTTTCTTCGTATGGATAATTTAGGAAGGTCCTGTGTGATTGCAGGGTTATTGATTAATCTAATAGCTTTATTTTGAATTTTGTCCAACTGCCTCAATGCAACCACTCCACTTCCACCCCACAGAGGTGAACAGTAATCCATCTGAGAACGCACATGACTTTTATATATTACGGCCAACTGCTCGTCAGTGAAGAATTCTCGAACTCTGTACAGGAGTCCCAGTTTTTTAGAGGCATTCTTAGCAATGCTTCTAACATAATGTGTCCAGCTCAAGTTAGTAGTTAATGTTACACCGAGAATGTCAATACTAGGGGAAGTGGGAATATTTACATCATTAAAAAATATATGGGAGTCAGTGAGATTCTGTCGGTTAGAAAATTGAATGTACTTGGTTTTCTGTGCATTAAAGGAAACTAGATTATTTTGTCCCCATCCATTAATTCTAGAAAGGTCCTGGTTCAGAGAAATTGCAGTGTTTATTTTTGAATTTATAAGATCGGGTTGGGTGAAAGAATTGGTAAATGTGAAGGAACTGTGGAGTGTTAAGTCATCTGCGTAGGAATGTATTGGATTATGAGTGGTAGATATGAGATCATTGATATGAATGAGGAACATAATTGGGGCCAAAACTGATCCCTGGGGAACACCAGCATTTATTGAGTGAAATTGAGAATAAAGGCCATCTACCATTACACATATTTTTCTGTTATGAAGATAAGAAGAAATTAGTGGAACTAATGATGCAAGGCCGTAGTGTGACATCTTCGACAATAAGGATTGATGCCAGACTCTATCAAATGCCTTTGCTATATCCAGTGCTATTGTATGTGTTTCACCATGTTGGTCTGTAGCTTCGTTGACTTGATGCGTAAGAAGGCAAAGCATGTCTGCAGTTGATCGACATCGTCTAAAACCATATTGCCTATCACTGATTAATTTATTATTCTCAAGATGTTTAATTATGTGATTATTTAATATAATTTCAAAGACTTTACCAAGAGTGGAAGTTATAGCTATTGGTCTGTAGTTTGATGGATCTGAAGAGGCACCTTTTTTAGGAACTGGATGGATGTTTGCTTCTTTCCAGGGTACTGGGAGGCATGAGGTATGAGTACACAGACGGACAAATTTTGCCAATACAGGAGCGAGCACCAAGGAGCAACTCTTTGTTCGAGTTCTTTCGCTATCACTATATATATATATATATATATATATATATATATATATATATATATATATATATGAGAGAGAGAGAGAGAGAGAAACAAAATAAAGACTTCGGTAATAATAAAAGAAAAGGGAGAAGAGAGTGATGGAGGAGGGTGAGGGAGAATGAAGTCGTAACCCTTTCAGTACCGGTGACGTCTTTTGTTTATTTGACTTCAGCTACATTTAGACGATATCATGAAGCTTAGGAAAGATGTAGGGTAGCTAAATGGATTAATTGAGATAATCTGTAATCTCTTAATGGGTACACGTCTTTCCTAACCTGAATAAAATCATCAGATGTTTTTTTCGAGAATATACTGGAAAGGCGGTCACCGGTACTGAATGGGTTAAGTAATAAAGAAATAAAGCAAGAACGAGAGGCATAGATAGGGGCGAATTAAAATTAAGGGGGGTCACCTGCCTTTTTTCTCTCCTTTGATCTCTTTCTCTGGCTTTTATCCATTCGGCCTCATTCAGCCTGCGGTTTTTAGACGTTTATCCATTCGGCCTCATTCAGCCTACGGTTTTAAGAAGCTTATCCTCAAAATATTTTTGACAGCAGACTAAATTTGTAAATTTTTCGATAAAAAGATATCTCCAGCGAAGCCAGATTTCTCCATATAATGCTGGCTCGCTGTCGCTCGCCAGGATGATATCGACACCTGGATGGGGATAAATGTCTTACAGCAGTAGGCTGAAAGGAGCCGAATGGATACAAGCCAGAGAAAGAGATAAATTTAAAGTAGAGAAAAGAAGCAGGTCACCCCCCTTAACACCTTACGAGCGGCCTATGCGGTTTATTTATGTGTACCGCACAGCGGGGTGTTTTTAGCCAAAATAGGGCTGTTTACGTGATCATTTTCATGCCTAAATAAGACCCAGAACGTAAAACAAGTACCTATCCCTGAAAGGGCATAAACAGAGCTTTCGAATGACACCATAACGATCCTTGTATGATGGATAGTTTTCTTGCAATAACCGTGCAACGCGAGTGCAAAAAGCAGGTAATTCGGCACTTTCAGTACATAATTGAGTATGTAGCGAGTGAGAGAGGGAGGAGGGAGCTGAGATTTGTGTCAGTAGGTTCGCCGCGGTGGTCTGGAGCAGTCATACGCTCGCTAGTCTCCTGCCACCACTTGTCTCTCTCTCTCAGCCACATTACGTGCTGAAATTGCCACTCGAGTTATGTCGAGCGCCGCCACATAGTCCAGCTTTATTTAACTCGACTTATGTTGCTCGCCGCTAATTAAGGGTTAAAATAAGTAGGTGTGGTCTTGCTATTGAACTACACCCTGTTTCAAATAAGTACGCCAACACTCTTGACCATTAACACCTTATTGGCAGACTAGGCGGTCTATTTGACCGTACCGCCCAGCGAGGGTTTTTTACCCTAAATAGGGTTGTTTCCGTGCTCATTTTCATGCCTAAATAAGACCCAGAGCATAAAACAAGTATCTATTCCTGAAAGGGCGTAAACAGAGCTTCCCAATGACACCCGAACCATCCTTGTACGACCACTGGTTCTCTTGCAACGAACGATCGTGCAACACGAGTGCAAAAACCCTAAAATAAGGTAATTTCCTTACATAATTCCCTGTGTAGCGAGTGAGAAGGGGGGGAGGAAAGTAGAATACAGTTCAGTACATCCACGGTGGTCGTGGGGAGCGGTCATAAGGTTACTACGCTCGTCCCACCGCTCAGCTCTCTCTCTCAGCAACATTACGTGCTGAAAATGGCGCTCGACAGCTGTTGTTCACCGCCACTTAGTCCAAATTTATTTCACTCGATATATGTTGCGCGCCGCCAGTTAAGGGTTAACCTACTGTATATAATAATAATAAAAAAAAAAAAAAAAAAAAAAAAAGAGTAATAAAGCTGATGTTTCTACCCTAGCGGAAGTCTCAGCCTGGGAATAGGTCATGGAAATTTACAGCCGATTTGCTCTAGTCTTTATTGAGTTATAGAGGTTAGAGTTCACGATTTCTGGCCTACCTATTCATTAAGTAACACCCCGTTCTTAAGGAGAGGCAGTTGGTTTTTCGAGTCCTCCTCCTCCCTCATGTTTAGCCCTATTAGTTACGAGATTTCAAGACATTCGCCCCATTTGTTTGGCGATATTCAGACCTTTTGTCCCATTTCTTTACCAATATTCAGAATTTTCGTGCCATTTAGGTGTCGATTTTTTCATGGCGAGCGATAGCGAGCCTGTAATCATAGAAGTAACTGGTCTTCGGCCGGGACATTTTTCTACCGAAAAATTTACAAATTTATATCGAAGGGGGGTCTTGTGGGAGTTCTATTAAGTTTGATGGAGGTTTAGAGAGCAAACTAAACCCCCTCCTTAAACCTTTGAGCCGAAGCAGTAAATTATCCTATACAATACCGTCTGAACTCCCTTAACATTAATCATCAATTACAAACCCCGATGCACCTGAATAAACTAATGAAAGTATATGGTCCTCCCGGGATTCGAACATGGCATAGTTACCACTGGTCCCTGGGGTCAAATCCCGATGTGCCAAGAGGAGATATTATTGGATATAACTATAGTCTATTCGCTGCAAGTAGGCGAGAAATCATGACCTCTATCCTCTGTAACTCAAAAAGGGCTAGAGCAAATTGGCTGTAAATTTCCACATCTATTCCTTGACTCACTCGTCCCAAATGGTAGAAATATTAGCTCGATTATTCTAGTGTTTTTGAGTTACAGAGGTTAGAGGTCATGATTTCTCGCCTACTTACAGCGAATAGACTATAGCGCTGAACTTATACTCTGTTTCATTTCATCTGACGGTCAACTGAATTGTTCGATACTTAACCCCTTCTGTACCAGCGACGTCCTCTTTATTTTTTCTGGCAACTATTAGACGATTTTATTCAGCTTAGGAAGGACGTTTACCAATTAAAAGGCTACAGACTATCTCAACCCATCCTTTTAGCTATCATTTATCCTTCTTAAGCTTCATCAAATCGTGTAAATGTAGCTGAAAAAAAAAGTCACCGGTACAGAAGGGGTTAATGGAACAATATGAAACCACAATGTCTCTGCAATATCTTCCTGGCGAGTGGTAGCGACCCAGCATATATGTATTTTTGTTTTGACAGCAAGCTAAATTTGTAAATTTTTTGATAGAAAAATTTCTCCGGCAAAGCCGGATTTCTCCAAACAACACTGGCTCGCTATCGCTCGCCAGGAAGAAATCGACACCTGGATGGGGATAAACTTCTTAAAACAGTTGGCTGAATGGGGCCGAATGGATACAAGCCAGAGAAAGAGAGAAAAGGAGAGAAAGAGAAAAAAAGCCGGTGACCCCCCTTAAAATATAAACATTTGGCAATAATAAGGCGAAGAGACAGTACTTTCAAATATTCAAATATGGAGATACTAGCTGCTAAGGGATATAATTTACAGTACGCTGAAAACACACCGACTATAGTAAGAACTTCACTAGGTGGCATGTGTGTGAAAAATTGAGGTGGCGAGACGAGTGGTGCTACTGGATTGGAAAGCCACCAAGCCACGAGCCACCTGAAACACGCCGCTAGATTAACCCCTTCTGTACCGCCGACTTCCTTTATAACTCTTTCTGGCTACTATTAGACGATTGTATTCAGTTTCAAAATGGACTCCAACAATTAACAGGCTTCGAACTATCTCGCTCAACCCTTTTTACTAACACAGATCCTTCTTAAACTGCACAAAATCGTCCAATTATAGCTAGAATAATATTACTAAGACGTCGCCGGTACAGTACGGGTTTAAAAGCCAAACGAGTGACAAACCAACTGCGCGGCATCTGGTTTAAAAAATTTGGTCTTCGCGGTGTCAAACCATCAAATATACAGGCTATTGGAAATCTATTGCTGACGGGACAGTTGGATTCTTAGCGAACTTCATTAGAGCTAGTGCACAATGAAAAAGAAAAGAACAAGAAATTAAGAACTAAAGGAGAGAGAGAGAGAGAGAGCGCGAAGGCGAGAGCAACCGAGAGAGAGAGAGAGAGAGAGAGAGAGAGAGAGGAAGGCGAGGGAAAAAAGAAACATACGCAACAAGAAAAAACACACTCGAGAGGGAGGAAAACAAAAATAAAAATGAAGTCTTGGGCTAAAAGTGAGTGTATGATATCTGTGGCTTGTGGCTGTGACGTGAAGGGGCCGGCCGGGACAGAGAGGAGAGACAAAGAAACTCATTATCTGCCCACAAGGACCAGATGGGAGGGGCCGGATTGAGGGGGGATGGGGCTGGAGAGAGGAGGGATGGGGCCGTAGAGGGGAGGAGGGGGAGGGGGAGGGGGCCGGAGTGAGGAGGAAGGAGGAAGGATGGGGCCGGAGAATGGAGGAAGGGGAGGGGGAAGGGGATGGAGATAAGAGGAAGAATTAGGTTGAAGGGGGAGGGGGCCGGATAGAGGAGGAAGGAGGAGGGATGGGGCCGGCGAGAGAAGGAAAGAGGAGGAGGGGGAAGGGGCCGAAGAGAAGGAGAGGGTGGGGGGAGTTGGGGAGAGGGAGAAGATTGGAGAAGGGCCAGAGAGAGGAGGAGGTTGGGGGAGAGAAAGAAGCTGGGGAAGGGCCGGAGAGAAGAGGAGGTGGGGGAGAGGAAGAAGTTGGGGAAGGGGCCGGAGAGAAGAGGAGGTGGGGGGAGAGGAAGAAGTTGGGGAAGGGGCCGGAGAGAAGAGGGGGGAGAGAAAGAAGTTGGGGAAGGGGCCGGAGAGAAGAGGAGGTGGGGGAGAGGAAGACGTTGGGGAAGGGGAGGCGGGGAAGAAGAAGAAGTTGGGGAAGGGGCCGGAGAGAAGAGGAGGTGGGGGAGAGGAAGAAGTTGGGGAAGGGGCCGGAGAGAAGAGGGGGGAGAGAAAGAAGTTGGGGAAGGGGCCGGAGAGAAGAGGAGGGGGGGGAGAGGAAGACGTTGGGGAAGGGGCCGGAGAGAAGAGGAGGCGGGGAAGAAGAAGAAGTTGGGGAAGGGGCCGGAGAGAAGAGGGGGGAGAGGAAGAAGTTGGGGAAGGGGCCGGAGAGAGGAGGGGGGAGAGGAAGAAGTTGGGGAAGGGGCAGGAGAGAGGAGGGGGGAGAGGAAGAAGTTGGGGAAGGGGCCGGAGTGAGGAGGTGGGGGAGAGGAAGAAGCTGGGCAAGGGCCGGAGAGAGGAGGAAGGAGGAGAGAGGAGAGGAAGAAGTTGGGGAAGGGACCGGAGAAAGGAAGAAGGAGACGGGAGGGGGAACAAGAGAAAGAAGTTGTTGATGGACAAAAAATAAGAGGGGGTGGAAGGGGGAAGAGGAGGAAGGAAGGGAAGGGGCCGAAGAGAGGAGAAATACAAAGGAATACAAAGGAGAACAAACTGCAACAGACCTATTGGTCCTTACGGGGCAGTTTGGATATCTAAAACTACTAATCTATTGACTACGAGGTAGAGAAAAGGATAGCAAAGAAGGAGGCTCCTCCCCACCCACCAATCCCTCCAGCTAATGCTGGCATGGAAACAGATTGGAAAAATACCATGTAGTATGGAAAAACTGACACGGAAATTCGGATAGGACAGGGAGAAAAGGAAGTTGATTTGTAATCGAAGCTAACTCTATTACTACAATTCTGAGAGGGAACAGATGTATGAATATCAATATACATTTCGGCATGCATTGACACTTCGTTGCGCGTTATTCTGAAAGAAACTGTAAATTGGGGGTTATTTGCCAAGTGTTTATCCAGATGGTTCTTGAATGTTTTGACAGTATTACAGTTTACAATGTTCGAGGGTAGTCTGTTCCAATTATTCACAACACGGTTGAAGAAGAAATGCTTCGCCTCGTGAGAATGAAAACGCTTGCCTATAATCTTATAACCATAGTTTCTCGTGTTTGCTTGATTGATCGTAAATAATTCGCTTACATTTAGGTTGCTGAATCCCTTGAAGATCTTGAACACCTCTATTAGGTCACCTCTCATTCTGCACTTTGTTAAGCTAAACAAATTTAGTTCTTTTAAGCGCTCTTCGTACGGTTTATTACGCAATCTAGGTATCATTTTAGTGACTGCGTTGCACCTTTTCAAGTTTATTTATGTCCTTTCTGTAGTACGGTGACCAGAATTGCACGCAGTATTCGAGATGGGGACGCACCAATGAGTTGAATAGAGTAAATATGATTTTTTTCTGATTTGAATTTGAATGTTCTGCCGATGAAACTCATCAATTTATTGGCAGTTTTTATTACCTCTGTACACTGTTTACTCGGCTTCAGGTCACTTGATATTATAACTCCCAGATCCTTTTCATTATTTGTATTTGATAGTTGAATGTTGTTCATTGGGTAATCTTTTTTAGCGTTGTTACTACCGATGTGTAATACTTTGCATTTTTCTATGTTGAATTTAATTTGCCAGTTTTCTGCCCAGTTAACTAAAGTGTCTAGGTCACCTTGCAGCTTTTGCCACTGTACTGTTGAGGTTACTTTATCAGTAATTTTTGTATCGTCAGCAAATTTCGAAATTTTGCATTCTATTCCTTCGTCTAAGTCGTTTATGTGAATTATAAAAAGAATAGGACCCAATACCAAACCCTGGGGATCGCCACTATTTACTTTGCACCAATCAGATTGAAAGAAGGAAGGGGGTGGAGGAGGGGGGAAGAGAAGGAGGAGACAGGAAGGTGGGGGGAGGATTGGGAGAGGTGGCTGGCGATTGGGAAGGAAGGAAGGAGGGATGGGTTAGGATTGGGAAGGAAGGTGGAAGGGAGGGGTGGGTGGGGATTGGGAAGGAAGGTGGGGGTAGATTGGGAAAGGTGGAAGGGAGGGCTGGGTGGGGATTGGGAAGGAAGGAAGAAGGGGATGGGTTAGGATTGGGATAGAAGGAAAGATAGGAAGATAAGGGAATAGGAAGAGAACTAGAATAGAAGAAAGAGTACGGTAAATACAGATATTGTGTATATTGATAGTGATTTATCTTTTAATTAAGGGGAGGCAATTGTTTTTTCGAGTCCTCCTCTTCCCTCATGTTTAGCCCTATTAGTTATGAGAGTTTAAAACATTCGCCCCATTAGTTTGGCGATTTTCAGACATTTTGCCCCATTTCTTTGCCAATATTAAGACCTTTCATGCCATTTAGGTGTCGATTTTTTCCTGGCGAGCGAAAGCGAGCCTGTATTTGAAGAGGAATCGGCCTTCGGCCGGGACATTTTTCTACCGACAAATTTACAAATTTATGTCGAAGGGGGGTCTTGTGGGTGTTTTTATAAACTTGATAGAGGTTTAGAGAGCAAACTAAACCCCTTCCTTAAACCATTGAGCCGAACCAGTAAATTATGATGCACAATACTGTCTCTATCTATCTATCTATCTATTGCCTGACGCCGTGATCCCTGAAGGGTTGGCCACGAACGAACCTTAAATGGGTTTACTACTTTATGAAGGTATATTATTATAGACACTTTACTTGACCTTTTCATACCCATAACTTTTAACCTCTTCATTTCCGGTGACATTTTGTTATTATATTCTAGCAACTATTAGACGATTTTAAGCAGTTTAGAAAGGGTTTCCAGCAATTAAAAGGCTTCTAACTATTCTACTTATCCCTTTGCATTACCACATATCCATATAAACTGCACAGAATCGTCTAAATATAGCTAGAATAGAAGTGAAAAGACGTTGCCGGTACAGAAGGGGTTAAGAGTGTATAGAGGAGGAGTAAGGGGGAATGAGAAGATGGGGGGGAGGGGGGGGGGATGTGGAGCTGGAGGAGGCTTGGGTGGAGGAGAAGTGGACGGTGAGGAAGAAAAATAATGCAAGCATAAAATAATAAAAAATAAAAAAATAAAAAAATATAAAAAAATAAATAAATAAATAAATAATACATAAATAAATAAAAAATAATTTATCCCTAACCCCTTAAGGATTATGACGCGTTTTGGCAGTTTATTCTGGATACCATATGACGAATATATTTTGATTAGGAAGGGTATATGGAAGTCAGAGGGTTAATGGAGATAGTCTTTACCCTTTTAATTCTCACAAACCCTTCCTATACTGTATAAAATAGTTTAATGATAGCCATAATAGACTATCATAATGCGTCATAATCTTCAAAGGTTTAACCAGTGCCAGATTAGAGTATTTTTGTTTCTTGTTTTCCTACTCTCTCACCGGACACGGACTTTGAATAGCCTTTATATTCGACAGTTCAACAAGATTAGGATTATAGTAAGTTTCTTTTCAACTGACGGTAACTTGCAAAGTTCCCATCATTATTTCCCAGGTATTTGTAGGTAAACATGGTGTTAATTATATAAACATGGTCTTAATATGATGCAGAGACATAGTAGTTTCATATTTTCCAATGAGCATCGAGAAATTAGCTGCTAAGGGATAATTTTGAAGATTTTGTAGATAAACATGGTGTTAATTATATAAACTCGGTCTTAATATGATGCAGAGACATAGTAGTTTCATAGTTTCCATTGAGCATCGAAACATTAGCTGCTAAGGGATTCAATTTATCGTCAGGTGAAAAGAAACAGTCTACTGTTCTTTTTCCCGGTGATGGTCCAGATGACGAGCTCATTATTGGTAGGGCAGAAAGGCCGACCTCAACCCCTCATGACTCAATAAGGACTACAGTAATTCAGCTATTTATCTAAAGTAACCAATTGAATGTATTATATCGACGACCAAAAGTGCAACACACACACACACACACTCACACACATATATATATATATATATATATATATATATATATATATATATATATATATATATATATATATATATATACAGTATATATATATATATATATCACACATTAATATGAACAGTTATAGTTAGGCTAAAGCAATTCCACGACAAAATCAGGAAATTACTAACAAGAAGAATATGCTTATTATGTTAACCCTTTCTGTACTGGTGATGTCTTTTGATTTGATTTAAGCTACATTTAGACGATATTATCAAGCTTGGGAATGATACATGGTAGCTAAAATTATTAATTGAGCTAGTCTCTCGCTTTTGAATGGGTAGACGTCCTTCTTAAGCTGAATAAAACAGTTTATTTATAGCCAGAAAACAGAAATGAAATGCGAAACCGGATCTTGAAATGGTTAAGAAACTACAAATAGCTACGTTTTGAAGTTTCTGTTATCGAGAGGGATATGCATCTCACAGAAGAACAAAACGAAGAGAGAGAGAAACAAAATATGTATATGTATATATATATATTACAGTATATATATATATATATATATATATACAGTATATGTGTGTACACAAAGGAAAGCAATCAACAACAGACTTACTGATCCTTACTAGGCTGCTTGTAAAAAAATCAGACTGAATGTCTTCATCTCCACAATGACTCTGGTCAGAAAAACTAGATTATAGTACTATGTACGATACTAAAATGGTCACATTGCACAAACTTGGAGTAGGGATCCTCTCATTCTGCAGTTTGTTAAAGTAAATAAGTTTAACTCTTTTAGTCTTTCCTCATACGGTTTGTTTCTTAGTCGGGGAATAATTTTAGTTACTCTCCGTTGCACTCTCTCTAGTTTTTCAATGTCTTTTACATAGTATGGCGACCGATATTGGACACAATATTCCAAATGCAGACGAACTAATTAATTATATAAAGTGCGTATCACGTTTTCGGATCTGTATTCAAAAGATCTCCCAATGAAGCCAATAATTGAATTTGCCTTTTTTACAACTTCAACGGCTTGTTGGGCAGGTTTTAAATTACTTGTTATAGTTACTCCAAGGCCCGTTTCATTATTTACGTTCCTTAGTTCAATTCCGTTAATCGAATAGTTTGCGCTTTCATTTTTACTGCCGATGTGAAGCTCTTTGCATGTATCTATATTGAAATTCATCTGCCATTTCTGAGCCCAGTTAGATAGCTTGTCTAGATCATTCTGAATCTTTTGTATGTGCGATGGCGAGTTTGCTTTTCTGGCAATTTTTGTGTCATCGGCAAATTTCGAGATTCTGCATGATAGGCCTATAAAGACTTAGGGAAAATAAGACAAACGAAGCACGCAATACACTATAAGCCAACACACGCGCATCAAAACAAACAAACAAACAACGGTCTGAAGAGTAAAGAACATCGAAAGAGAATAACAGCCCCCCCCCCCCTCCTCCTATGAAAAGAATGGCCATAAAAACTTGTAAACAGCCAACCCCGCATGACATAGAGCGATCCAAACTCTCTCGCTCAGTTTTTATGGGCTCAGAAGTTGGCTTATATACCTTAGTCAATATGGACAGTTTATTTCAGAGTTTTGTTTGAGTCTGTTATTTTTTTTTTTCATTTAGGGGTTCGTAATATTGTCAACCCAGCAATTAAACCTCTGAAGATTATGACGCATTTTTGTCAGTTTATCCTGGGTATCATTAGACGATTTTATACAGCTTTGGAAGAAAATAAAAAAATATCTCAAGGTCCAGGGTTCGAATCCCGGGTGGGTTGTGTGAGGTTTTTCTCAAGTTGCATTACTTGATTAAAGGTTATCTCAATTAACCCTCTGACTTCTATATACCCCTTTTAATCTGAATACATTCCTTTAATAATTCGATATCAAAGAAATGGGTTAACTTATAAATATACTTAATTAACGAAATCAATGAAATTAATGACTACTTGTGGTACGCCCGGGATTCGAACCAAGGACACTCACACTGGACACAAGCGCACTAACCCTTCCTAATATAAACATAATCATCTAATAAATAGCCAGAAAACAGAACAAATAATTATGCGGCATCGTATCTTGAAAGGGCTAAAATGAACGAGCCATTATGATGTTAGGAATGAGAGTATAATTTCCCCTTATTGATTTACGATTTAAGTTGTTATTTGGTATACAATTCCTATGAGAAATAAACGGCTTAAGGGGACAGTGGTTATTCTTTTGAGTCTATATATTTATATATTCATTTATTTGTTTAGTTTCCTTGCTAGACCTTCATCAAGATTAAAAGAACACTCCCTAGACCACCCTTCTAGATACATTTATACATTTTTCGATAGAAAAATTTCCCAGCCGAAGGCCGGTTTCTCTTAAGCTTACAGGCTCGCTATCGGTCGCCAGGAAAAAATCGACACCTGCATGGCACGAAAGATCTTGATATTGATATAGAAATGGGACGAAAGGCTTTAAAATCAACAAACTAATGGGGCGAACGTCTAATCTGAAAACAACCAAGGCCAAACATGAGGAAGAAGGGGGACCAGAAAAACGACCCATCTCCCCTTAAACGTTTGCATTAACTAAGATGGTCACACAATCGAATTTTCCGGCAATTTTCGATGAGCAATAATTGTTTCCGTACTATTTTGAGGCGTTTTCTTATTAGAACCGGAAACTAGATCGAAGGAAAAGGCACATACTTTCCACCGATCAATTTACACATTTATCTCGAAGGGGGGTCCTGGGGGTGTTTTTTTGTTAAGCTTGATGGAGGTCTAGGGAGCAAACTAAACACTTCCCCTTAAATTAACACACTCTCTTCATTATGGTAACTATCAGACGAGTTTATTCAGATCAGGAAGGAAACATACCTAGGGAGTATATTTTTCTGGACCCCCCTTCTCCCTCGTGTTCAGCCCCATTAGTTATGAGATTAGACTAGTTTGGCGACTTTAAGACCTCCTTCGCCATTTCTTTGTCAATATGAAGACTTTTCGTGTCATTTAGTTGTCCATATTTTCCTGGCGAGCGATTACGGAAAACAAATATATAATATAATATATTAAAACAAATAATTCGAAAATTAAATCCCACCCCTTAGGAATGAAGAAATATGCGGCCCCGCGATTAAAAAATGTCCTGGCCGAAGGCAATTTCCTACTATATTACAAGCTTGCTATTGCTACTATATTTCCCACTATATTACAAGCTTGCTATTGCTACTATATTTCCCACTATATTACAAGCTTGCTATTGCTACTATATTTCCATCTATATTACAAGCTTGCTATTGCTACTATATTTCCTACTATATTACAAGCTTGCTATTGCTACTATATTTCCTACTATATTACAAGCTTGCTATTGCTACTATATTTCCCACTATATTACAAGCTTGCTATTGCTACTATATTTCCTACTATATTACAAGCTTGCTATTGCTACTATATTTCCATCTATATTACAAGCTTGCTATTGCTACTATATTTCCTACTATATTACAAGCTTGCTATTGCTACTATATTTCCATCTATATTACAAGCTTGCTATTGCTACTATATTTCCTACTATATTACAAGCTTGCTATTGCTACTATATTTCCTACTATATTACAAGCTTGCTATTGCTACTATATTTCCTACTATATTACAAGCTTGCTATTGCTACTATATTTCCATCTATATTACAAGCTTGCTATTGCTACTATATTTCCTACTATATTACAAGCTTGCTATTGCTACTATATTTCCTACTATATTACAAGCTTGCTATTGCTACTATATTTCCTACTATATTACAAGCTTGCTATTGCTACTATATTTCCTACTAATACAGGCTTGCTATTGCTACTATATTACAAGCTTGCTATTGCTACTATATTTCCTACTATATTACAAGCTTGCTATTGCTACTATATTTCCATCTATATTACAAGCTTGCTATTGCTACTATATTTCCTACTATATTACAAGCTTGCTATTGCTACTATATTTCCATCTATATTACAAGCTTGCTATTGCTACTATATTTCCTACTATATTACAAGCTTGCTATTGCTACTATATTTCCTACTATATTACAAGCTTGCTATTGCTACTATATTTCCTACTATATTACAAGCTTGCTATTGCTACTATATTTCCATCTATATTACAAGCTTGCTATTGCTACTATATTTCCTACTATATTACAAGCTTGCTATTGCTACTATATTTCCATCTATATTACAAGCTTGCTATTGCTACTATATTTCCTACTATATTACAAGCTTGCTATTGCTACTATATTTCCTACTATATTACAAGCTTGCTATTGCTACTATATTTCCATCTATATTACAAGCTTGCTATTGCTACTATATTTCCTACTATATTACAAGCTTGCTATTGCTACTATATTTCCTACTATATTACAAGCTTGCTATTGCTACTATATTTCCTACTATATTACAAGCTTGCTATTGCTACTATATTTCCATCTATATTACAAGCTTGCTATTGCTACTATATTTCCTACTATATTACAAGCTTGCTATTGCTACTATATTTCCTACTATATTACAAGCTTGCTATTGCTACTATATTTCCTACTATATTACAAGCTTGCTATTACTCGCCAAGAAAAGATCGAGGCTTAAATGGCATGAAAGATTTTGAAAGAGAGAAAAAAAAATGAGGCGACTGTCTTAAAATCTAATAACTAATGGGAATAAACATGAGGGAGAAATGGGGTCAGAAAAATACCTCGCCTTAATGTTACTCTTCAAGAAAAATGATGCCCTGAAAAATGTTATCATTTTTAGCTAAAATTCGACGGATATATCTTTGTAAAAATTTAGCTTTTGTTAACCCCTTTTGTACTGGTGACGTCTGTTATATTTTGTTCTAGCTTTAGACGGTTTTATGCAGCTTAGGATACATCTGTGGTAGTTAAGATGGTTGATTGAGATAGTTCGAAGCCATATAATTGCTGGAGATCCTTCCTAAACTGAATACAATTTATTACTAGTAGCCGAGATACAATATATAAAGAATATCGACGGTACAGAATGGGTTAATGTTCTCACTTTGATATGGGTGTAGGCTCTACGTCAACCACATTAAGGGGGGCTGGTTCCTTTTTCTGGCCCCCCTTCTCCCTCATGTTTAACCACATTAGTTTTGAGATTTTAAGACGTTTTTTCGATTAGCTTGGCGATTTTCTGACCTTTCACCCCATTTCTTTCTCAATATTAAGACCTTTCATGCCATTTAGGTGTCCTGGCGAGCGATAGCGAGCCTGTAGTTTTAGGAAAAATTATACATTTATCATGAATGGGGGGGGGGGAGGTCTAAAAGTGTTTTTTTAAGCTTGATGGAGGTCTAGGGAGGAAACTAGACAAATAATATATAATTGGAAAACAACAAAAAATCGACCAAAAATTGAACCATCTACCCTTAAACATCTAACGTTACTCGCAACAAAATGATAGTTACACAAATCTTCCCAACAACATCAATATACTCGTTCTCAACATCGTTCTAAAAATCTTCCCACTCAAAAAAATTACTCATTCTCAACATTTCTCCCCTTAAAATGTTCAAGATCTTACTAATTAGACTCGATTTAAGCGGAGATGGGCCGTTTTTCTGGCCCCCCTTCTTCCTCATGTTTAGCCCCATTAGTTTTCAGATTTAAAGATAGTTGTCCCATTTGTTTGTCGATTTTTAGACCTTTCGCCCAATTTCTTTGTCAATATTAAGACCTTGCGTGCTTTAAGAGTAGATTTTTTTCCTGGCGAACGATAGTGAGCTTGTAATTTTGGAAGAACCGGCCTTGGGCCGGGAAAAGTTTCTACCGAAAAATGTACAAATTAATCTAGAAGAGGGATCTAATGGATGTTTTTTTTTTAGTCTGATGGAGGTCTAGGGAGGAAACTAAAAACAATATATATAATATATATACACATGAAGGAGCAAATAAATACGACTCATCCCCCCTTCCCTTATAACGGCCACACTCCGATAAGGCCGCAACCGGAACCGCCGTAGTCTCCTAGTTCAAGTTGACTTAAAGGGGGATGGTAGTCGCTTTTTCTGGACCTCCTTTTCCCTCAATTTTAGCCCTATTGGTTTATGGATTTTAAGACGTTCGGCCCAATAGTTTGGCGTTTTAAAGAGTTTACGTCCGATTTCTTTGTCAATTATTTCCTGGCGAGCGATAGCGAGCCTGTACTTTCTGGAGTAGCCGGCCTTCGGCCGGGACATTTTACGTCTAGGGAGGTCTAGGGAGGAAACTTAAGACTAATAAAAAGATAAAACAATAAGCAAATAAATACGCCCACCTCCCCTTAATATAGCCTAGGCTTAATGTATCCTCTTTTGTACCGGCGACGTCTTTTTAATAATTGTTCTAGCTCTATTTAGACGATTGTGTGCAGTTTAAGAAGTATTTGTGGTAGTAAAAAGGGATAAATGGGATAGTTAGAAGCCTGTTAATATCTTGAGGCCCTTTTTCAACTGAATAAAATCGTCTCAGAGCAGCCAGAATAATGTTAAAAGGATGGCACCGGTAGAGAAAGGGTTAACCAGATCTAACCTGACCTGACCTAACCTAACCTAACCATTTGAGACTAAGCTAATTAAACTTTACCTGGGCAGTTTGGGATTGTGGCTGCTTAAATCATGGCCGTTTTGCCCTGCTTTCCCATTACATATGCTGCAATTTCTGATATGCAAGTGCAAATAAAATTAAACTGAACGGTAATAAGTTCTTTATTACAAATTAGCACTCAGTTATTTGATCATCGTTCGCTATACTATAGGTAGCACCCTTCTCACAGGTTATAAAATAAAGGTGTAAAAATATACTCGTAACCAACCCTCGCCGCCCCAGCCCCCGCCCCCCTCGCTGCCCCCTTGCTACCCCAGCGCCCAACCCCCTCGCTGCCCCCTCTCGGCCTCCACCCAACCACCCTCGCTGCCCCCACCCCCCTCGCCGCCCCCGCCCCCCCTTGCTGCCGCCGCCGCCACCCCGCCCCCCCCTCGCTGCCCCCTCTTGGCCTCCACCCACCCCCCTCGCTGCCCCCACCCCCTCGCCGCATCCCCCGCCCCCCTCGCTACCCCCGCCCCCCTTGCTGCCGCCGCCGCCACCCCGCCCCCCTCGCTGCCCCCACCGCCCCCACAGCCACCCCCGCCCCCCTCACCGCCACCCCCGCCCCCCTTGCTGCCCTTGCCGCCGTCCCCGCCCCCCTCGCTGCCCCCGTCGCCACCCCCGCCCCCCTCGCCACATCCCGGCACAATACGTCTTGCCTCCCGGTAATGGCACCTCCCCGCTATTTTTCACGGCCTCGCACAGGGATTTTACGATCCCTCTCAGCGGTCGGTCGGGGGTTTCTCTGCAGCCACGCCAAAGGTCAGCCCGGGTCAGCTAGTTCACACACACACATTAATCTCCCACACAAGAAAAAGAAGGAGAAGAAGAAGAAGAAGAAGAAGAAGAAGGAGGGGCAGGAGGAGGAAGTAGAAGGAGGGGGAGAAAGAATCAGAAGAAAAAGAAGCAGAAAAAGAAGAAGAAGAAAAAAAAAATAGTAATAATAACAAGGATGTTTGCTTCAGAGACAGATCGTATTGTAAGAGAGATCGGCGCTATTTTTACGCCTTTCTGGTGCCGATAGTATCTCTCTTTGTCAATTTTAAGAATTTTCGTGTCTTTTATGTGTCGATTTTTCCTAGGCAAGCGATAGCGAGCCTCTAATTTAAGAGGAACCGGCCTTCGGCCATTACATTTTTCAACCGAAAAATGTACAAATATATCTGGAAGGGGGATCCTGAGGTTGTATATTTAAAGTTTGATGGAGGTCTAGGGAGGAAACTAAAAAATAATAATAATAAATACATGAACAAAATCTAGCAAAAAATGAACCATTAAAGGGCATAGCGCATGTGGTCAGCTATCCTCATTATCATAAATGTTAGTGTACATTATGCATCTTATGTGCAATAATAATCGTCTGAGTTTCTTATAAATGTAAATATAAATAAATTATTGTTTTGAACGGTGGTGGCGAGAGGCATTTCCGAGCCCTTCGTGACGTGTATAAGGGCATTGGGGTACCCATAGAATAACACAATCTGTCAAAGAGTTTCAGGAGTCAGGTCACTGGCCACCATTTTGATTCACAGCATCTCTGTTAAGTACTCCAAGCTGTGAAAGCAATTACAAAGATGGACACATATCTAAAAGAGGGGTATGAGAAATTATACGTGCAGTATAAGTTTAATAATGAAATGTAGAAATAATGGCAAGCTATCGAATAATGCACTGTGAAAGTGAAAATAAAGATGGAATATTTTGACATGTTGGCCGGACGCTGTTGTAGAACAAACAATAGTGTTGCCATATGGATAGAGCTGCCAATACGTATTTATTTATGATTAACGAAACCAAAATATGAATAATTGTATTGATAGATACTTTAGGATAGACAAATTTGCACTCGTGTGATATATACTGTATATCAAATCCTGCCTTCACATTACTTCATCATGTACGATATACGTCAGGGTAAGTTAAATATAGGCACTATCAAAACAGATTTAATTCCCGCGGTCAAGTTTCTCTCACAAACAAAAGAAAAAGGCGAAAGGGTTTGCCATCAAGGTCCTAAAGCTTGAAATATCTTACACGGCTTTGTTTACTATTTTAGATCAAAATTTAAGGCAAACCAAGACAACTGTGCAGTATCAATCATGCTTTAACATGCTTTAGACAGTGATAAAATGGAATGGGATTTTGTATGAGCTATGCCCTTTAAGAGCGAGTATTGTATTATTCTGAGTAATGTTAAATACGAAGGCTGCCAGAGATCAGATCCTTGAGGCATTTGTTCTCTCTCTCTCTCTCTCTCTCTCTCTCTCTCTCTCTCTCTCTCTCTCTCTCTCTCACTTATCGTGATCTTTCTCTCCCTCTCTCGCTATCAATCTCAGTCTCTCTCTCTCTCTCTCTCTCTCTCTCTCTCTCTCTCTCTCTCTCTCTCTTACCGTGAACTTATCTGACCTCTGTAGATCTCATCCGACCTCTGACCAGCTTTGAATACGTTTTATCCCGTCATACTCGCAAATCTACTTACATATGGCAATCTCGTACCGTATACCCAAATAGAAACTGTAAATAACCTGAGTATAGAAGAGGTATATTGGTAATCACGTATTCTTAATTTTATATATATATATATATATATATATATATATATATATATATATATACTGTATATCTATATATCTATCTATATATCTATATATATATTATATATATTTTTTTTTTTTTAGTTTCCTCGCTAGACCTCCAAGCTAAAAAAAAACCACACACATTTTTCGGTAGAATACTTCCGGCCGAAGGCCGGTTCTTTCTAAAATTACAGGCTCGCTTTCGCTCGCCAGGAAAATTCGACACATAAATGGCACAAAAGGTCTTAATATTGACAAAGAAATAAGGCAAAAGGTCTCAAAATCGACAAACTAACGGAACAAACGTCTTAAAATCTCAAAACAAATGGGGCTAAACATGAGTAAGAAGGGGGTCCAGAAAAACGACCCATCTCCGCTTCAGAAGAACTTGTGGGAGCTAGAGAGTTAATGGAGATAGTTTGCATTCCCATTGATTCCTAGAGATTCTTCCTAAGTCGAGATAGTTCGTACTCCTTTGATGCCTAGAGATCCTTCCTAAGGAGATTATAGGTTTGATTCCCGGAGGGAAGTCATGAAAACCTAAGATTTAGTAGGGGCCCCGTAATCATTGACGATTTGCCTATTAATATAATAGTCTCCATTCAACACCCGCGTCAGCCGTTTTGAATCTACCGCCGCGGGGATGAACAGAGTATTCCTCATAAGTGTAACGCAACTTCTCTTATGGAGTCATCATTAGATCGGGTACCCACTACGAAAAAACTTTCGTAAAAATAAGAGAAGAAAAGAAAAAACTTAAACATTGTTATAACACGCTTCCCACTTCGGCGGATTTCTTGCGTTGTGGCTCCTTGCCGCTCCTCACTAGGCGGCCATTCGTCCTTCACTGATATACCAAGTTAACATCCAAGATATTAAGCGAATGGGAAGGGGATGGATGGAAGGGCACTACATCGTCAATGATTACGGGGCCCCTACTAAATATTAGGTTTTCATGACTTCCCTCCGGGAATCAAACCTATAATTTAATAGTGGCCCCTCCATCATTGACGATTTGCCTGAATTCCCAAGACTGGAGGGGGACATTCGTAACAATATCCTAAACCTCAGGACTGTAAGGCATAGTCAAGAATTCATATAACAGAATAAGTCTTTATTGTTAGCATACAATACAAAAATATAAAAATATTAAAGGATATGAGCAGTGCTTCACTTCAAAGAAGATCTGCTCCAAAAGTTTACAGTATCTCGTCTTGAGATTCTGTTTGATAGCGATTTGAGAAGACATTCATAGCTTTCTTTCCACTATCCCAGATTTGTATACTGTTCACAGTTTATTATCTGGCATAAAACTGTATCTATGTGACCAGTTTTATACTCAACTAAAACTATATAGTTGCAATTATGATAGAAAAAACTTTTCTTAAAATACAACTTAAGACAAAACAACAAGCTTTCAGAAAGCTGTCTTAAAACAATTTAACAAGCTTTTACATAGCTCCTTTTAAACACTCAACGAGCGGCTAGGTTAATAACTTCTACTACCTGCCAAGTGGGCATATTTACCCTAAACGAGCTTCAATCCATGCTCTTTTTCATGCATGAAGAAGAGCCAGAGCGTAATACAATTATGTATCCATGAAAGGGTGTTAATTGAGCTTTCCAATGACACCTGAACATCCTTCTACGATCACGGGTTGTCTTGCAACGATCGTGCAACACGAAGGAAAAATTCCTAAAATACGGTAATTTCCTTACATATTTCCCTGTCTAGGGAGGCAGTGGGTGTGGATGAGTGTGGAGGTTGGGCCAGTTGCAGTGTGGGAGCCGTGCCGAACGGTCAGAGCCAACCTACGCTCCTCCCACCGCTCGGACTCTTTCTCAGAGCCAATTATGTGCTCAACATCGCATACGACTTAAGGCGGGCCCCGCTCTTTAGGTCTGGGTTCTCTTGACCACCTTAAGTCGGGCCCCGCCAAAGAGGGGTTAAATAATGATAGATTCTTTTAAAATCAAAACGAAACATGTGAGCTTTCCCTTAGCTCACTTTTGTAAACACTCCAGTGGTTTTCTCCGGCGGAGGGGTCTGTTTCTGGCGGAGGAGTTCGTTTCCGGCGGAGGGGCTTGTGTATACTGGGATACTCTCATCCCTCCCCCTTTTTGTTGTCCTCCAAGGGACTTAAATTACCATCACCGTGACCATAAGCTCCTTAGCCGTAAAAAAACACTTAAAGCGCTTGCTAGCGGATAAGTCAAGAAAGATAGTACCCGACATACTTTGAAAAATGAGGGGAAGGTTCCACTGCAGCATTTATATGTTATACAAATGAGGGTAGAGGGAGTAACTCTTTCTTGATGCGAACTACTGCTGTAGGCCAATCCTAAGCAGGTTCTAAGAGGGGGGGGGGAGTCAAGATAGTTTTCCTAAGCTCCAGACTATTTCTATATATAGCACCTAAAGATCCGCATGCCCTTCCATGTTCATGTCAGGGCTTCGTCAATGAATTTCAACGAAACAGTGTCATACTGGTCATCAACCTGAGGCACTTAATGTTACTACTTGCTCCGGCAACTCGTGGGAGTCTTAATTAATCCGGCAAGATTCTGGTCGGCGGAAGACTTTTTCTGGCGGACGCCAGAACTTTAGAGAAAATATTTATGTGGGCTAGATGTACTAATCCGCTCCTAAATGATAACCAAATCCCGAGCTGAATTTGCCTAAGTAATGGTATGACCTCCTACGACTAAAAAATTGTGATTGTCAGGGGCATGAGCAGCCCAGGCTATATAAGAGCTAAGGACCGATTGACTCAATTTGAGGTTCGTAGACCTAATCTCGTCATTCTTGTGGTTGCGGTAAAACCTCATTTCCGAACTTCAGTTGGGTTAGCTTTTGCCGTACCGAATGCTACACTTAGTGGGATAGAGGTCTCTGCCTGCTGAGACAGAAGTCCAAAGGAAAAAACTATTAAAGTCGAGGGCTATCCCCCGCGAATCAGGGTAGTCCGGAGTGAAAAAAGATTAGTATGAGTGCATTGCATATAAGAGTGGACTGGTAGTCCGCTATTAACTAAATGACATTCCGATGACCTTCACTTTTCCGTTATCCTTAAGTTTGTTTCCCGGCGTGATTGCTTTCTTCCGTGGACCGGAAGGAAGGGATGTATCTCCGAACCTGAGTGTACTACTTTAACCTTTCTTGGTATCAGTTTGTACTCCCTAATTAGAGTACCACGGAACCACAAGAACTCATGAATGAGACAATTTCTAGCCACGAAAGAGTAGTGTTGTCAATTGTAACTGAAGAACTTACTGTAGAGTCATTACATATGTATAAGATACCCCTCATGACCCTTAGTGCCTAAGCTACTCATGCCACCGGCGAGAGGAACAAAAATATTATTATGGACGCATGCCACCGGCGGGAGGAACCAAAAAATACCCTATTACCTGGAGGAACGGCACGAGCACTTCGTCCCTCAGGAAAAGAGGAAGGGGGGGCTTGCTTGTTTGGTGAGATCGCTGTTGGACCTGGTAGACTGAAATCTACTACCATAGAAGCCTTACCGCAAAAATTTATACTTTTAAAATGTTCCCGAGGTGAGAACTGTACTTAAGATAGTGCAAACTGCCTTTTATTCCAGTGCTTGTGACTGAAAACCATTTATACCCGAGAGCAGCCGTGCTCGTGCCATGTCTCATGCAATAGTGAATCTAAACATTCTACTTCTTTGGATATGATATTACACTAAACGTGTGATGACATCCCTAGAATAGTTATCCTCCGTTTATTTTCTCTGTACAATTCAACCCGGCGTAATGATACCCTTACATAGGCCTGGCGAGAGAACCCTGATTGAGTCTTGGGTCACTAAGTTAGTTACCGTTACTCTAGACAGTGGAGGAGAAAATTTAAACTGCTTTGGCCAGCGACTGGCGGACGCATGCCCGAGCCATTAAGAGAGCAGAGCCAGTGGACTGATTCCCGTAGTATCCTTTATACTGCAAGCGGTACCTACAATGAGTTCATTGGCATAGGTGTACTTTTGCCTAAAAATCTTTGTTTGTGGGAGAGAAGCCTGCTTGTCCCGCTTACCAGTGTCCGAACGTGGCCTGTTTGATGTGTAAACTTGTGCCGGAAGATACCCTTTTCCAGCCAGTTTCACAGTGGGCTCCGCGGGAGCATATACGTCAACAGGTATGCCACGTTCGCCGGTACGCAGCCCGGACAAACCGTAGTGACCCTTGGCGCGGCCTGGGTGTTTCAAGACGGTATCAACCTCGGAACCCCGTACTAGAGCACTGCTTAGGGAGAGAGGTGGAAAAAAGGAGGAAATTCTTCCAAGACTTGGGAAAAAATCGAAAAAACCAAAAACCAACAAGCGGGTATTAAGGTGTGGTAACATCTTGCCTCCGCTTGTCGCTGGCCATCAACGTGTGTAAAGCCTAGGCTAACCTTGCTATGATGTCACCTTGTTTATCCGAAGCATCGAATCTACATCTCTTTGAGTCTGTGAATCAATCATCGATGCTGTTAGTATTGGGGAAAAAATAACCCTGTAATAAACATTATCGGGGAACCCCTTCACCATATTGAGTATGAAAAGTTGTCTACCACGAACTGCCTCAAACAAGGCTGTTCTGATGTCCCTGATCGATCTCGCCGGGTGTGGCAGGAGATATTGTTGAAAAGCTTTAACCGTTTCCTCCTGACGCCTCGGTGGGTTGGGCACCGGTTTAGCAATGGCTTGAGCTGTGTCTCTAGTTAGAAAACCAATAAATTTACGGCGAGCGTTATCACATACTAGGAACTCTCGTTGGAGTTCAATAGGATCTGGAGTTTGGAAAGGAGCTTGGAAGTGTTTACCTTCTAATTGAGGGGCAATAAGGAACTCGAATATAGCTCGTGGGACACCGCCGGGCTGTGGCTTCAACAAATCAAACTCAATATGGTGTGGTGGGGGGACAGGCAGGGAAACATTGGAAGTTATGTCAATGGCAAACTGTTGGAGCTCTTGATCCCAACTCACCCATGGTCTGTGCCCCACCTCTTCCAGATTTAATTCCCTTCTCTCCTGTTGTGAGGTTGTTGGAGTAAAGGCTAAACTTGGTTCAATCAAACCCGGTGAATGACCCCCATTGTTGTCGTAAGGCTGAGAGCGAGTGGGGCAATTAGGAACATCTGGGGAAGGAGGGGCAAGTCGCCATGGTTCATAGACGAAATATTGATAATTGGTTGGGTTAGGAATTGCTTGAATCTGTACCCTTATGATATTTCCTATGGCAACTTTGGCCCGGAAGACTTTATGTCTGCTTACTTCAATGGACCATTCCCTAGGTACTGGGACCTCCCCACATATGGATCTGTGCCCGTCTCCTGCCTTAGACGAGGTAGCAGGGAGCCAAAGCCTGCCCGGTTCTGTTCGACCCTGCAGCTTGCCCTACGTTTGCGATTGAGATAGTTGGGATTGAGCAACTGGATTAGAACCATGAGATACTACATGCTCCGGCAGAGGCTTCAAGGATTCCGCCGTTGAGTGAACTGCTACGTTAATTTCAGGAATACTAGCACTAGGCTGTGAGCAAGAAACTGTCTCCTTCTCCGCCGCGGTAGAAGTATTTACGTTAGCTGCCAAATTGCTAGCTTGCGATAGTCTATATAAACCGTCTACACCCTGTAGGGACCCGATAACCACCCGTGGTGTGACCGTGGCCATGGCTTGTACGTCCGCCGGATGATTACTAGTGGTGGAGAGTGGCAATTTAGTTATGGTCGAAGCCCTGATCTTATCCGGGTCTGTGATAACATTTATTTTGGCCGGTGACAGGGGATGAATTGGAACGTGTTCTGGCATTATTAAGTTAGTGGAGGAGACCGAATGGAGAAACAAAACCTCGTCGTCCGTAGAGGTGGCAGGCACAGATCCCGGCTGGGGGGTTACCGTCACCTCATGAGTATCCTTACGGTGTTTGGAAATAGCACATTGTTGGAGAACCTTTTGTAATAATTCATCTAACTGTTTCGCCGTGACACATTGGGACCTTGGCCTTTTGAGAGATTTAGACTTTACCTTATCCTCAGATAGCGGGTCTCTACCTGTACCGTTGGACATGGTTCCTCAAGCACTTTACCTTCGTTATACAGAGTTATTTGTTGGGGAACTTTCACCGGCGACCTTTTAACGCGCGTCACCGACGCCTGACTAATCAGTCGAGAGGGTTGTGTAACCCCATCCCTTGGGACATTGCTCAACTGATCCTCTAACATGGTATGACCTATAGTGACAGACTCTGACCTAGTGTTAGGTACTGTTACTCCTGTGTCTCTGGCCTCTGGCCTAGTGGACAATCGTGGGACGTCTATCGCCGGCGTGTCTAAACCCGCCGCTATATTATGCTTTTGTTCCATGTCAGGCGCCGGAGACAAATACAACCCTATTTTGCCGTCCGGTAAATTACTCTGAGATAGCACTAGTTTAGAACCTTGTAGTCTTACTCTAACACTTGGTCTAACCCTCATTGCCGGCAGAGATTACTCGGCATCCGTCCCGACGAGACCGGGGGAAACCCCCGGCGTCCCCGAGGCGGATGTCGAGACGACCGGTTGTGAAGCAGACTTACACACATGGGTGAGGGGGCTATCCTGTACTTCCGCCGCAACCTGGTGCTGCAGTGGGCTGGACAACTTGCGCTTCTTGGATGGCAAGTAATCTAAACTGGATCCCCTCTGACGAAGTTGCTGGGGTGATTCCGGTTGAGTTGAAGGTACAAACTCCGGCGACTCCAAGGGAGTTCTCTTGGTTTGGGGAGGGGAGCGACCTTCGGATGCCTCGGATGAATGGGGGGAAGCAAGATTTGAATTTGGTACCAAAGGAACCTGTGCCTGATGGACTGAGGGATCTTCGAACGAATACAGGCGAATGATTCTAAGTAACTCGGCATTGTCACAGAACAATTCTACATCCGCCACCCTTGAAGCGTAAGAAGCAAACTTATTCTTCATTTCAATAAGGGTTAACAAGCACGACATATCTTGACTAGCTAGCCATTCATCGAATAGATCCGAGCAAACCGGACATTGACGAGCTGTCCATGAAAAAGTAGTCTTGTCCAAACATTTAATACAGCGTATGCACAGCCTGTGCGCTGCTACTGGGATTGAAAGACAGATAGGAGTAGAACAAATCGAGAATAGAGGCATGGTTACTGACTCCCCTCACCGCCGGGAACAGTTCCTCCTTAGTCGCGCTGCTCGAGATGTGAAGAGATCTGGAAATAGAAAATTTCCAGGAATCAATGCTCATAAGGATAACCTGAGAGGTGTTAATAACATCCTACCTACTCCCCGGCATCAAAAAAGTAGTGAGTCACTGCACAACTATTTTTCCACCTCCTGAGAGTTTTCGTGAACAACCCCACGCCCTTTTCAATTGGGGGGAAGTCACGCGAGTACTGGTTACCTATGACATGGGTCACTGGCCCTAAACAGAACTCCTAGTAAGCATTGTCGTGCAGCTGTTTGCTAGCTAGACACCGCTAAACCTGTTACCCAACTGTGCCGCCGGGCTGGCGGGGTAAACTGGCAATTCACAGGGCGAGTCGTTAGACATCGGTCAGAGACCGTTCTCCCTCCGCCGGGCCATGCACATCCGTCAGCAAGGAGGGTAATGGCACACTACCAACAAAGAAGGGGTAGGTAAGCCCAAGCACACCAGCACGGCGGCAGCCGGGCTCAGTACGAAGACAGAGGACCGGCGGGCCAAGGAACTAGGGAAAAAACCGTCTAAAGCACATGACCACCATTCCCGTACCCAAAAACCCCACACAATAGGTACGTCTCCTAGAGTTCCTGGCAAATGATCGACACCCGAACCAGGTAACCCAGGAAAAGGGGGGGGGGACATAATATAAATATCATAGAATTAGTAACACCCCTAAACCTTAAGGAGACCCTACTGAGGCTGGCCACGAGGCATAAGGAACCCATAATGTATGAAGAAACTTACTCCTGAAGACATTACAGCCACAGCACGAGGAGAAGAGGCCCGTGAGAGGGGCCTAAGAGCAGGCTCGAACACCAGACGATTCTACACCACGTGTGACAATCCTTGAACTGGAGCGTCTGCTAAGATGAAAAAACACACGACCCCTAGGCCAACACGCTGGACTGAAGACCATACTGCAATGAAACATAGCCTCCTAGCTAAGATAAACACAAAACTAAGGTGCGCAGAACCAAAGAAACAAGACACGTGGCGACTGTCCTGGGGAACACGTAAGCGCCTGTACAATACCCTAATTTTAACACTTCCTGCTGGCAACCAGTAGGGTAGCCTGTGCTAGCTAATCTAAACCTTGTTCAATACAACTCAGATATATACAAATGAGTAAGGATTCACAAGAATTGAGCGAACGACGAATCTGGCGGAGTGCAGGCGACACACGTCTGACTCGGTTGCCTGCGGGGAAGAGAAGGACGAATGGCCGCCTATTGAGGAGCGGCAAAGAGCCACAACGCAAGAAATCCACCGAAGTGGGAAGCTTGTTATAACAATGTTTAAGTTTTATCTTTTCTTCTCTTATTTTTTACGAAAGATTTTTCGTAGTGGGTACCCGATCTAATGAAGACTCCATAAGAGAAGTTGCGTTACACTTATGAGGAATGCTCTGTTCATCCCCGCGGCGGTAGATTCAAAACGGCTGACATGGGTGTTGAATGGAGACTATTATATTAATAGGCAAATCGTCAATGATGGAGGGGCCACTATTAAATAGTTTGTACTCCCTTTGATTTCTAGAGATCCTTCCTAAGTTGAGATAGTTTGTACTCCTTTGATTCCTAGAGATCCTTCCTAAGTTGAGATAGTTTGTACTCCTTTGATTCCTAGAGATCCTTCCTAAGTTGAGATAGTTTGTACTCCTTTGATTCCTAGAGACCCTTCCTAAGCTGCATAAAACCATCTACTGATAAGCAGAATAAGGTGCCCAAAATGCGTCCTCAAAGAGTGAAGATTTAAGGAGAGATGTGTCGCTTTTCCGGCCCCCTTCTCCCTCATGTTTAGCCCCATATGTTTTGAGATTATATGATGTCCGCCTTATTAGTTTGACGATTCTAAGACCTTTCACCCCATTTCGTTGTCAATTCTAGGACCTTTCGTGCCATTCAGGTGTCGATTTTTTTTCTGGCGAGCTATAGCGAACTATAAAATTTGGAGGTTCCGGCCTTTGGCCGGGAAATCTTTCTACCGAAAAATGTACAAATTTATCTTGAAGGGTATCTAGGGGGTGATTTTTTAGGCTTGATGGAGGTCTAGGGAAGAAACTAAAAAACTAATATATAAATAATAAAAACCAGCCAAAATATAAACCCTATCTCCATAAAGAGTCGACACATTGCCTTCCAAAATTCTGTAAAAGACGATGCTATAATTTTCGGGACCGCATCTCTCTTCCTTCTTAATTTTGTTTGGCATTTGTTATTTATTAAAGATAGGTTTATGCTAAGTATATTGCTAGAAAAGAAATAAATGTGGTAAGGGTATGGTATGAAGTTATTAAATATAGGATAGCGTGCATATACTGTATATCAAAAATCTCCATTAAGTCGAGTCGTCCACACATTTGGCCAAAGACGCTATCATTTCCGAGCTGCATCTTTCTTCCTTCTTACTTTTAGGTTTCCCCCCTCCACCCCCTCCACGACTCTCTCACCTCACATGACTTTCCCATTATGGAGGTATTTAGTTGTGATAACTTTTTTTTAAAGCGTAGTTGATGTTAAATGAATTGCTCGAGAAGAAATGAATAAACTAAGGGGTATGTCAAATTTAAAGTGGAAATTCATATATTTTTTCAGATATCATATTTTTGAATCTACTGCGATAGAAAATGAAAATAGAAAGGTCATGTTAAATTTGAAGGGAAAATCCGTGAATAAAATAGCAAAATCCGTGAATAAAAGGCGCTAAATCGGGTCCACACATCACCTTCCAAAATTCGCCAAAGACGCTATCATATCCAGGGCTGCATCTTTCTTCCATCTTAAGGGAGCCCACCTTGCTTTTTTTTTCTCTTTCTCTCTCTCTCTTTGGCTTGTATTCATTCGGCCCCATTCAGCCTACTGTTTTAAGACGTTTACCCCCATCCAGGTGTCAATATTTTCCTGGTGAGCGGTAGCGAGCCAGCATATATATAATTTTGTTTTGAGAGCAAGCTATATTTGTACATTTTTCGATAGAAAAATGTCTCCGGCGAAGTCGGATTTCTCCATATAATGCTGGCTCTCTATCGCTCGCCAAGAAGATATCGACACCTGGAAGGGGATAAACGTCTTAAAACAGTTGGCTGAATGGGGCCGAATGTTACAAGCCAGAGAAATAAATAAAAGGAGAGAAAGAGAAAAAAAGAAGGTGACCCGCCTTAATTTTTGGTCCTCTTCCTCCTGCCCCAGCTGTCTCTCACCCCACATGACTTTCCCATTATACCCGGCCGACTGAGCTCTTACATCTCGCCTCATGCGGGCTTTAATATTAAGTGGCTTTTGGTCTCAAGTGAAGCGGCCTCTCTCTCACTCGCGATTTCCTGGGCCACACACACACACACACACACAGTCTCGTTCTCTCTCACCTACTCGCACCCTTCTCCTCCTCTCTCCCTCTCACCTACTCGCTCTCTCTCTCCAATAAAATATTATTATTAGGTTTAAGAAGATTGTATTGTAGGAACAGCCATTGTTTATTTAATGAAAATAAATAATCAGAATCATTCTCAAACCTACTTGCTCCCACCACCTCTACTTCTCCCATACTTACACACACTCACACACACTCACTCTCACACACAAACACACACACTCTCTCTGTCTCACACACAAACACACACTCTCTCTCTCTCTCTCTCTCTCCCTCACTTACTAGAATCTTGATGGCGCAGATGGTGGAAGGGGGGAGGGGGGGGGGCGGGGTAGATATGTCACTGCCATTATAGTCTAGCTCCTCCCACTCCAATGATCATATTATAGTGAGCCAGAGAAGCCCTAATAACCCCATCGAAGGATCATGATGACGTAATAGGGCACTCTATTAACTCTGTCGATCGATAGGCGATTATATTAAGGGGAGATGGGTCGTTTTTCTGGTCCCCCTTCTTCCTCATTTTTAGCCCCATTATTTTTCAGATTATAAAGTCGTTCGGTCCATTAGTTTGGCGATTTTAAGACCTTTCGCCCCATTTCTTTGTCAATATTAAGGCTTTTTGTGTAATTTAGATGACGATTTTTTCCTGGCGAGCGATAGCGAGCCTGTATTTTAGGAGGAAACCGCCTTTGGCCGGGAATTTTTTCTATCGAAAAATTTACAAATTTATCTTAAAGGAGGGTCTTGGGCGTTTTTGTTTTGTTTAAGCTAGATGGAGGCGTAGGAAGGGCATGTGTGGAAGACAGAGGGTTAATTGAGAGAGTATTTATTTACCCTATATCACTTCCCACAGATCCTTCCTAAGCTGCATACAATCGTCTAATGATAGCCAGAAACTCGATATACCTTTTTATTCCCTTTCTTTGTGTACAGTGTAGAATGCCCTTAAGGTGAATTAGTTGATGGAAGAAAATTAATATGAGAGGTAGCAGTTAGGAATGATGTCCCCCCCCCCTCTCTCTCTCTCTCTCTCTCTCTCTCTATACATGGAGAACAAACATATTATATCCGAAACATAAATTCATGGTTTGGAAATAATGTTTACCACTTGAAATATTTGTACCAGAATGTTTGTAATCTATCTATCCCTTTGTCTCAATTATTATTATTATTATTATTATTATTTGTATTATTATTAGTATTTCTCTCCCTCTATTTTCCCAAGTCTTTCCTTCAACTCTGGAGCTCTGTGTCTAAGTCTATCTGCCCTTCTTCCTAAGATTTGAACTCCTTCAAGCTCCGTGTGTCCAGACATTCGACTCCAACGTACCTTGAAATTGGCTTTCTTACACTCTTTCAATTTGATGGGATATTCGCTAAAGGCAGCTTTTCCCTTTGTCTCCTTACACAAAGAGAAAACAACAATTATACATTATACTGTATATACTGTACAGTATATATATATATATATATATATATATATATATATATATATGTGTAAACAGAGAGAGAGAGAGAGAGAGAGAGACTAGTGAGTGAGAAGCTGCAATAGGAGGCTGAGCGATAGAGAGTCGTCAGACAAGATGATGAGACAGTACCGAGATGGCTTCGAGACGCTGAGACTATACCGTGCCAGGAGGAAACAACCACACGCACTGTAGATCTATGAAGTAAGGGGGAGGTAGTTGCTGTTCCCGGACCCTCATGTTCAACCCCATTAGTTTTGAGATATGACTTTCATCCCATTAGTTTGGCGATTTTAAGACCGCTCACCCCATTTATTTGTCAACATTAGGACCTTTTACACCATTATGGTGTCGATTTTTTTCCTGGCTTGTGATAGCGAGTCTGTAATTTTAGGAGGAGCCGGCCTTTGGCCGGAACATTCTTTTACCAATAATTTACAACTTTATCTCAAAGAGGAGTCTAGAGGGTGATTTTTTAAAAGCTGGATGGAGGTCTAGGGAGGAAACTAAAATAAAACTATAATAATATAAAGATAAATGAATAAGCAAATATATACGCCCATCCACCCTTAAGCTAAAAAGAAAACGACAAATATAATCTGTTGGCGTTGAAAATAGCCATCAACTTTATAGGCATTTATTGATGGGCCGCCTCAGCTTTTAGCGCTTTATGATATCGCCTGCACTGCAAACAATCGAGAGCTTATAAAAGGTATAAAGCATCATTGGTATATTAGCAGTCATATACAGTTCGATACAGATTCATATGGGTGTATACTTATTACGGTTTATAACTGTACTGTGTCCCTCTTTAATCCCAATATCCTGTTAGGGTTCGATAAAGATTCAAATGGGTGTATTTTGACTCGATTGTTCCATTATTTTGGCCCTGTCACTTTCAATTCTGGGAGAGGCACTCACTACAGGCAGTTCTGCCTTTTGTCTTCATCACTCACATAGAAAACAAAATATATATTTTTCCATTTGGTTGCCACTTGTAGCTTGAAAATTATAAAACATTTTGCTTAATTCAGGAGTCGATTTTATCCTGGCGAGCAGTAGCATTTTGCAATTTAAGAAAAACTGGCCTTAATCCGGGACATATCTTTACCGATAAATATACAAATTTAGCTTGAAGAGGGGTCTGAGGAGGCGTTTGCTTAGCTTGAAGGGGATTTAAGGGTTAAGCTAAAGAAAAATGCTCCAAAATGGAAAAAAAAAAAAACAATAAAAACTCACACACACACACACACACAGACATCTCTCAGTTTGGTGGAGGGTGTAATCAAAGTATAATTATATAGAGTGTATATACTTTTGGTGTATTCTCCCTATAAACTGTTGTGGCTGGTTGCGGCCCTAGTATAGCTGCAGCCTGGGCCGCTGTGATGTATCGGCCCCATTCAATATTTCTTCATAACTTTGGGTGCATCGCCGGCCTTATAACACGGGGGGGGGGGGGGAGAGAGAGAGAGAGAGTTATCCTGTGCAGCCAAGGTGAGGGGGGTCGTATAATCTAAACCCCTCTATTATAAAACATGTGGGTTTCTATATGTATTACCTATTTCTGTGGCGGCGACGATTTTTTCATTTTATTCTTGCTATATTTAGAGGATTTGTTTTTTTTTAGTTTAAGAAAGATCTGTAGATAGATAGAATAGATAGATAGATAGAAGAAAGATCTGTGCTAGTAAAAAGGGTTCAGTAAGTTAGTTCAAAGCCTGTTAATTGCTGGAAGCCCTTTTGCAACTGAATAAAATCGTCTATTAGCAGCTAGAATAAAGTTAAATGGACGGCAACAGTACAGTAAGGGTTAAAACAGGACTCTATAGGCTACCAACCCTTCAGGATTATTAAGCCAGCTTAAATCGGGAGGAAACCCAAGACAGGAGCCTCTTTTCGAGAACTCCAATCCCTTGCATATGTGGAAAGGGGCTACCAACCCTATATCGAACACACGTGACATGACTGAGTGTTAATTTGTGATAAAGGACTAAATACCATTTAGTTTCAATTAGATCACTATTATTTTTGCCAATTTTGTTAATGAAGGTTTAGGGCTTCACGTAAGTGAGGCTAAATAATAAGGCTGTAAGACCAAAGTTGTTTGCAGAGCCAAAATGCACAAAATTAACTTGCCGGATTTCCGCTACCGACTGTGGTTGCTCTTGCACCACAAGATTGTCTAAAACGGGATGTATGGATTCATTCGCCTTGAGTTTATAATAATAAGTCTTTAACCCTTCTTTGGCGGCGCCCGGCTATAGTCGAGTGAAATAAATGTGGCCTATGTGGCGGGGCCCGGCTATAGTCGCATGCAATTTTGAGCACGTAATGTGCTCTGAGAGAGAGCGGAGCGGTGGGAGGAGCGTAGGTTACCTCATGACTGCTCGCCACGGTGGCCGTGGAGCTACTGAGATGTAGTCCGCCCTACTCCACCCTCCCTCACTCGTTTCACACGTAATAATGTAAGGAAATTACCGTATTTTACCGATTTTGCCCTTCGGTTGCACGATCGTTGCAAGACAACCAGTGATCGTAGAAGGATGGTTCTGGTGTCATTGGAAAGCTCATTTAACGCCCTTTCAGGGATACATATTTGTATTACATTCTGGCTCTTGTTTATGCATGAAAACGAGCACGGAACAAGCTCGTTTACGGTAAAACCCACCGCTGGGTGGCACAGTCAAATATACTCCACCACCCGCTCTTTGAGTGTTAAGACACACTCTGGCCCATTATGAACCCTCAAATAACAAAACAAACTTCTAAGGTTATCATATTAGGCAGAGTTAATGAGAAAATTCAATTCAGTTCGGGATAGCTTCGAAAACGCAAGGCCCTGACTTAACCCCTTCAGCACTACAGCGCCATTTTACATTTGATACTAGATAAAGTTAAAAGATTTTATGAAATTTATGGAGGTCCTATGTTATTCAGAGGATTCATTGACCCCATTGAGTCCTAGAGGTAGATTATAAGTTAAAGCAAATCATGTAATGGGAATCAGAATATGATGAAAATACGTCATGGTGCTGAAGGCGTTAAGGGAGCCCACCTCGCTTGTTTTATCTTTGGTAAAAATTGAAGAGACCCCGGACAGCCTTTTTACTAGTTAATTCTAGTTTTTTGTTTAGTTTTCTTTGATATTCAGTGTTGTTTAATACCGAGGACCGTCGCATTTTAGTATAGCTGGGTGTAGACCGTCGCGTACCCATAAACAGGGAACGTGAGCTGGGTTTAGACCGTCGTGCACCCATAAACAGGGAACGTGAGGTGGGCTTAGACCGTCGGTTAGTTTTCGGTTAGGTTAGGTTAAGTTAGGTTAGGTTAGGCTAATGTTGAAAATACTAAAATGCGACGGTCCTCGGTATTAAACAACACTGTATATCAAAGAAAACTAAACAAAACACTAGAATTAACTAGTAAAAAGGCTGTCCGGGGTCTTCAATTTTTACCTTATCTTTCTCTCCCTCTCTCTTTGGCTTGTATCCATTCGGCCCCATTCAGCCTCCTGTTTTAAGAAATTTACCCCCATCCAGGTGTAAAATATTTACTGGCGAGCGGTAGCGAGCCAGCATATATATACTTTTGTTTTAACAGCAAGCTAAATTTGTACATTTTTCGATAGAAAAAGGTCTCCGGCGAAGTCAGATCTCTCCATACAATGCTGGCTCGCTATCGCTCGCCAGGAAGAAATCGACACCTGAATGGGGATAAACGTCTTAAAACAGTTGACTGAATGGGTCCGAATGGATACAAGACAGGGAAAGAGAGAAAAGGAGAGAAAGATAAAAACAAAAAACAGTGACCCCCCTTATAGTCCAAGCAAAATAATATTTGACCCAGGACTAATTGCAACAGAATTTATCTTTACAATATTATGTCAATATTGATGCCCTAAACACCATAATAAAAGTCCATGAGGATCCAGCTTTCGGAAGTATGTTAAAATGGCATTTTTCCAAAATGGATGCCTTTTTATCAATTTTACCTATTTTTTTCTTCAAATATTCTTGAAAATGCAAATTTGGTGTCTATTTTTATGTTTTAGGGGCAATGAATCCACTGAATTTATTGTTTAGTCTCTAAATACAAAATTATTTATTCTTATTTTATTTACCGGGGGGGGGGGGGGGGGCAGATTGAGGTGGTTCGGTCAAGTGACGTGGAAAGGATGGATGATGGTAACTGGGTAATGTGAGAAATGTGAACGGTGAGGGAGCAGCTGCCAGAGTTAGACTGAAAAAAGACATGGGACGAGGTCATACAAAAAGACCTTAGGGATATGGGACTGAACAGGGAGGCTGCCAGAGATTGAGCAGCATAGAGATCCGCCACCAGGTAAACAAGGCCGTCACATGCAAACGTATATGGAGCCTTACAAAATGATGATGATGATGCAATAATATCAGATGTAAAATTTAAAATCACATTTCTCAGTGTTGGTTGAAACTTGATATATATAAAAACAAAAATTCAAGTAACATTAAGGCTCACCTGACACAACTAAATCTTAAATTTAAATGTCCCCTTCTTCCAAGGGGCCACCAACCTCAGGCTGAGGGGCATTTGCACAACTGACACCCCTACACTCCTCACAAGCCTGGGAACACTGGAGACCATGTTTTCTACAACTGCAGCTTGCTCTAGTACAATCTGCTTTGCAGTTGCACCTGATGACTTTGAGGAGAGTTGCTGGCGCTGGAGGAAGGTCCATTTCTATTGGGATGAGTTTTCCATCAGTCAGATGCCAGCCCCAATCAGCTGGGCTCAGTCCCTCCTGACCTAGCCATTCTTGTACTTGGAATTACACCCTGAAACTGGTAATTTGTGGCAGAGGCTGTAGGAGGAAGTAGGAGGGAACAGTTGTGTACCAGAGACAATATAATTGTATTCAGTGCTGCATCCACTAAGAAGTGCCCTCTGAGAGCACGAGCTGTTGCCTTTCCAGATAACATATGTACAACAGCATTCTTTGCATATATAGTCTCTAGAAGCTCCTGTAATCCCGATCCTGTCATGAGGTGGCCAATGCATCCCAGGAAACTCATTAGCGTGTGGAAACCCCCTAGTCGGAGTACCACCTGACGGAGATCACTATCTTGTGGTTCACTCTCAATGATGGTCATGGCCTTCCACCAAAGGGGCTGATCAAAAGTGATGATAGGTGTAACATTGTATTTCTGTTCTTGGTCACACACAAACCTGAGCATTGAATATACACAAGACATGTCAGTTGGACTCATGTCTATCATAGGCATAAAAACAATTGATGACTTTCCAGGGTGATTTCCTTTGTGGATAAGTTGCATTAGTCCTGACCACCCAGGCTGTTTAGGTTTTAGGGCTCGAGAGATTTTGCAAAGCAGCTGTAGGTTTGATGTAGTATCAACATGGGTAACATTTCTAATCCTCCCATAGGACAAGGATGAGAGGCCAGGGGTCTCTGATTTCCAAAAGTGTATATTGATACGTCCAACTGCTGTTATATCATCTGACGTCACAGTTATCCGAGGTACTGGTTTGGGCCCTATGGTCTTCGGTGTAACTCCAGCTATGATGCCCATACCATGGAATGTGTTGTGGCCATCAATAGTTCCGATGTTATGGTCAACATTATCAGCAATGTACTGTATGAAGTGGCCTTGAACATTCCCTGGGATATCTGTTCCTCGAACTACAGCTGCACTTGACTCAAACTTTTTCACCTCCTGATATGAAGAACAGAATCCCAGGTTACTAAGTGTTTCCAACAAAAATCTGGATCCAAACTGGTGATGCATTTGTATGCCGAGTCCTATCTGTAATGGCGTGATGAGAACTCTTGGCCTTGCTGCCTGCATAATGGCCTGTCCTATTGCAGCTATCTTTAACTCGCAGTTTTTACCAGCAAACAGTTCTTTGAGGAGAAGCTGAAGGGTTTCAGGAAGGAATTCTAGGTTATTTCTGGCAGATGATATATCTTCACATAAGGGATATGTATCTCTGGTAATATTAACGTCTTTTATGTCAGTCTTTATGAGTCTGGCAGCAGTTTTCACAAGTCGCACCTTTTCTTCATCATCACAAATGTCTTTCCTGGATTCCTGAAGAAACTCACTCAGAATTTTGGAGGCCTTGGGCTTGAATGTTACCACATTTGGTTTGCCATTGATTTCTGTAATGATTAATTGCTCGCCAAATGTTTCGAGCAACTTGTTCTTCATGTGCTTTATTGAGTATGGCTCACAACTACCATCACTGCCAGTGTCCTCTTCTAAGTAGTGTTTCATTTTCACAATCAGATCTCCAAGTGTGATTTGTTCATCATCATTCTGCTCTAAATACTTGGCTACCTTCAAGAATGCCTCTAATCTTGCTAGGTCATTAGGTCTGCCCATTTTCTGTCGACAACTTAGTTCTTCTTCTAAAGGCTGAGGTATTTGTTTCTTCGTCTGGAAGTTCACACTGCATTGTTGGTGATAGATAGCATCTGCTGCATTAAGATCCTGGGCAAATTCTATCCTTGCTAAAACATTTAGTGCCCAGCTATCATTGCGCTCCAAGCATATCTTGTGCACAGAATCCTGAAAGTCTTTGGTCCTAACAGGAAAAACCTCATACCCTCTCTTCTTTCCATCATATTTGGCTGATTGTCCACAAAAGAGAAATTTTTCTTGAAATGAGAATTTTTGTCCCATAGAACGACGCACTGGTGGAGCAGGATGGGAGATCTCTGTGGACTCTAATTGCTTTTTATGACTGGCAATTCTGGTTGGGTTGCAGTAGTCTTTCCTGCATTTTTGATGTACTGTCTGTCCACATTGGACATGACGTATATTGTCTCCACGTGCTACTGCTGCTTTGCGAATGCCTTCACACCCCTTTTCTCCAAGGACAGATGTAGCTGGATCAGTTGATAGAGGTTGATTGCAGAATGCACAAGATTCCATGATGCTGCCCTGAAATGAAGAAATATATGCCATTACCATTTAATTCGTGTTTCATTATTAAATATCTACAGGCAAGTTAAACCACTACCAACACTATACTAAACAAACTTTGTTCATATAACCACACTACTAATCAAGCTATTTGTACAGATCAGTTTTGCTGCATACATCACTTTCTTGTACATTTATAAATGTTATGCATATTACACCTTTTGGTCTCAAACACCTATCACCATACCTGAACAATTACAATGTTTGCAATTTTTTTCTTAGCTTGGCTTTCTAGTTCTCTTGATTGTTGTCTTATTCATCTCTCAATTATTAATTATGTGTCTGAAAGAAAGAGAAAAGTATCATCATAAAGCTGTCTAAAGCCTAATGACTGTGAATTAAAAAAAAATTATACTGTTTTTCCTGCAGATTTATAAATATATTATTATATTTCTGGTTTCACGATTCTTTATAATACAGGAAAGATTCAGTAAGCATAACTTAAGAGTCAAAAAATTGGTCAAATACATGTTTAGTATGACCAGAACAGATGATAAAACATTAGTGTATCGGTAAAATGTAGTGTGTTCCGATATTTGACCTATACACAAATTATCCCAGTTTTAACAATGTTCCGCCACTTGGATTTTCATGGACTTTTCATATGTTAAATGGGAAGGTTTCCTGAGGCTAATGCACCAAAATTCTTTCTGTTGCAATTAGTCTTGGATTGGGTCAAATTTTCTTACAGATTGCCTAGACTATTAAGTCCCTGGGTGTACAATGTGGGTGAAGAAGGTTGCACAGAGAAGACCCGCGGGTGGCTGAACATGGTCGGGTCACCTCGGCCGGGGATGATGAAGGAAAAGATGAAGCACCAACCCACCGACAAGAAAACGCCAAACAACAACAACAACAACAACAACACTTCCGGTTAACACTGTACTCACTTACGGAGGGAGGGGGAGGTAAGGCGAGAGCACTTTTTCAGCATGAAGGGGAACTGGGCGTATCTATTTGCTCATTTATGTATCTTTTTATATGTTTTCTAGTTTCCTCCCTAGACCTCCATCAAGCTTAAAAAAAACATCTACCCAAGATCCTCCTTCAAGAAAAATGTGTACATTTTTCGACAGAAAATGTCCCGGCCGAAGGCCGATTCCTCGTTAATTACAGGCTTGCTATCGCTCGGCAGGAAAAAATCGAGATAACATTCAAGACCTCTTTTGCCGCCTTATTAGAAATAATTTATTAGGGAAAATAGGGACCAATAGACTCGCCATATTTTTCTCATTATATTCCGCATGGAGAAATTTCGTTATCGACACTTGAAAAAACCCGATTACACCGAAAAATAACACTAAAATAATGTCCCGAACGTAAATAAAGCATTGCACCCAACGAATCCTTCGACCTGGGTCCTCTTCTTCTTGTTTTGAAAGATGCGGTGAGTGCGATTCACCCAATAAATGGCTTGAACGTTACTCACAAAAACGATATTATATTATATTAGGGTTAGGTTAGGTTAGGTTAGGTTAATCTAATCTAATATAATATTTGTACATTTTGGAAGCGTGCATGGCCTCCCCACAATTTTCCTTACCTACTGTAAAAGCGCGATTCACCCAATAAATGGCGCCATTTGACGGAGTATCTTCAGATTAATGAATAATGGGTAAGTTAATGCAAATCCTCCACTCAAACCATGATAAACAACAATTAAACACTATATTCCCTGGAAAAAATATAAAGAAACTTGGTAAATAAGGCGGCTCTAGCTGTCTTGAATGTTACCAAAATCGACACCTAAATGACACAAAAATTCTTAATATTGACAAAGAAATGGGAATAAAGGTTTTAAAATCGCCAAACTAATGGGCCGAACGTCTTTTAATCTGAAAACTAATGGGGCTAAACATGAAAAAGAAGGGGAACCAGAAAAACGACCCATCTCCCCTTAACCCTTTGAAGAAGATGATGCACTTTGGCAGTATATTCTGGTTATCATTAGACGATTTGATACAAGTGACGAAGGATCTGTGAGGATGCTATGGGTAAAGGCTATCTCAATTAACAATATTTCCATATACCCTTCCTAATCTGACTAAAAATCGTCTACTATTAGCCAGAATACAGAAACGAATGCGTAATCGGATCTTGAAAGGGTTAATAAAAGCAAGGTTAAGAGATACAACAGGTTGGAGCATGGGGTCACTCAAACTCGTACCCGCTCGCGCATGACGTCACAATGAAGGAAGGGTCAGAGGTCACTCGGCTGTATACACTTCATTCTCAAAGGAGCAGCCAAGCCAGCACTATCCTCCGTTTTCTTTGACTTCATACCGTGATGCTATAACTACTGTATAATGCCGTGTGAAAGTGTAGCTCTTCTATTTTAACTAAACAAAATGCCTATGTATTGTCAAGTTGCTGGATGCAAGTCGATATTTATCAAAGGAAGTAACATAGCATTCCATACATTTCCCAAAGATGAAACACTGCGGTCAAAATGGAGTAATCTAAGTGGGAAAAAAGGCTGTATTATTTCACCAACAGCAAGGATCTGCACTAAACATTTGAATCCTCAGCTTTCGAAAGACACTTGAAATACGAACTGCTTGGACTACCAGTACCTTACAGCCAAATAAGATTCAAACCTGGAGCATTACCAACTCTGCATTTGCCTGCCCAGGCTGCCTCTGAAAGCGAGTCCAAGAGAGGCCGAAAGCGAGTTCGAGATGACGACGACACCAAAGTGACTGAGCAACAAACAAACCGTGATGCAAGTGACCAAAATAATCTACAAGATGATGCAACCGTGAACACCGACGCACCATTGAAAGAAATAGGTGAGTTTATACCTGTGCTATATATATATATATATATATATATATATATATATATATATATGAGAACATAAGAAATGGGAGTCTGCAGAGAGCAGATTGGCTCACACAAGGCAGATGCCTTTCATACCAAACCTATCTCGTCCTATATGTGCTTATCTAATTTTATCTTGAAGCCCACACTGTCCTTACATCTAGAATTATTTGTACGTATGTGTGTATACCGCTATATAAAAGGTTCAGATTATGCTGTTCAAATTTGATGTCCTCATTACAGAATGGACATAGTTTATTTGGAGTCAGTAGGCTACAACGAAGAATGACCAAAATTATCCATAATATTATATATCTTCCATAAATAGAAAGGTTGAATAAATTAGGCTTGCACTCGTTACAGAGGCCCATCTCGTCCACATGCCTATCTAATTTGATCTTAAAGCTCTCTATCATTCTTGATCTCACTATAGCACTTGGTAACCTATTCCACATATCTACAACTCTGTTACCAAACTAATATTTGCCTATATCTTTTCTGAAACGAAATGTATCTAATTTGAAAACATTTGTTGGAGTTCTTTCGCTATCACTGAGCTTTAGTACATTGTTCATGTCCCCTCTATTAATCCCACTACGTGACTAACCCCCTTGAACACTTCTATCAAATCCCCTCTAACTATGCGTCTTTTTAACCAATGAACATAAGAACATAAGAAAATGGGAGTCTGCAAAACGCCGATCGGCCCACACAAGGCAGATCCCTGTCACACCCAACCCCAATTACCTAAGAACATAAGATCACGGGAAACTGCATATGGCCATGCGACCCACATGAGGCAGCTCCCATTCACACCCAGCCCATATCAGCCATATGGGAGCCTAATTAAGCCTAATGTAAGCCTAATTTCTTCAATCTTGCTTCATCTGGAAGATTTCTAATACTATGGATTATTTTTGTCTTTCTACGTTGTACTCTCTCCAAGGAATCATTCTGTAATTAAAATTTAACAGCATATATAAGAAAAGAACATACGAAAATTTGAGTCTGCAGAGAGCCGAATGACCCACACAAGGCACATATATATATATATATATATTGGCAGGGGGGTTATAAAAAGTAGTTATACTATACCTGTGACTAGATATTGTAGTTATACATATTACATTTATATCAGTTTGGTACTAGGGCGCATGTTGCTAGAGAGAGAGAGAACTGCGTTTCAGAAAAGATATAGGCAAATACTGGTTTGGTAACAGAGTTGTAGATAGGTGGAATAGGCTACCGAGTGTTATAATAGGATCAAGAAAGATAGATATAAAATTAGATAGGTACATGGACGAGATGGGTTGGTTGTGAAAGGGTTCTGCCTTGTGTGGGCAAATCGGCTCTCTGCAGACTCGTATGTTCTTAATACGAAAAATAGTAATAATAATACAATATCTATATACTGATATATACAATACACCGTATACATTTATTTATATATATGTATACGGTATATATATATATATATATATATATATATATATATATATATATATATATATTAGAATAGTACCTAGAATATGAAATGGGTGAAGAAATAGAAAGTTTGAGAGGAATAGTGGATGGGAGGAGTTTAATCTGTGATTAGAGGGCCAGGTGGGTCCATTAATAACAATTTGTGCTCCTCCCATTCGCTAATACCGGTACATCTTAACTAAGGTCAAGTAGGTATTAAATAAAACCGGCGGGAGGGGAGGGTCTGGGGGAGTAATTTTGTAGCTATTAAATGTGATTGGCTAGGGATTACTATGGATGTATCTTCTCCATCACCGCTACCAACTTCTCCATCATCACCACTTTCTTCTCCAGCACCACCACTTTCTTCACAATCATCACTACCATCTTCATAATCACCCCTATCATCTTCACCACCACCACCATATTCTTCAGATTACATTAAGCTCAATTATTGTTAAAGGATATTTTTAGCCCACCTGTGTGTGTGTGTGTGTGCAGGTGTGTATTTGTGTATTATATATATATATATATATATATATATATATACGTTCTTATATCCGTGTCTTATTTACTCTTCCAGAAAACACAGAGCCCATCCCCCAAAACATCAACAAGGGAGGTGTGACTTGGCAATTCCGAGAGAAAATAAGGAAGCTGCAACTTCAACTCACAGCTGCTACTGTCCTGAGTTTGGCTGTAACAAAGGAAAGAGATGATCTTCTGGCTGAAAAATCGGAATGGGAACAAGAAAAAACATCTCTGAAACAACAGATAGAAAATGTTAGGAATAGTCTATGCGCTTATTTTTCCAGTAGTCAAATACATTCTATTTTAACAGGCAAACCAGTTAGTCACTGGCAAGAAGACGACATCAGCAGAGCAATCACTTTACGTAGCCTGAGCACAAAAACCTATAGGTATTTAAGGGAAAAGATTAAGTTTCCACTACCATGCATAAGTACCCTAAATCGATGGATTGCAAAAGTTAGTGTGGAACCAGGAGTACTGTCATCAATTATTAAAGTTTTACAATACAAATCCACGTCAATGACAGATTTTGAGCGACTGTGTGTATTGTCATTTGATGAGACAAGTATAGCTCACGAATGGACTTATGATAAAGCAACTGACACACTTTATGCACCCAAAAACAGAGTACAATGTGCGATGATAAGAGGATTGACGAGCCCTTGGAAACAACTCATATATTATGATTTTGACACAAGCATGACCATGGACATTCTGTTTGAAATTATTTCTAAGGTAGAAGCAGTTGGATTTTTGGTAGTTGCTATGGTCAGTGACTTAGGACCAACAAACCTGAGGCTATGGAAAACATTAGGTATCAATGTAGACAAACCATTCTTTACAAATCCAGCTGCTTCTAACAGGAATATATATGTTTTTGCAGATGCCCCCCATTTAATCAAACTAATTAGGAACAATTTCCTTGACTCAGGTTTTCAGTTAGATGACGACAAAGAAAAGAATGTCAACAGTGAATGTGTCCGAGAACTGATAAATATGAGTAAACTGGACCTAAAAGCAACCTATCATTTGTGTTTCAATCATATATATGTGAGAGGGGTGAAGCGCATGAATGTTCGCCTTGCGGCGCAATTGCTGTCAGAAAAAAACCGCAAAAGCATTAATGTATTTTGGAGAACAGGGATTACTGCTGAGCAAAGACTGGAAGAATACAAGTATTTATATTGCATTGGTTGATTCTTGGTTCGACTTATTTAATTCCCGAAATCCAACAGATAAAAAACTGTCACGAGCGGCATATGGGCTGCAGTTACCCAATCAAAACAAATTACTGAATGAAATGCTTAACACCACAAAGTCAATGCGAGTCAAAGGCAGGGGTAGCTTGTATCAATTTCAAAAAGGAATTATTGTATCGTGCCAGTCTTTGCTCGGTTTATATGAGATGCTAAAAGAAAAATATAACATCTCCTATATAATGACATATCGGTTGAATCAAGATGTATTGGAACATTTTTTTGGTTGTCTTAGGCAAATAGGAGCTTCAAACCACCAGCATCCATCACCTGTACAAGTTAAGTATCGAATCAAATCATACCTGCTTGGGAAGAACATAGAGTTGGTAGGAAACAATTATAACACTGACAACAAACAAAATGATTCAAGCATATCCGAAGCTGTTTTTTCTCAAACAGAACCATCACAGTCTACTGCAACTGACACAACAGAAAACCTTGAACATGAACTCCTGTTGTCAGCAGTATTATTTTCTAGTTATGAAGGAAATGCATGTGACTCCAGTGACTATGATACTGAAATTCCAGTTGGTATGTCAAGTACAAATTTATCCCAAGAAAATGAAAATGAAGGTTTGAGGTATATTGGTGGATATATTGCCAGCAAGTTTCCCCAGCATGAATTTCTAGGTCAGAAAGTGTCAGAGGATGACACAACCTGGATTGGGAAAATATGCAGAAAAGAAGGGATGCTTATGACACCCAAAAAGGAATTCTTTGAACAGCTTAAATTAATGGAAAAAATCTTTGTGTGTTTTCATGGGAAAACAGAGTTTAAAGCTGGCAAAAACTCAGTAAAATCATTGTGTAAAGAAATTGTTGGTATGGTGACTACCATGGGAAGTAATTAGTTTTTTTGTAAGATGCCGAATGTTTTTTAGAATACGGATTTTAAACAGAAATATGAATGCTAATGATCCTAGAAAAACTAAATCTAAAATGTCTAAACTAATAAAATCAGTGTGAAATCCTCGTGTTTATTTAATCCTTATCCCTCTTTGTGCAAGCTAATTATATTATAAGAATAAGAAAATAGAACAATAACCAAGCAAAATGAAGATACCGGGTATAAAAAAATACCGGTACTAATATTAATTAACATGTTTGACACCTCTGGTCTAGTGGCAGCACTTTGGCTGGCAGGCGAGCGTTTTTCTAGCTTTCTTTCTCTCGCCCCACCTTCTGACGTCAACAGGCTGCGCGTGCGCCAACCTGTTGTATCTCTTAACCTTGCCCTTAAGAAGGTTTATGAAGAACACGGGTTGTTGGTTTATATTATCAGGGTGTGTTTGGTTTGGTTTTGGTGATGGTTGTGTGTGTTTCTTAGGTGTGTTGAGTGTGTGTGTGTGTGTATGTGTTTGTGTTTGCGTTGGTGTTGGTGATGTGTGTGTGTGTGTTTTTTTTTTTTTTTTTTCTATATTCCAACTACTCCCTCTCGGGCATTGGCTGATAGCCTTTCCACTCTACCGCTGAACACGGTGAGGCCCGTGAGGTCTTATTCCAGTCTAGGGAGTGTTACGGCCCAGGGTCCAAGAAAAAACTCATACAGAGGTTCAGGGCGTAATAGGAGTGAGACATGCGAAGCACCCCGGCTCGAAGCAATCCCATCTCTGAAGCCGCCTCGCCTCTGCGCTTCACAGTCTCACCCCCCAGACTCGGACCCTCACTCTCAGAACGCCACCTATTGAGCAATTAACTCACTAGGCATTGCCCCCCTGTAGCATATTTTTGAATATAGGAATATTCATACGATGCTATTTTAATCAGGGAACAATGAGGGTATTTTTTTGGCATTTCAGTGTGCTGTGGTAATGCACTGATACTAGGTACAGTACAAATTCCATCCCAATAATATCTTCCCATTGACATATTGGGATTCGAACCCAGGTCCATTGGATTACCAGTCCAGTGGCAAGACCACTCCGCCACACCCTCCCCTGGTTTGGTTTTGGTGATGTGTGTGTGTTTCTTAGGTGTGTTGAGTGTGTGTGTGTGTGTGTGTGTGTTTCGTTTCATAGGCTATGGCATCACACTAAAGGTTTAGCGTGTGTTGACTACTTAACCCTTTGAAGCTTATGACATAATTATTTTGACAGTTTATTCTGGCTATCATTAGACCATTTTATACAGCTTAGGAGGAATCTGTGAGAATTATGAGGGTAAAGACTATCTCAATCAACCCTCTGACTACCATATACCCTTTCTAATTTGAATAATATCGCCCAATATTAGCTAGAAGAGAGAAAAGAAATAAGTAATCGGAGTTTGGAAGGTTTAACCCCTTCATTACCGGTGTCGTTCTTGTCACTTCACTCTGGCTACTATTATACGGTTATATTCAGTAACAATAGGGCCTTCAGCAATTGATAGGCTTCGAGCTATCTCACTTAACTATTTATACTAACACAGATCATTCTTACACTGCCCAAAATTGTCTAATTATAGCTTCGAAGCAAAAATGTCGCCGGTATAGAAGGGGTTAACATAATGTCGAGTTTTTTTTTTGTGTTCCTGCTGAATATATATTTACTTGTTTGCATTGCATATGTATTTCCTTCTTCATATTGTTTATGTTTCTTGTGCCTATTACATGTATATTATGTCATTCATATTATATACTGCATGTATATTATGTCATTCATATTATATACTGTATGTATATTATGTCATTCATATTATATACTGTATGTATATTATGTCATTCATATTAGATATGTATATTTTCTTGTTCCTATTGCATGTATATTATGTCATTCATATTAGATATGTATATTTTCTTGTTCCTATTGCATGTATATTATGTCATTCATATTAGATATGTATATTTTCTTGTTCCTATTGCATTTATATTTTCTTGTTCCTATTGCATTTATATTTTCTTGTTCATATTGCATTTATATTTTCTTGTTCCTATTGCATTTATATTTTCTTGTTCCTATTGCATTTATATTTTCTTGTTCCTATTGCATTTATATTTTCTTGTTCATATTGTATTTATTTGTCTTGTTCCTATTGCATTTTTATTTTCTTGTTCCTATTGCATTTATATTTTCTTGTTCCTATTGCATTTATATTTTCTTGTTCATATTGTATTTATTTGTCTTGTTCCTATTGCATTTATATTTTCTTGTTCCTATTGCATTTATATTTTCTTGTTCCTATTGCATTTATATTTTCTCGTTCATATTGTATTTATTTGTCTTGTTCCTATTACATGTATATTTTCTCATTCATATTGCATTCATATTTCCTTACTCATAATATATTCATTTCTTGTTCCTATTCCATGTATTATGTTCTCATTCATATTGCATTTATATGTTGTTGGTCTTATTGCATTTATACATGTTGCACCTATTGTCCCTTCCACTCCACGACACCCTGGCGACACGATAACTTTATTTCACTGCCACAAACAAACTTCCACATCCTTCCTTCCACTCTCCAACTTCTGCCTTGCCTACACAGGATCGTCTAGGTGTAGAATGTCTTTAGTGTGTGTAAGGTAGGATATATATATATATATATATATATATATATATATATATATATATATATATATATATATATATATATATATATATATATAGAGAGAGAGAGAGAGAGAGAGAGAGATAGATAGATAGATTAGATATTATATATATATAGATATATAGATATTATATATATATATATATATATATATATATATATATATATATACAGAGAGAGAGAGAGAGAGAGAGAGAGATAGATAGATAGACAATTAGATATTATAGATATATAGATATTATATATATATATATATATATATATACAGTATATACCGGTGTATATATATATACATTAATATTTGTTTTATTATTTATTTATTTATTTATTTATGTATTTTGCTTGCCGCCGTACTGTAAAGAGACCCTTTAATTTTCGAATCGCACAATATGACGTCTAGTTTCTCTCTCGTGTGGCACTAAATTACATAAGTTATAAGGAGTAGTAGTGGATGCATTAACCCCTTCAGACTCATAAGTTATAAGGAGTAGTAGTGGATGCATTAACCCCTTCAGACTCATAAGTTATAAGGAGTAGTAGTGGATGCATTAACCCCTTCAGACTCATAAGTTATAAGGAGTAGTAGTGGATGCATTAACCCCTTCAGACTCATAAGTTATAAGGAGTAGTAGTGGATGCATTAACCCCTTCAGACTCATAAGTTATAAGGAGTAGTAGTGGATGCATTAACCCCTTCAGACTCATAAGTTATAAGGAGTAGTAGTGGATGCATTAACCCCTTCAGACTCATAAGTTATAAGGAGTAGTAGTGGATGCATTAACCCCTTCAGACTCATAAGTTATAAGGAGTAGTAGTGGATGCATTAACCCCTTCAGACTCATAAGTTATAAGGAGTAGTAGTGGATGCATTTCGTAGGATTGTTCGAGGCTGGGGCAAATCTCACTAACACTATCTCGTCCGACGTCTTGTGGGTTTTTATTTCTGTTTAATTAGTATTGAAGATTATATAGCTTTCGCCAATTTTCGAGCAATGTATTTTAGTTTGTCCCCTAGGCTAACAAAAACGCATTCCCAGACTTCCTTCAAACTAAAAAGGAATATTCACCTAAATCCTTTTCAAGCTAAAATTGTATATTTTTCGAAAGAAAACTGTCCCGGCCAAAATCTGAATTTGACTTGGTTACAGGTTCGTTATAGCTCGACCAGAAAATATCGATACTTGAATAGGGTGCAGCGTCTTATTATTGCAAACATAATGGGGCGAAACGTCATAAAATCTCCAAACTAATGGAGCAAAACAGGGGAGGTTCAAAAAGATCCTCGGCCCAAATAGGGTTAACCCTATCTAATTCGTTGGGGGACATTTTGGACTTCTGTTTTGTTCCATTAGTTGAACAATTTAAACACTTTTGATCCATTAGTTTCGCGATTATGAACCCCCCTTATCCCCATTAAAATGTCTATAAGTCCTGGGCGAGCGAGAGCGATCATGCAATTTAGGGGAAACCCAACTTTGAACTTGACATTTTTCTACCGACAAATGTATAGATTTAGCTTGAAGGAGATCACGGGGACGTATGCCATTTTGAAGAGGGTGTTATTAAGGGAAGATGGGCGTATACATGTTCATGTTGTTTTATCTTTTTTATATTTTTTTAGTTTCCTCCCTAGACCTCCATCAAGTTGTAAAGAACACCCCCTAGAATCCCCTTCAAGATAAATTTGTACATTTTTCAGTAGAAAAATTTCCTGGCCGAAGGCCGGTTACTCTTAAATTGTTAGGCTCGCTCTCGCTCGCCAGAAAAAAAAATCAACACCTAAATGGCACTAAATGTCTTAATATTGAGAAAGAAATGGGGTGTAAAGTCATAAAATCGCCAAACTAATGAGTCGAACGTCTTAAAATCTAAAAACCAATGGGATTAAGCACGAGGGAGAAGGGGGCCAGAACAAACAGCCCATCTTCCTTTATTAAGGTTATTGGGAACATTGTAAAATATATTCATAAAAATTACAAATTCAATCCAACCCCTGAATAAATATCATAGAACAACTACCTCCTAAGGTTTCAAAGCTATCCCGAATTTAATCGGACCTACTCATTAACCGCGCGTATTAATTGTAATCTAGCAATATTTAGAAGACTTTGTGCAGTTTAAGAAGTATCTGTGGCAGTATAAAGGATTCAGAGATAGTACGAAGCCTGCTAATTGCTGGACCCTTTTAAAACTAAATAAAATCGTCGAATAGTACCCAGAAAAAAGTAAAAAGGTACGGCACAGGTACTGAACGGGTTAATTGTTTACCTACAGTAATATTTATATTTCGGATCGGGTTCGTTTTGCCGTTAGATGATTCATATTGGGTCAGGTGAGTTGTGTTTTAGAGTGTACTGCTAGTCCAATTATTTCTTGGCCAGAAATCGTGACCTTTATCTTCGGTACCTCAAAAAGGCTTGGAGTGAATTAGCTATGTGACTGTCCACACTTATTCCCCGTCTGACTCTTCCCAAATGGTAGAAATAGTACCTTATTACTCTAGTGTTTGTTTAGTTATAGAAGTTAGGGTTCAAGATTGTTGGTCTAGTTACAACGAAGGAACTGTCCATTTTACTGTGCTGATCGTCCCCCTAAAACAAGCCAAACTATCCGTGTCCGTATTGCCCTGGCATTTGTGGTTTTGTGATTTGTTAGATATTTAAGCTTTTAGTACATTCGTGATTTAACGATGTTTGTGATATGGCTCCTGGTGGGGTTAGGGGTGATGGAATGTGGTACGGGGGCGTTCAGGGTTGGGAAAGGAAGAGAGGCAGGGGTAGGTGGAGATCGAGGGCTTAGCATGGATCCCTTTGCGGAGACGGCGGCGGGGGCGGTGACGCCAAAAACCCCGGCTGGGTTGGGGAACGAGGGGGTGGGTAAGGACGATGGGTGTGAGGACCTCTTCGAAGAATTAGAGGAAATTAAACGGAATATGGAAGCATTAGAAGGGGATGTTGAAGACAGAGGGGTAGATGGTGGGCTTGAGGACCTGCAAGTATAAGTGCATGAAATAGATGCAGACGGTGGTGCTGGTGCTGGGTGTGGGGACGACCAATACAACCCTATCTGTTCCTAGGCGTGTCTACCGGATCCCATAGCTCAAGACGACGCTCCTAGCTGGTTGGGGTGTGGAGGGATTCGGTCCCCGCAGGCAGGAAAACGGTGGCCTTCCAGACAGGTCCCCCTGGAGGTCTCCCCCATCTTCAACCAAACCAGCCGGCAGGGGCTGCAGCGGAGAGCGAACCTGGTGGAGTCTAAATCTTGCATCAGGTTCGTGCAAGTGACATAGAGAGACCAACCCTACGTCAGTGTTACTCCTGGTGACGGTGGCTGTAACGCCCAGGTGGGTTATAAGGACATACCGGGTCACGTGGCAGCATTAAGGCTTCACCCGCCTGAGTGCATTTAGGCCATTGGTCATGTAGCCCACGAGCTGCTGCACGAGCACCAGCGGCGTGATCGGGATCAATTTGTCTCCATCCACTGGGACCAAATAAGACCCGGACATGAGGCTAACTTTTGCCCCGTCCAGGCAGACACTTTAGGTCTGCCATACGACGCTGGGTCCGTGATGCACTATGGTCCCTTCGGGTTCAGTTCCGACCGTCACACCTCCACCATCACTCCCGTCAACTCCAGACTCCTCGGGGTAGAGGTCATGGGTCAGCGGCGTGTCCTGAGCCAGACAGATGTGGCTCGGGTTAACAGACTCTATGGCTGCACCGACCACTACCTCGGGGACGATCTACCAGGAGCCATACCATATTCTCAGTGGGTAGCGATTAGACATCCCTGAACTGTCACACATACTTCACCAGATCTGACACATCACATCTCACACACCATTGCTTCTAACACACCACATCTCACACACTGCTGAATCTGACACTCCGCCAATTTTGCCACATATCTCTACGTTTGACATACACTGCCATATCTGATACATTACATAGCAACACTTCCATTATCGCTCAGTACTCTGCTTTTCCTTTCGAATGTTTTATCTTTGTATATATTTTGTATTGTTGATTTAAGCTTAACCCCTTTATGTACCGGCGACGTCTTTTGTATTTTATTCTAGTTGTATTTAGACTAATTTGTTCAGCTTAAGAAGGATCTGTGGTAGTATAAAACAGGCTAATTAAGATATTTCGAAGCCTGTTAATAGCTGGAGGTCCTTTTTTAACTAAATAATTCCGGCTTAATAGAGCTAGAATAAAATGTAATAGACGTCTCCGGTATATAATGGGTTAACCTCTTTAGTATGTGTACATGTGTATATTTAGCATATTGTATGTATCCCATTCAATACCAATTACACCCTATTCATTAATTTCTGGTAACTATTTGACGGGCTGGTTCTGTCCAGAGTGAGGTTTGGCATCCTCTACCCAATAGTAGTGATTTTTTAAAGCTTGATGGAGGTCTAGGGAACAAAATAAAAATCTACCGGTAACCCCTTCTGTACCAGTGACGTCCTTTTCATTCTATTTTGGCCACTATTATACGATTTTATTCAGTTTAGGAAGGACGTCTACCCATTAAAATGCTACAGACTATCTCAATTAATCCTTTTAGCTATCGCATACCATTCCTAAGCTTCATAAACTCGTTTAAATGCACCTAAAATCTAATATAAAACACGTCGCCGGTACAGAAGGGGTTAAGTGAAGAATTACTGAACTGCCACACCTCTTCCAATAATTCCCTATCACTAGAGTGTTGTCCTCGTATCCTACTACCACCACCAAACACTACTACCACCACCAAACACTACTACCACCACCAAACACTACTACCACCACCAAACACTACCACCACCAAACACTACTACCACCACCAAACACTATCACCACCACCAAACACTACCACCACCACCAAACACTACTACCACCACCAAACACTATCACCACCACCAAACACTATCACCACCACCAAACACGACCACCACCACCAAACACTACTACCACCACCAAACACTATCACCACCACCAAACACTACTACCACCACCAAACACTACCACCACCACCAAACACTACCACCACCACCACCACCAAACACTACCACCACCACCACCACCAAACACTACCACCACCACCAAACACTACCACCACCACCACCAAACACTACCACCACCACCACCACCACCAAACACTATACCACCACCACCAAACACTACCACCACCACCACCAAACACTACCACCACCACCACCACCAAACACTACCACCACCACCACCACCAAACACTACCACCACCACCAAACACTACCACCACCACCAAACACTACCACCACCACCAAACACTACCACCACCACCACCACCAAACACTACCACCACCACCAAACACTACCACCACCACCAAACACTACCACCACCACCAAACACTACTACCACCACCAAACACTACCACCACCACCAAACACTACCACCACCACCAAACACTACCGCCACCAAACTCTACTACCACCACCAAACACTACTACCACCACCAAACACTACCACCACCACCAAACACTATCACCACCACCAAACACTACTACCACCACCAAACACTACCACCACCACCAAACACTACTACCACCACCAAACACTACCACCACCAAACACTACTACCACCACCAAACACTACTACCACCACCAAACACTACCACCACCACCAAACACTACCACCACCACCAAACACTACTACCACCACCAAACACTACCACCACCACCAATCACTACTACCACCACCAAACACTACCACCACCAAACACTACTACCACCACCAAACACTACTACCACCACCAAACACTACCACCACCACCAAACACTACTACCACCACCAAACACTACTACCACCACCAAACACTACCACCAAACACTACCACCACCACCAAACACTACTACCACCACCAAACACTACCACCACCACCAAACACTACTACCACCACCAAACACTACTACCACCACCAAACACTACCACCACCAAACACTAACACCACCACATCATCACCACCAAACACTATACCACCACCAAACACTACTACCACCACCAAACACTACACCACCACCAAACACTACACCACACCACCAACCACCAACTACTACTACCCACCCCAAACACTACTACCACCACCAAACACTACCACCACCACCAAACACTACTACCACCACCAAACACTACTACCACCACCAAACACTACCACCAAACACTACCACCACCACCAAACACTACTACCACCACCAAACACTACCACCACCACCAAACACTACTACCACCACCAAACACTACTACCACCACCAAACACTACCACCAAACACTACTACCACCACCAAACACTACTACCACCACCAAACACTACCACCACCACCAAACACTACTACCACCACCAAACACTATCACCACCACCAAACACTACCACCACCACCACCACCACCAAACACTACCACCACCAAACACTACCACCACCACCACCACCAAACACTACCACCACCACCAAACACTACCACCACCACCAAACACTACCACCACCAAACACTACCACCACCACCAAACACTACCACCACTACCAAACACTACCACCACCACCACCAAACACTACCACCACCATCACCAAACACTACCACCACCACCATCAAACACTACCACCACCACCACCAAACACTACCACCACCACCTACCACTACCACCACCACCAAACACTACCACTACCACCACCACCAAACACTACCACCACCACCAAACACTACCACCACCACCAAACACTACCACCACCACCAAACACTACCACCACCACCAAACACTACCACCACCACCAAACACTACCACCACCACCACCAAACACTACCACCACCACCACCAAACACTACCACCACCACCAAACACTACCACTACCACCACCACCACCTCCTCTTCTTCCTATAGGGGTTCCTATAGTCGGTTATTCTGGACACACCCTTCCCCCTCATGCTTACCACCACCACCACCACCACCACCTCCTCTTCTTCCTATAGGGGTTCCTATAGTCGGTTATTCTGGACACACCCTTCCCCCTCATGCTTACCACCACCACCACCACCACCACCTCCTCTTCTTCCTATAGGGGTTCCTATAGTCGGTTATTCTGGACACACCCTTCCCCCTCATGCTTACCACCACCACCACCACCTCCTCTTCTTCCTATAGGGGTTCCTATAGTCGGTTATTCTGGACACACCCTTCCCCCTCATGCTTAGCCCCTTTAGGTTTCAGATTTTAACTTAAGACGTTCATCACATTAGTTTGGCGACTTTAGGACCTTTCGCCCATTTTCTTTCGTATCTTTTAGGTGTCGATTATTTTCCTGGCGAGTGATAGATATATTAGGAGGAACCGGCCTTCGGCCGGGAAATTTTTCTGCCGGAAAAATGTACAAATATATCTTGAAGGGGGATCCTGGGGTTGGTGTTTTAAATTTCATGGAGGTCTAGGGAGGAAACTAAGAAATACAGTAATAAATGAATGAATAGACCAACAAAACGACTCATCTCCCCTTAAGTGAAGAGTTACTGTACTGCCACACTTTCAAATATTTCCATATCGTCAATATTGTCCTCGCATCCTTCCACCACAAAACACTACCACCACTTCCTCCTCCTCAACTAGACTCTGTTTCTTTTTTCAACTGACGGTAAATTGAATCCCTTAGCAGCTAGTTTCTGGATACTTCATGGACAAATATGAAACAACTATGTCTTGGCATCCTATTAAGACCAGATTTATATAATTAGCAACATATTTCGCTACAAAATCTTCGAAATAATTGACAAATCTTGATGGGAACTTTGCAATTTACTGCCAGCTGAAAACAAAATAGAGAATAATACCCTGCCACCAGTCTTATCCCTCCAGCCCTCCCCACCAAACGATACCTCTCTAGCAGCCTCTAACTTTGACATTACACCCACAAACTTCAGCATCCTTCCACTTCCCGACTCCTCTTTCTCTCTCTCTCGCTCTCTCTCTCTCATCTATCTATCTATCTATCTATCTCTCTCTCTCTCTCTGTATCTCTCTATCTCTCTCTCTCTTATCTCTCTCTCTTATCTCTCTCTCTCTTATCTCTCTGTCTGTCTCTCTCTCTCTCTCTCTTATCTCTCTCTTTGTTTGGTTTCTCTCTGATTTCTCTCTCTCTCTCTCTCTCTCTCTCTCACCAACCATGGGTCGTACTGGTTAGAGTGCCTTTAACGCTTTGTGTACCGATGACGCCTTTTTATGTTTAAGCTTTGAGGGAAAATGTTAAGACGTTTCATCCCATTAGTTTGACGATAATTACACGTATCTCTTAACCTTGAATAAAAGCAGAGTTACACAGCCACCTTTCCGGAGATTTTTCTAGTCGATATTGGATTTTGGTTGGTGATTAAAAGACACAATAACGGAAGTTCAGCCACACAGGGTAGATTAATTGATACCTAGTATAAGGTTAGTACAAAAAAAAAAAAAAAAAAAAAATATATATATATATATATATATATATATATGTGTGAAATCTAGAACTAGACTGCCCTAATCTCCCTTCGTTTAACTAGACTTCCCACAACTAGTGAAATATATTGGGCGAATGTGCTATGCACGAGTTAACATTACCCCATATCTACTCACAGTATGTAGCTACCGGTATGTCTCTAGAATGGAGTTGAAGCACACTCTGAACAAAAATGAAAATTAACTATTATATCGGATCGATTATTGATTGCGATTAACTAAACGCTATTAGCATGATATACAGACAAGATATAATTAAATTAAAACTTACGTGTGTGTTTTTTTATGGTCACGCCTCGTAACGCCACCTATTAGTAACCCTATCCCACCTACTGGCCAGTGGTATTATATGGGTACTTATCTTATTTTGTGTATAGGTAGCGATCGTCTGCTGGTCGGCGGTTGTTATCCATATGGTAATATAAACTTTACTTTAATTATGTAGTATATATATATATATATATATATATATATATATATATATATATCAGACGATAGTAATAATTATTCTATGTCGAGAATATACAAAGTAAAGTAATTATTCCGTAAACGTCTTATGTTATGATTAATTTTTCACTGAGAGATGTATGACCGTTTACTTCACGAGTCTATAACGAACTATTTTATATACCTATTTTCCTCAGCCGTCTTTGTTGGCAATGGCGGAACAAAACATTAAAGTAGTCCCTGCCCCAGTAATCACGGACGAATACTAATGTGCTAATTATACAACAACTTATAGAAAATTATGTTTATACACTTATCTTAAGATCTAAATTAATATATAGATAATATATTTTTACCCATCCTTAATATCTAAATCCCATATTATTTACACTAACATTTACGTATTTACATATTCTTAACGCCATCTGTTGAGTGTGTGGCGAGACCTAGTTACAGGTGGCTCGAAATGATTCGGTCGAGACAACGAAAATTACCTCTATATAGTTTCAAATATATTCTATACATATCTGTGGGAAATATTTCCCACATTATATATAATATATATATTGTGGGAAATATTTCCCACAGATATATATATATATATATATATATATATATATATATATATTATATATATATATATATATATATATATATATATATATATATATATATATATATATATATATATATATATATATATATATTATTAAAAAAATAAGTAAGTGTATGAAGACAACGTAGTCGAAAATGGGATATAAAATTATAGCCAGGATCGGAAACTCGCTAAATAAAGTTGGAAAATCTGAGTTCATAGTTAGTACTTGTGTGGCCCGATTTGTTGGTCAATATTAAGACTTCGTGTCATTTACTGTAGGTGTAAACAAATTCCTGGCGAGCGATAACGAGCGTGTAATTCTAGAGAGACCGGCCTTAGGCCGGGACAGTTTTATATCGAAAAATGTAAAAGTGTATCTTGAAGGAGGGTCTTCGGTACGTGTTTTTTTAAGCTTGATGGAGGCCTAGGAAGGGAGCCAATAAAATAATAAATATATACATAAATGAGTAAAGAAATAAGCCCATCTCCCCTTAACAAATGTCTTACGCTGTTGACGCCTTCAGTACGAGGACGTTTATTACCATTTATTCCTGCTAACACTAGTTGATTTGTTGCAGGTTAAGGGGGGATTGGTTGTTTTTCTGGTCCCCCTTATCCTTTCTGATTAGCATATCGACACCTAATTGGCACGAAAGGTCTTAAAATTGACAACGAAATGGGGCAAAATGTGTTAAAATCCTCAAACTAATGGGCCGAACGTCTTATAATCTCAAAACAAATGGGGCTTAACACGGGGGAGAAAGGGGACCAGAAAAACGTCCCATCTCCCCTTAAGCAGTCTTGTCCACACTCTAGACTAAAGCAGGTCTATATTAGTTGAGGCTTGTTTTTTCTGCAACCCCTTCTCTCTAATGCTTAGCCCCATTAGCTTTGAGATAATAAGACGTTTGCTCCATTAGTTTGGCGACTGTAAGACCTTTTGTGCCCTTTAGGTGTCGATTATATCCTGGCGAGCAAGAGCAATATATATATATATATATATATATATATATATATATTTATATATATATATATATCCGTGGCCGAGGACCCTCGGAGAGTGCTGAACGCATTACCTAGGTAATCCTCTCGGGCATGGAAGCGTACATTCCATTTTCTTTCTCTCAGTCTAATGCAAAAATATCTTGGTTTACTCACGCTTGTTCTACTGCTGTCCACAACAAGGAGGAAGCATTCAAACAGTACCGACGCCTTAAAACTCAAGAATCTCATTCTTCCTATGTTTCTGCCCGGAATCAAGCCAAATCTGTTCTTCGACTTGCTAAGCACTCTTTCATCAATAATAAATGCACTGAACAATCCAACTCTAGCTCTTCCCAAGCTTTCTGGCATCTAGCCAAAAACCTCTCCAACAACTTTTCTTCCTCGTCTTTCCCTCCCCTTTTCCACTCTGATGGCACAACCATCACTTCTTCCTCTGACAAAGCTGAACTCTTTGCTCAAACTTTTGCCAGAAACTCTACCTTGGATGATTCCGGTGCTATTCCTCCCTCTCCACCCCCTTCTCTCCTATTTATGCCTAATATCCTAATCTCTTCTAAAGATGTACTTTCTACCCTCTCTGGGCTTAATACTAAGAAGGCGTACCGTCCGGACGGTGTTCCTCCTGTTGTACTTAAAAACTGTGCTTCCGTGCTGACCCCCTGCCTAGGCAAACTCTTTCGTCTCTGTCTCTTCTCTAACGTCTTTCCTTCTTGCTGGAAGTTTGCTCTCATTAAACCTGTCCTAAAGAAGGGTGACAGCTCTCAACCCTCCAACTATCGTCCAATTGCTCTCATCTCTTGTATCACTAACGTTTTTGAAAATATTCTTGCTTCCAAATTTCTTAAGCATTTCTCTTCTCATAATCTGCTCTCAGATCGCCAGTATGGCTTCCATAAGGGTCGCTCTACTGGTGATCTTCTTTCATATCTTACTAACTCTTTGTCATCCAACTTTTGGGACTTCGGTGAGACTTTTTCTGTTGCACTAGACATATCGAAGGCCTTCGATAGAGTCTGGCACAAATCTTTAATTTCCAAACTGCCCTCCTTCGGTTTCTGTCCCTCCATCTGTGCCTTTGTCTCTAATTTCCTTTCCGGCCGTTCCATAGCTGCGGTTGTGGACGGCCATCGCTCAATTCCTCATCCTATCAACTCCAGTGTTCCTCAGGGTTCTGTCCTATCTACTATTCTCTTTCTAATTTTCATAAATGATCTTCTCAACTGTACATCTAGTCCCATCCATTCATTTGCAGAGGACTCTACTTTACACCACTCAATTAGTTTTCCAGAACGCCCCCGCCAGCAGTCCCTCAAAAGTAAACGTAATGGAGCCATAAAATGCTTATCTTCTGATCTAGCTACTATTTCCAATTGGGTTAGAGAAAACCTTGTTGCATTTAATGCTTCCAAGACTCAATTTATCCATCTTACTACCCGGCAGGAACCTCCAGACGACTATCCCTTATTCTTCAACAATACAAAAATCAACCTTTCATCTTCCCTCAATGTTCTCGGTGTCTCTTTTTCTTCTGCTCTCACTTGGAAAGACCATATTACCAGTCTCGCTAAAGCAGCCTCCCAGAAGCTGGGTGTGCTCAACCGCCTGAAGGGGTTCTTTACCCCTGCACAGCTACTTGCTCTGTACAGGGGCACAGTGCATCCTAGTATTGAGTATTGTTCACATGTGTGGGGAGGATCCTCTCACACCGCACTCCTAGATAAAGTAGAAAGGAAAGCTTTTCGTATCATTAACTCCCGTCCACTCACCAATTCTCTGCAATCTCTCTCTCTTCGCCGCAATGTTGCATCTCTCTCACTATTCTATCGCTACTACAATAATCAGTGTTCCTCGGAGTTTTCCCAGTGTATACGACCTCCTCTATGCAGGGTACGTAGTACCCGCCTTGCAACACAATCCCACCCCTACTCTGTGCAACTCCAACCCAAGAGTGAAACGCTATTCTCAGACTTTCTTCTATTCAACTACTGAGCTCTGGAACTCTCTCCCAGAATCAGTCTTTCCCTCTTCCTATGACTTAAATTGCTTCAAACTCCGTGTGTCCAGGCATTTTAGCTCGAACATCTCTTGATTTCGGCCCTTTCACTTGCCTTTTGTCTCCCTCATTCACATAGAAAAAAAAATATATATATATACCGGTATATATCTATATATATATATATATATATATATATATATATATATATAAGATATATATATATATATATATATATATATATATAGTGTGTGTGTCATGAAAACGAGTGATATTCCTTCCCCACGCTGCTTTTACATCGAGTGTCTCTATGTCTTCTATTATCTCTCTCATAAGTCCGCCCCTCTCTCCTATTCTCATCCACCCCTCAGACCTATTCAAGCAACCCGTATAGGGGAGGACAGAGGCGGCGGCGACAGAATGAGAGACAATGAAGAGAAGATTAAGGGAACAGTGGTTATTTTTTAGGGTCCATTTATATATATATATATACTTATATATATATATACATTATACAATATATATATATATATATATATATATATATATATATATATATACACTGTATATACATATATATTAATATATTTTTAAAGTTTCCTCCCTAGACCTCCATCAAACCTAAAAAACACCCGCTCAAGATCCTCCTTCAAGATAAATTTGAAAACATTTTGATAGAAATATGTCCCGGCCGAAGGCCCCGCCGGCCGAAGGCCGATTTCTCTTAAATTACAGGCTCGCTTAAGCTCGCCAGGAAAAACATTGACACCTAAATAACACGAAAAGTCTTAATATTGACAAAGAAATGGGGCGAAAGGTCATAACATCGTCAAACCAATGGACTAAACGTCTTATAATCTGAAAACTAATGGGGCTAAACATGAGGAAAAAGGGGGGCCAGAAAAAGGACCCATCTCCCCTTAGGTTATTAGGCATAAGTAAGAGAGACGGGAGTGGGGAGGGAAGAATAGCACTGTAATCATCCAAGGTACAGAATTGAGCGAATTTTTTGAGCGAAGATTTCAGCTTTGTCAGTGGAAAAGTGGAGGGCAAGACGAAGAACTAAAATGGTTAGCGTTTTGGCTAGATGCTAGACAGCCTGGGAAGAACTAGAAACTTCCAAGCATTTTTGGTTGATGAAAGAGTAACAGATTTGGTTTGATTCTGGCCAAAACATAAAGAGTAACCAACAAGATTTTTTAGTTTGAAGGCGACTGTACCGTTTGAATGCTTCCTCTTTGTTACAGATACCAGTACAAAGGAGTACAGAAGAGTACACAGCAAATCAAGCAACAACAGGTCTTGCAACCCCTCTAGGCTGCTTGTCCTCCAAAACACTGAGAATCAAGTGTCCAAACAGTGGTTTAGAGTGGGTAAGGGAAAATTGGAAAGGATACTGCTGCCCTGGAACTAATGTCCGTAGCAGGATTAGGAAGTTAGTAAGGGATAGATGGATTAGTAACATAACACAGTTATAAGTGATCATTTGTATATCTGGGAAACAGAGAGTAACATCTTAGTAATATATATATATACGCAATAATCCTTGATGAATCTAGGGGGGGGGGGTAAAATAAAGTTATTAATTTACAAACGCAGTCAGTCGCGGGTTTGAGGCATTATATTAGTCTAGGCGAAGTTTAAATAAATCAACGGTGCTGCAGTCTATAACGTCTTTCGGAAGCCAATTCCACAAGTTGACAACTCTATTGAAGAAGAAATTCTTAGATTCGTGCGAGTTAAAAGATTTACCAATAAGTTTGCAACGGTTTGCGTGTAGTTAGATTGGTCGATAGTGAAGTTCTTACTACAGTTCATATTGTTGATGCTTTTGATGATTTTGAACACTTGAATTAAGTCGCCTCTTAATCTGCGCTGGGTTATAGGAAATAAATGTAATTCTCCAAGACACTCCTCTTATGTTTTTTTCTTCAGGCTAGGTATCATTTTGGTAACTATACGTTGAACTTGTTCTAGTTTGACTATATATTTTTGGTAGTAAGGGCACCAGGATTGAACGCAGTATTCCAGAAGAGGGCGGACTAAGGAATTGTAAAGAGTTAGGATTACTTCTTTGGATCTATTCTCAAATGACCTGCCTATAAAGCCAATTATTGTGTTTGCCTTCTTAACAACTTCTGTATATTGTTGACTCGGTTTTAGGTTACTCGATATTGTTACTCACAAATCAGTTTATCTGTCTACACTCTTAACCCTTTCCGACATATGACGCGATTTTGAGCCTATTGGGGGATACTTTAAAGCCTTTGTTACCATGAGTTTTTTTTAGAAACGTTTGGTTTAGTTACTTCAACCTCTGCAGTTGTCTTTGTGTTAGCTGTGGGCAGAAAACTAATTTATGAGCGGTAATTATAAGAGTAAGAGAACTCTATTTCTTATTACTAATCTGGCAACCTCTGCGTCATAAATGCGTGAAAGGGTTAAGCTGAGTGCCATTCATCGAATAGTTTGTGTTCTCATTTCGGTTCCGATATGTAGTACATCTTTTCACATAAGAGTTGAGACATTGTTACATTCATAACCGTTTGACAGAATACATATCGAGTGACACTGTTAACATATCTTGTTGACCACTCTAACATAATTAATTGACATCATTTATGAGATTGACAGACTTGAACAACAAACCGACAGTCTGCATAATATTTGAGATTGTATTATTTGGAAAATGACACAGTAGTATAACATTTTGACAAACAAATAATACATTGACAAACAACAAAATAACTGCTATCATATCCTGTGATGCATTTTACACAACAGAAGCTCATGTTACACAGAGGATTGCAATACCAAGGTGTTGACTATTCGAAACCAACAAATTGTGAAGCACTCAATCCACGAGATATTATTCGAAACAGTGGGATATTCTCAGAAATGAAAGGTAAGAAAATGGTAATTCATAACATTTGAACAACTAACTGACAGTCTGCATATTGTTTGACATTGTTACTGTAACTTCTGGGAAATTACACACAACATGATAACTGCTATCGTATTCCATGAGGTATTTTACACAGATGAGGCTAATTTTACACAGAGGATTGCAGTAAAAAGGGGGTGACTACTCGATACCATAATATCGTGAAACACTCATGCACGAAACATTACCTTCGATACAGTGGTACGGAATTGAGCACCACTATAAACATTACCGAGGTGACTTAGTGTAGCATCGGTAGATCGCTATCACTCCCATCCATTACACCCACCCAAGGAGACTATGCCTCGCAGACGCTATCGCCGAGTGTCAGATGAAGATCGTGATAGAATAATTACTCGATATGAAGCTGGAGAAGATTTTTTGGACACTGCTGCCGAGCTACGCATTCCTAGAACCACAGCTTATGAAATAATCCGCAAGTTTGTGGAGACTGGCGAAAGACGTGGTTGACATGGAGGAGGACGACCACCTGTGCTTGATGACGAGGCAAAGGACTTTCTAGTGATACTTGTTGAAGCTACACCAACAATAACCATTAGAGAACTTAACCATACACTTCGGCAAACATTTCCACGCAAACGACATGTATGTAACATGACTGTTTCTAGGGCTTTGGATGGGGAACTAGTATCCTTGAAACAGGTTCACAATGTGCCAGCCAACCGCAACTCGGATGACATCAAAAGCGCTCGTGTACAGTTTGCTCAGTATATGTATGAAGAGGGCATTCATCAACACCGTGTGTATGTAGATGAAACCGGCTACAACCTGTACACATATAGGACCTATGGCCGAGCTCCACGGGAACAACGAGTCAACAGGATAGTTGCAGGACAGCGTGGGAATAACGTGACCTTGATTGCAGCTATCTCCAATCTGGCAGGCCTGTTCTACTACGAAATTCACGTAACATCTGTGACCAAAGAAGTATTCACAAATTTCATGACTTCACTTGATGCTGTGCTAGGTCCTGATGGTGCTATGATATTAATGGACAATGCACCATGTCATCTTGGAACTGATCAACAATTTGAAGGTCGTGCCATTAAGAAGCTTCCTCCACACTCCCCTTTCCTAAATCCTATTGATAATTGATTCTCAGTATTTAAAGTCACTGTGAAACGACAACTAAATGACATAGCTGGTCGTGTTGTTGTAGCTTAGTGTTGTTGTTGTCATACCAGTGTAGTTCATGTTTTGAAGTTTACAACCTTCGTTCGGGCAAGAGAATTCATAAACCACATTGGTATGCTGGAGGTTGTTTTGATTTTGTGTTAAGTTATTTTCGTGAGAAGGTTACTGACGTTCTTGTTCTTATAATATATTATTAGATTTATACTATCGTGTGGATTGTTACAAGACACATTACGTGTTATCATGTCTCGCAGAACTCTTTCATCTGTTTTGTATGCGGGTGTCATCTGGTTACAGTAAATTAGGTTATGAGTCTTTGAGTTGGGGTCTTGGTGATGTTCAGGAGTAGAGTTAAATTTATGTGTAAGGAATTTGTGAACTTCTGAGTCAACAATATTATTAGAGTATCCATTGTTGATAAGGATTTGTTTAAATCTGTTAACTTCATGGTGGAAAAGAACCCATGATGAACAAGTTTTATAGGCACGTTGTAGGTATGACCTAATTACGGACACTTTGTATCTCTGAGGACATTCACTACGAGCGTTGAGGCACTTTCCTATGTCAGTGGTTTTACGGTAAACAGTAGTAATATATTGATCTTGTTCTTTGCTGATCAGTATGTCTAGGAAAGGGATTTTGTCGTTAATACTTAGCTCATAGGTGAATTTCAACACTGAATTTGATTCCAGAGTGTGCTTCAACGCTTGTAAGTGTTTCTCATCATGTACAACTACATATATATCGTCGACATAGCAACACTTCAACACCATTACTGGTTCCTACACACCAGGATATATCTACGGTAACGTGAAAACCCATAAAGACAACTACCCACTTCGTCCCATCATCTCCCAAGTCACCATACCCACTTGTGCTTTAGCTAAACAACTCAATCAACTCATTGCACCTTACGTCCCTGCCAAATATTCTTTGAGGTCAACATTTCAATTCATTGATATCCTTCGCACCACAAGCCCTAGCGGTCTTCTAGCATCTTTAGATATTGAAAGTCTCTTCACGAATGTCCCTGTCGATGACACAATCAAGATAATTTTGGACAACACGTACAGTTGTGGACAGATGAAACAGATACAGCCTTGGTCTGTCCAAGACCTCAATAGAGGGCAGCACTATTAGTGCCCATAAATTATCTGGTAACAGTGATGGTGTGGGGGTAGGAGGTGAAGATATGGGGTGGAGGGAGGGAGGCGAGGGAGGGGGAAGGAGGGTACAGGAGTGGGAGGGGTAATCAGCGGCAGGTGGGAGCAGGTTGGGGTGGAGGGAAGTGGGTGACCAAATACTTTACTGTGAAAGAATTATTAATGTTGTGTTTTGATCATTATGTGGTATTATGATTGCAAAATATTGGATTGCTGGTATTAATGAAACATATAATACTGCTAAAGTTGTAGCAAATTGAAACAGACACCCTCCAATAAGAAACTGTGTGTTTCTACCTCGAGAATCATAGATGGGGGAGGGGAGAAGGTATTATTATTATAAAGACTAGCACCAAGCCCATGATAACTATGTGGCACTAAAACTCATGATTAAAACGGCAGAGGTAAGCTAGGCGAATTCAAGAAAGATACAAAGCTATGGGAAAACACGTTACAGAAAGGTAAAATACGAGCACGAGACAGAAAATGCATAATTTAAACTTTGGTAATGGCATAATAAATAAGTTGTCTAACATCTCACTTACCCACCTTCGATTGTGATAGTAATATAACGAATTCTTATGCATTAAATATTCAACTATGAAAAACATCTTCGCAGAGCCTCATAATACCATAAGCCTTGATAAGATTAGGTAGAGGTGTGTGTAGCATGATAAACGCGCTACAGGCAACTTGCTCTCGCTAGTTCTATCTCTCTCTCTCTCTCTCTCGCTTTTGGAACATAACCACAAACCGTTTGTCGGTTGTATATCTAATTTACTTTGAAACATTATATATATATATATAATTATATTTATATACCGGTATATATATATATATATATATATATATATATATATACAGTATTACAGTAAATGAAGCAAGTTTTATCTACCTATTTATCTTTGCTATATTCATTATGTTTTAGTCTGCAGTTTTACTGTTTTAGCAAATTGGGTCGACCGTGATAATATTTACACACTACACTATATATATTTGCAGTGCAGTTCCTTGATTTTGTAAAATAAATACTACCATCTTTTTTTAGACATAATTGTTTGCAACTGACAGTAGCCCCTTCTCTTTATCATCCTACTTTCTCTATCCTACTTCCAAAGCCAAAGGCGGATGCAGCAAACTCACAGGCTCATGTTCCCGATTTTGACTCCTCTGAATTCTCCACTTTATGGCTCAAGTGATCCTGCCATTCTCATACTAAATACTTCTGCTTTGTCTGTCTTTCCCTTAACTCTACAGACTTTCCCAAATTCTTTGGGTATCTAAACTCTTAACTTGAACACATCCTAGCCATCTCTCCTTTCTCAGAAATCATCATCTTAGGAGATTTTGACCCTCACCACCACCAATTGCTCTCCTCTCATTCCACGGACTAACCTGGTGAACAATCTATATCTTTTCTATCCTAAATGACCTAGAGCAGTTGGTTCAGCAACCCACTCGTATCCCAGATAGCTTCGGAGATCGGCCTAACATTCTTGACTTGTTTCTAACTTCTAACCCTTCTTATACTGTCGATCTTTTCCCTCATTTGGGCTCCTCTTACCTATCTCTCTTACCTGTCCTATCTCTCCAGTATGGCCATCCGATTGAGCCGAACTAGTCAGCCGGCGGGCGGCACTTGTAGCACTTTGGCACTGCCGACTGGGAGGCTCTCTGGTAGTACTTCTTTGATTTCCCATGGAATTACTTTTTCTTCCGATGCCGGGGACCCTCGGAGAGTGCTCAACTCATTACCGAGGTAATTCTCTCAGACTAATGTAAAAAAAAAATGGTTTACTCACACTTGTTCAACTTCTGTCCGCAATAAGGATAAAGCATTCAAACGGTACCATACCGACACCTTCAAACTCAAGAATCTTATGCTTCCTATGTTTCTGCCCAGAATCAAGCCAAATTTGTTCTTTGACTCACCAAACACTCTTTCATCGATTCTATATTAAATGCACTGAACTATCCAATATCTAATGATAATGTCGGACAGGCTGGGAGAGAGGTATCTTGACCAGAATTCGACCCCACTCACTCCAGGTATATTTGGAAGGGCTGAGCACCATAAGCACTCAGCCATATGCTCATGGCCGAGTGGTTATGGTGCCCAGCTCTTCCAAATATACCTGCAATGAGTGGGTTCGAATCTTGGTCAGGTTACCTCTCTTTGAACTATCCAATTCTTAAGCTCTTCCCAAGCTTTCTGGTATCTAGCCAAAAACCTCTCCACCTATTGTTCTTCTTCGTCTTTACCTCCTTTTTTTCCACTCTGACGGCACTACCGTCACTTCTTCCTCTGACAAAGCTAAACTCTTCACCCAAACTTTCGCTAAAAAGTCCACCTTGGATGATTCCGGTGTTATTCCTCCCCCTCCAACCCCCTCTCTCCTACTTATACCTAATATCCTAATATCTTTTAAATATGTGCTCTCTACCCTCTCTGGGCTTAATACTAAGAAGGCGTGATGGTGTTCCTCCTGTTGTACTAAACAAAACTTTGCTTCTGTGCTGACTCCCTGCCCAGGCAAACTCTTTCATCTCTCTCTCCTCTAATGTCTTTCCTTCTTGCTGGAAGTTTGCTCTCATTCAACCTATCCCAAAGAAGGGATGATCGCTCTCAACCCTCCAACTATCATCCAATTGCTCTCATTTCTTGCATCTCCAAAGTTTTTGGAAACTATTCTTACTTCGAAATTTCTTAAGCATCTCTCTGCCCATATAATCTACTTTCAGATCGCCAGTATGGCTTCCATAGGAGTCGCTCTACTGGTGATCTTCTTTCATATCTTACTAACTTTTGGTCACCCTCCTTTCATGATTTCGGTGAAAGCGTCTCTATTGTGCTAGACATATCTATAAGTCCTTTAATAGAGCCTGGCACAAATCTCTAACTTCTAAACTACCCACCTTTAGTTTTTGTCCCTCAAATTGTGCCTTTATCTCTATTTCCCTTCGTGGCCGTTCCATGGCTGCAGTTGTGGACGGCCATCTTTCACTTCCTCAACCTATCAACTATTAGCTATGCATTCATATGCTGATGACTCTACCTTACACTATTCAACTAGTTTTTCAGAACCCCCCAGCAAGCAATATCTCAAAAAAGTCACGTGGTGACGATGCCATATCTTCTGACCTATCAACAATTCCCATTTGGGGCAGAAAATATATTGTTGGTTTTGGTGCTTCCAATGCCCATTTCTCCATTTATCTACCCATCAAGAACTCCCACAGGACTTTCCCTTATACTTCAACAATACACAAATCAACCCTTCATCTCTCAGTATTCTCGGTGTCTCGTTTTCTCCTGATCTCACTTGGAAAGATCATATTACCACCCTTGCTAAAACAGCTTTCCAGAAGCTGGGTATCCTCAATCGTCTCCGGGGGTTCTTTACCCCGGCACAGCTTCTTGCTCTGTACCAGGTCTATGCTCTGTACAGAGGCACAGTGCGTCCATGTAGTGAGTATTGTTCACATGTGTGGGGAAGATCCTCTCACACAGCATTTCTTGACAAAGTATAAAAGAAAACCTTTCGTCCCATTAACTGATGTCTACTCCCTGACTCTCTGCGATCTCTCTCTCTCTTCGCCGCAAAGTTGCATCTCTCTCGCTATTCTACTGATATTACAATAATTTAATCAGTGTTCCTCACCCTATCTCAATGTCTACCACCTCCTTTACGAAGAGTATGTAGAACCTGTCTTCCAATACAATCCCACCCCTACTCTTTGCAACTCTCCAACCCAAGAGTGAAACGATATTCCCAATGTTTCCCCTATTCAACAGCTGAGCTCTGGAATGCTCTACCCTGAATCCATTTTCCCCTCATCCTATGACTTTAATTACTTTAAACTCCGTGTATCAAGGCATTTTGGCTAGAACATTCCTTGATTTTGGCCCTGTCACTCTTTCAACTATGAGGAAGGAATTCGTCACAGACAGTTCTGCCTTTTGTCTCACTAACTCACATAGAAAAATTATCTACTAACTATAATATGACCATGCTTTTATATCAGTCTCGCTCTACAGGTTTTGTGCGAGTCAATTATTTAGTAAGATTAAGATTACCTTCTTAATTGGTTAATAAGGATGTATAAAATCTAGAGTTACCAAAAATGCTAATTGTAAAGTCGGTTTGTAACTAAATATATCAAGAAATCAATGGGGCTTATATTATTGATTGGCAATATTTGTCAAGATTGTATTATTGGTAACCTAAGGAAATATTGAATTAAGAAATGTTATGATACGTGCAATAGTTTGAAAGCCCCATACATGAAATATATGTGTATATATTCCATACCAAGTGTGTTTTTTCGTACAACAATTCTGACAACAATAAACTCGGAAATGCTGCAACTCCTCCTTTGCTATAATTTTTTAGAAACTGACCTTGTTGTTAAGCTTTAAGTTATTCACAATTTACTGTTAAATATTATTCGAAATCACAGGTCATATGTTGACATACATGAACATTCATCGTGTTTTTTTTTTTTAGAACGGGATTAAATGATTAATGAGGACTGATAATTCGTTGCTCCCGTTTATCTTTTGCGCCTTTAATCTCTTCCTGTAATCTGCTAAAGTTAATTTATCAAGCTTTATGTATCTCTCCTGGTTCATCTTTCTCTAGATTGTTAGTAGCTATATCTCAAACATTCGAAGTATACTTTTGCCTAGGTCATGATATTATGAATTTCTCTAATTATCTTAAACACATTTATGTATCATAAAGCACCACAATGCATTATTTTCGTTTTGCTGGTTGTATATACAGTACCATGCATCTTTGCTCACCATAATTATTGCAATCCTATTCAGTATGTTCATTTTAATGTATTCCCAACTCTTTCTTAATATGTGTAAGCTGTTTCACTTTAATTTCACGATCATTATAGGATGTTCCTCAGTTTTGGAATGCTATTTATCTATAAAATCGGTAATGGCTATCTCAATTACTACTCCAACTACAAGACGTCCCGCCAAAAATTAATGAACTCCTTTACTATATGCCATAATAAGTGAAGAAGCGTATCCTCATATCTCTGAGGCACTAACCAACTGTATACAGCTTAGAACCCGTAGCAAGGAATGACCCTAACGCTATCTTATTTAACGCTTACACTTCTACTGATGCCGTCAAAACGTAACAAAAAATACCTGATATACCGGAAAGGTTCTGCATAATCGTGTTTTCATTTGATATTAATTAAGCTTACACCACCCTTGCGTCATCATTGTTGAACATATCTACCAAGAGGTTTGACCAATAAATATAACTTAGTTTTTAATGAGGGGATATTATTTTATAATATGGTCTTTTGCGCCTCTATACCGAAACTTTGAGGATTGTATTGCCACATTATATATAACTGGTTGCTTTTCTTGAACAGGCGTATTGCCATGTAAATATATATTAGTCATCCTTTGTGTCCTGGTTTCTACTTTGGAGTGATACTAATAAAAATCGATTATTTATAGATACATTGAATGATGTTTTATTAATTTATAATATTATATTGTTTAAATGTTTATGGACGTATATAATGAAAAGCGATTATATACCCGTGGCAATGTCAACACTGATAACACCTCCAGTAGGCTACACTTGAAAAACACTTTAATTAGCGTGTCATTGATACCGTATTATATACACCATATATGCATTGCATACTTTCGTTACTACTATGACCTATACACTCACCATTATGCTGAAACACTAACTATAATATTTTAAGTTTGACTGACTCACCAACTGACAAATAATAACAATTACTATATTTCCCCCTTGTTAGGTAACCAACAGGTAGTTCAGTTGTATCTGACGCTCCCATGTTTGAACAATACCACATTCCCGATATCAAAACTCAGTAGGCGCTCTAAGCAGAGAACAAAAATGAAGTAGTACGGTATTACGTTATAGATTTACGATATCATATATTTGAATGCCTATACTGTATTCACATATATATTGTATATGGAGAGAGAGAGAGAGAGCAATGGCAGGTTAGCAGTCTGTAGCGCGTGTATTATGCTACACACACCTCCAATATTTTGCAATCATAATCTCAAATAATGTTCAAAACACAAAATTAATTATTCTTTCACAGTAAAGTATTTGGTCACCCACTTCCCTCCACCCCCACCTGCCGCTGGTTACCCCTCCCACTCCTATACCCTCCTTCCCCAACCCTCTCCTCCCTCCCTCCACCCCATACCTTCACCTACTTACTACCCCCACACCAGCACTGTTACCAGATAATTTATAGACACTAATTGTGCTGCCCTCTATTGAGGTCTTGGACAGACCAAGGTTGTATCTGTTTCATCTGTCCACAACTGTACCACTATCCAACCCTGCCCCCCCCCCCCCCCCCCCCTAAGATTCCTGCAATTCAACTAGAAAACCTAATAAGAGCTTGTACCACAGAGGCCCCATTTCGCAGCCCAGACGGAAAGCTCTACCTTCAAATCAACGGAATCAGCATGGGCTCTCCCTTGGGTCCAACCTTCGCTGACTTCTACATGTGCCACCTTGAGAATGCTGTCCTACAAGATGAAACCCTTCGCCCATCTACCTACTGTCGCTATGTCGACGATATATATGTAGTTGTACATGATGAGAAACACTTACAAGCGTTGAAGCACACTCTGGATTCTAATTCAGTGTTAAAATTCACCTATGAGCTAAGTATTAACGACAAAATCCCTTTCCTAGACATACTGATCAGCAAAGAACAAGATCAATATATTACTACTGTTTACCGTAAAACCACTGACATAGGAAAGTGCCTCAACGCTCGTAGTGAATGTCCTCAGAGATACAAAGTGTCCGTAATTAGGTCATACCTACAGCGTGCCTATAAAACTTGTTCATCATGGGTTCTTTTCCACCATGAAGTTAACAGATTTAAACAAATCCTTATCAACAATGGATACTCTAATAATATTGTTGACTCAGAAGTTCACAAATTCCTTACACATAAATTTAACTCTACTCCTGAACATCAAACTCCAACTCAAAGACTCATAACCTAATTTACTGTAACCAGATGACACCCGCATACAAAACAGATGAAAGAGTTCTGCGAGACATGATAACACGTACTGTGTCTTGTAACAATCCACACGATAGTATAAATCTAATAATATATTATAAGAACAAGAACGTCAGTAACCTTCTCATGAAAAATAACTTAACACGAAATCAAAACAACCTCCAGCATACCAATGTGGTTTATGAATTCTCTTGCCCGAACGAAGGTTGTAAACTTGGAAACTTGAACTACATTGGTATGACAACAACAACACTAAGCAGACGACTCACTATGCACCTACAATCCGGCTCAATCAAAGAGCATATGATACATCAACACAAATCCACCCTCAGTAGAACAAAATTAACAGATCACACAAAGATTTTAAAGTATTGCCAAGACGCTACACGACTCCAAATAACAGAAGCCTTACTAATCCGAGACAAAAAACCGACACTAAACAACCAAACCACAGGCCAAGATCGAGTACTGACTCTTTTTAACCAAAATACACGAACAACACATATTATGCAACGCTATACCGAGACAATGAACACTCCCAACAACCACACGCACACACGCACACACACTCACACAGAGAGCCCCCCATACAATATAATACATCAGTCACAGTTGAGCTAGCAATCAACTCGTAAGTCCTGATAATTAACCCCTGTGTATTTTAGTGACATGTTTACAATCTTATTTCAACTCTGACCCAGTGTTATACAACTAGTGTGTTTTAATTAAATTAGCGTAGTTCAATATGTAAGTGATATTTATATATTTCTTTTAATGCCTGAGAACACTCACTTGTTCTTTTAAACAAATGTTAACTATTTATTTCATATTTGAAGAAACATATAGTAATTCATATTTTTTACTTTTACAGATACAAATCTACTGAAGATGTGCAAAGAAAGCACGAAACGTTTAGTGAATAAATAATAGGACAAACAAAATGAAAGTTGACGTATTATTCAACACCTAATTGAAAATAATAATGAACTTTGGAAACTTAATATATCATTTGAATGATGAAATCAGACATACAGTGAGAAATATTGAAGAAAAAAACAAGTAAAAAGTTAGTAAAAAACAAATATGCCTTGGTCTTTAATACATTTTGCCTCAATATATTTATATATATATATATATAAAGTGAGTGGACCAAACATTTCTTGGCCGTATAGACATTTGAATAATAAATCGAGCGTGGAACGGGCAAAAACGGGCTTAATAAAAACTCGGAATGGAAAAAATTTATAGGAGAAAAACATTGATTAATAGTTAGGGGAGGGAATGAAAAAGGCATAAGGAGAAGATCAATAACAGGGATGAGATTGTAACACACACGCACAAACACACACACACACACACACACAGCCGTAATATAAAGAAAGAAAGGAAAATGTGTACATTCGAACTGCTAAATTCAGTGTTCAAGAGGATATAATAAAGCATTGACAAGAATGATACTACAGTATATATATATATATATATATATATATATTGATAGATTAATACAAAATTATAAATAAATATAAATAAATAAATAAATATATATACAGACAGTTAGGGTGAATAACATAATCACAGGGAAAATAATATATTACGAGGACACCTCACAGAGAATGAGTACGTTCTAATCAACAAGTAAGGTTTTATGTAATATCAGTTGTCTTATGGAAAAGTATTGAACATTATGATGGCACCCATTTTTTACAGACATTAACCCTTTCTGTACCGGCAACGTCTTTTCAAATTTAATCTGGCTACTATTAGACGATTGTATTCAGTTTCCAAAGGGCTATGAGCGATTTATGAGCTTCCAACTATCTCACTTAACCCTTTTTACTACCACAGATCCTTCTTAAACCGTACAAAATCCTCTTAATATAGCTAGAATAAAATGAAAAAGACGTCGCCGGTACAGAAGGGGTTAAGACTAGATAAACTACGATTCAAACTTTGGAGTCTTGGGGGTGGGGGGGGGGGGGGGGGTGGAGATCTGGATGCTCCTATGGGGTTAACTTGATCCAAATATTAAAGGTGGGGGCTCATGGGTTGAGGTAAACATGGAAAAATAATCGCCTACCTGCATATAATTATCTTGTAAAATGCAATGGAACTGAAATAATTATTAACAATGGTATAAAGGATTTTGCGGATCGTTTATACCGGGCCTGTGACGTCATAGTGAAGTCACACCAGTATCCTTAGCCTATAATAGACAGGATGGTGGACTTACACTCTTGTGACGTCACAGGCCCGGTATAGACGATCCACAAAATCCTTTATACCATTGTTAATAATGATTTCAGTTCCATTGCATTTTGCAAGATAATTATGTACAGCTTGGCAATTATCATTCCATGTTTATCTCAACCCATGAGCCCCCATCTTTAAGGGGGGAGATGGGGTCGTTTTTCTAGATTACCTTCTCCCTCATGTTTAGCCCCATTAGTTTTCAAACTTTAAGATGTTTACTCCATTAGTTTGTCGATTTCAAGACCTTTTGCCTAATTTCTTTGTCAATATTAAGACCTTTCGTGCTGTTTAGGTGTCGATTTTGTTTATGGCGAACACCATAGTGAGCCTGTAATTATGGAAGAATCGGCCTTTGGCCGCGAAAAAATGTCTACCGAAAAATGTACAAATTTATCCAGAAGGGGGATCTAATGGATGATTTTTAAAGTTTGATGGAGGTCTAGGGAGTAAACTAAACAAAAATAATAAATATATGAAATACTCTACCAAAAAATAAACCCTTCCCCCTTAACATGAGCTGCCGGTACTGCTTGTCCCCAGGTCAAGGAGTCTAGAGTGTCAAACCAAGATATACCCCGTTCCAAATAAGTAGGCCAAAACTCTTAAACATTAACCTTTATAGCTTACAACGACTAGCGTAATCGAACTAATATTTCTACCTTTTGGGAAGGGTTACCCGGGGAACAGGTGTGGACATTTACAGCCCATTTGCTCTAATCCTTTTTGAGTTACAAAGGTTAGGATTCAGGATTTCTGGAACACGGTATAGTATTGGGGTAACTCGACCATACCAACGAGTCTTGTATGGTGAACCAAGCTGGTATGAGGGTAATTCAACCCAAGGAGCGACACCGGCCGGTTTCTGTCAGCCTCCAAGTCGCTTAGAGGCGAGTGGAGCAAGAAAAAGGGAGAGAAGCAAACACGTATTATAAAGTTTGTTGTTGTTATTGCTGTTCCCCAGGCTGTCTGATCGAGCAGTTCCATGGTCCCAAGCAAGGCCAAGGCCATAACCGAGCGCCCCCACAAAACCCTCCCTGCTTACCACTAATAAAGCCAAGGTGACCGAAGCTACTCAAAGGCGGGGAGCTGAGGAGGGTGCGGAAACGCCCGGAAACCAAAGCCCCACCCAAGGCCCTGTTCCCCTCAGCAATTATGAAGGGAAAGTTGAGGGGTAAAGGAAAAATGTGACGCTTTGGCTCCCAGTCTGCCAGCCTCTATGGTTGGCAGTAGGGAGGTCAATTCACGGAAGAGACGCCGTCACTTGAGATCTAGAAAATATAGAAGTAAAAGGAACAGTCAGAGTAAGCTTTGAGTATGGCAGAGATCGCTCAGCTCTCACTCTGATACACCAGCCCATCACCACCTTATTATAAAGTATTGGTATACAGTATTTCCAAGTGGCGGCGATATTATGGTAAAACGTAACTATTTATCCATGCCATGTGAACAGCGCCTTGTAATTGTGAGTCAGCCTAATGGCCGCCTCCAGCACCACCACCACCGTTGCTTCCACCACCACCCTCTACCCACCACCACCACCACCGTCGCCTCCATCACCACCACCGTCGCCTCCATCACCCACCACCACCATCACCTTCACCACCATCACCGTCGCCTCCACCACCACCCACCACCTCCACCGTCGCCTCCTCTACCACCACCACCACCACCGTCGCCCCCACTACCACCACCACCACCACCGTCGCCTCCACCACCCATCACCACCACCACCACCACCACCAACAACCACCCACCACCACCACCGTCGCGCAGGGATTCATTAAACTGATTACCAAGTCATTTAAACTCCCCGGGCCAAAAGTTAGCCAGTGTTAGTGGGGGAAGAGCCGTAGAGGTCGCTGGTCGGATGAGTACCTACAACATATACAGTATACTGTATATACCCGGGGACTCAAAACACATTTATGACGCCGTATATTAAGGCTGCATTTTTGTCATCATCATCATCATCATCAGCCATTAGGAGTACACTGCTGGACAAAGCCCTCCCTAAACCTTTTCCATGACTCCCGAGACTTTGCCAGCCGTTGCCATGTTACCCCTGCAGTCTTTTTTATCTCGTCTCTCCACCTCCTATCTGGTCTTCTCCTATCTAGCTTTCCTTCTCTTGGGGTCCAGTCAGTTAGTCTTTTACTCCACCTATTGTCCTCTCTTCTTGCTACATGTCTCCATTTCTGCTCTTTAATATTTTCTAAGATATCCTTGACTTTGGTTTGCTCTCTTACCCACGATGCTCTCTTCCTATCTCTAAATGTTATTCCTAGCATTGATCTTTCCATTGCTCTTTGTGCACTCGTAAGCATATTCTCCATTGTTTTTGTTAGTTTCCAAGTTTCAGATCCATAGATCATGGTTGGTAGCATACGTTGGTTGTAAACTTTACGCTTGAGGCATATTGGTAGTGTACTTTTCATGATGTTCTTCTGTTTGCCGAATGCTTTCCATCCTAGAGTGATTTGCTTTATTATTTCATATTCATTGTCTTTTGTTAGTTTCTTTACTTGGCCAAGATAATTGTATTCTTCTACGTCCTCTAGAATTTAGTTATCAATGCTAACTATTCTGCGTTGGGCCCTATCATTGTACATGACTATATACAGTATATATATATATATATATATATATATATATATATATATATATATATATATATATATATTGAGTATATATCACAAATACACGTTAGCCACTAAATGTTTCTAATTTCTCAGTGGGGTTCGAACCACCGACCGTCAGGACGATAGCCGACGCTTTAATCAACTACACCACGGCAACCGCCGACCGTCAGGACAATAGCCGACGCTTTAATCAACTACACCACGGCGACAGCCGACGCTTTAATCAACTACATTGTGGTGTAGTTGAATAAAGCGTCGGCTATCGTCCTGATGGTCGGCGGTTCGAACCTCACTGAGAGATTAGAAACATATATATATATTGTATATATACCGTAGCCTATATATATATATACTGTATATACAGTATATGCCTATAAGCAATGTGGAGATCTGGCTGTAGTAGTCCACCATAAATGATTAACACATAATATTTATGTAGAAATGGTCTTATAAATGTCTATATTGACAAAGGAGTGGGGCAAAGGATCTTAAAATCACTAAACTAAGGGGATGCACGTTTTAAACTCTCATAACTAATGGGGCTAAAAATGAGGGAGAAGGGAGTCCAGAAAACCCCCCCAAAGACCTCCATTTAATCAATGTCAGTCACTTCCATCGCTTGTCCCAGGTTCAAATCTTAGGCATTGTACAAATTCAGTTTCTTTATAGAAGTAAAAAAAAAAAAAAAAATAAGACGTACGATTAACCCTTTCAAGATCCGATTACACATTTCTGTTATGTTCTCTAGCTATTATTTGACGATTTTATTCAGTTTAAGAGGGGTATATGCACATTAGAGGGTTCATTGAGATATTCGTTACCGGTACACTCGGATACCATAGTCTCTAGCCCACTCTTAAGTATTAATGTACTCCTATGTTTTTCTTTATGCAAGTATAGCTATCTGGATTGATTTTCGGATAGATCTTGCTTTTCAGTAAATGGTATATATATTTTTGTAGTTAATGTATAGAACATTATATTACTAATTTGTTTCCAGAGGTATGCCTCCACACATTTAAATAGGTAAAATCCTCCAATATTTATGTGTGGGCTAGAGACTATGGTATCCGAGTGTACCCTTATCATTTCCACAGATCTTTCCTAAATTGTAGACAATCGTCTAATGATAGCCAGAATATAAACTGTCAATACGCGTCATAGTCTTCAAAGGGTTAAGAGCAAGACAAATTTGGACACACGAATGACAGGGCAGATATGTAAACAGAATAAGTGATAACACGAACAGAGAGAGAGAGAGAGACTTACATAGTTACACTGGCCACACAGACCTTACGATCCAAACGAGGTGGTCAGGATTTAATTCTAGTACACAGAGAGAGATAGAGAGAGTGAGCGACCGAGCGAGAGAGAGAGAGAGAGACAGACAGAGAGAGAGAGAGAGAGAGAGAGAGAGAAAGAGAGAGAGAGAGAAGGGGAGGGGGGGGGGGGGAGAGAGGGAGAGAGTCAAATTACTAGACATAAAGATCTCAACATCTGTACATCAATCATCTCGAAAGGAATAATCGCGTAATCCGCGCATTGCCAAAAATAAAGCTGGCAAATATGTATACCTTTTTCAATCCCCGTTCTATTTTTGTTTAGTCGGTACGAAAGAAGCAAGCGAATAAAATCACTACCTATGTTAACAAATAGGATATAAGTCGAGTACTACAGCGGAGGGTGGAAAACAAAAATATTCGATTCGAGTTTTGCGAACCCAACTTTTAGTGCCGAAAAACTGAGTAGATTAAAATATGATAAACATTACCAATAGATTTGTTTTTTAATTTCAGTGAGTTGGCGGCTTACATAGAGAGAGAGAGAGAGAGAGAGAGAGAGAGAGAGAGAGAGAGAGTGAGAATGAGTGAGTGAGAGCGAGAACGAGAGAGAGAGAGCGAAACAGAGAGGTGTGCCACTACTTTTTTTCCCAAAGGTCGAAAACACGGCCGTTGTGATAATTAATTCTTCCTACACGGGAAAATAACAACACCAAAAATAAATATATAAATATATAAATAAAAAATAAATAAATAAATATATACAAATACATATATACAAATATAATACAATATACAGTATATAAAGGGAGGATTCCAAGCACCAATCAACAGGTAGAATGTCACTTTGGCACCTCAAGCGTCTCCACCAATCAGCATCCGCGCCTGACGCTTGCCGACTTACCCGTCCAGCCGCCCCCAAACCGTCTGAGCTATAACTCGCCTTCATTCACTCCCTGTATCATATATCCCGGCAAAAAGTATTCTAATACGACGGTGCCTGCCTCATACTCCCGTCAGTCACTTAACGGGAGGTTTTTAGTTTGTTCCCTAGACCTCCATCAAGCTTGTAATTACACCCCTTACAATTCTTAAGATAAATTTGTACGTTTTTCGGTAGAAAAATTTCCCGGTCAAAGGCCGGTTTCTCTTAGACTAGAGGCTCGCTATCGCTCGCCAGGAAAAAATCGACACCTAAACGGCACGAAAGGTCTTAAACTTGACAGACATGAGGAGAAAGTTCTCAAAATTGCCAAACTAATTGGGAAAACATCTCAAAAACAATGAGGCTAAACATGAGGGAAAACGGTGTCCAGAAAATAACCCTTTTAGTAAAAATCTCCCCTTAAAAATGTGGGAATTACCTTGCAGGGATATTATTACACGGAGTAAAACAGGAGGAGGGAGTGCGGAAACTTCAAAGCTCTGTCTCGAGTCGGCCACCCCCAGCTGTAGGGCGAGTGCCTGAGTATATACATACATACATACAATTATTTGTATTATAATAATTATTGGAAATATCATTATCATTTGTATTATCATGTTTAATATATATATTAATATTTATATTATCCTCTCATAGATTCTGTTTTTTCATTGAATAGTGTTTAGTGTACGCGATAATTTCACAAATTAAATTACTTTTCACTTGATCTCTTAGTTCTGCGACTTGGTATTTCTGGGTTTATATTATTTGGCATTTCCATTGTTTTACTTGTCTTCCCACATTTATTTCACAAATTGTTTACTGTTTTCTCTTCCAGTTCAGCGACTATTTTAAATCATTTTCACTTATAGCTCGCTCCACCAAGTGTTCACAGATTTTCCATTAATAGCTTCATGTAATATACCTATTGACTCTTTTCAATTGCATATGATGGCAAAATCGTGAATATAATCATTATTATTATTGATGTAATGAATTCTTATTTCTCTCTGATGGCTGGCAGACAGAAATCTTGTGGCGTTTGTACACCTTCCATTTGTATTCCCACAATCATTATTATTTTAAATTATTTTTACAATTTGTCAACAAAATCGTGAATTTACTTACTACTATTATTACTTTCAATATGTGAGTGCTTTAAGGGGAGATGGGCCGGTTTTCTGGACCACTTTCTCCCTTATGTTTAGCCCCATTAGTTCTCAGATGTTAAGATGTTTGCCCCATTAGTTAGTCGATTTTAAGACCTTTCGTCCCATTTCGTCGTCCATATTTAGACCTTTCGTGCTATTTAGGTGTCGATTTTTTCCCTGGCGAACGATAGTGAGCCTGTATTGTTGGAAGAACCGGCCTTCGCCCAGAACATTTTTCTACCGAAAAATGTACAAATTAATCTAGAAGGGGAATTTAATGGATGCTTTTTTAAAATTTGATGGAGGTCTAGTGAGGAAACTAGAAAACTATTGAATACATGCAAAAATCACCCAAAAAGTTAACCATTCCCCCTTAAATTGTGTTCATTGTATTACAGAGACAGAGTTTCAACTAACTGATTCACCACGATCATGATTTTATATATTATTTGTTTAATCTCTATATTTGTTTTCTTTCCAGTCATTCAACATATGGCAATGTAATAATTATATAATTAAATATATATAATTTTTAGATTTATCATTTTATTAAATACAGTATGTTATTTTACTATTGCAATACTAAACGTTATACATATTTTGTCATCTATCATACTGGCTTCATATTACCTGACTGTCTTTAGATGTATTATTCTTACTTCTAATAATTGCTTCAACATTATTTGACACACAAGATAATCATGGTATAAGAAAGTTAAACCTAAACCATTCCATCATCTCTACTAACTGGATTAGACTTGCTAAAATTGTTTAATCATAAATTGGCAAATCCTAATGCATATTAGTCAGATTTGTAATATGAACAGTGTAATAACAATGCAAATAACAAGTGCTAATGTTTATGCAAAAATAATTGTATTATTGTTATTATTATCATTATCATTAACGTAACTGCAAATGAATAAATTGCATGTATACAGTTGGTGCACTTCTGAGGGGAAAATGGGATTATTTGTAAAATAGCATACGTGGATACTAGAGTAATTATAATAATGAACATTATCTATTTGACTACAACATCACATTTAAAAGTTATTTAGTTTTTTAGTGTTTGCCAAATTGACAATTATAATAAAAATAATAAAACAAAAATAACAATAATAATAATAATAATAATGACGACAACAACAATAATCCAGCTGGCAACAATAATTATATATATATATATATATACTGTATATTGCCGACCTAAAATTGCCGTACAAGCTCCCGTGTGGCTGAATAAATTCCCTATCTAAATAAACTTGTCCTATTGGAAATTATTAACCCTTCTATAATTATATCATAACACTAATATTAATTTTAATTCTGGATATTTGTAGACGATTTTATTCAGCTCAGGAAGGTGATGTGGGAGTCAGAGCTAGTTGACTTCTTGACCCCTTTGATTCCAAGAAGGCCTTCCCAATCTAATTAAATCGTCTAAAGTTAGCCAGAATGTAATCAAACACAATCGTCAAGGGATGAACAAATAATCGCAAAAATCTAATAGATGTATGAAACAGAAAACACCAAACAAAATATAATCCATTTGATCATGAACAGACATAAATATGGTCAAACTAAAAATGGCAAATATATAAATACGCGAACGCAAATATAGAGAATAGAACATATACGAAGGGTGAAGTTAAACAATTAAATGAAAAACAATAAAACAACAAAGACAAACAAATACACCAAACAAAAGCAAAGAGGGGTTGGACACTTTTGCACTATGGAATCGAAGGATAAAAGTATAGAATTTACGGTTTCAAACGCAGGACATAAGATAAATAAAAACAACAAATAAAAAAACATAACCTTTTTTAATGCGTACAGTGACAGCTACCTGAAGAAAGAATGATAGAAATGGTGGAAAAAAGGCTGAGAGAGAGAGAGAGAGAGAGAGAGAGAGAAGGGGGGGGGGGGTAGAAGAAAGGAGTATTGTGAATTAATTATATATATATATATATATATACTGTATATATATATATAAATATAAATATATATATTTAGACGATTATGTGCAGTTTAAGATGGATATGTGGTAGTAAAAGTGAGATAGTTCGAAACCTGTTACTTGCTTGAGGCCCTTTTTAAACTGAATATTGTCTGAATATAGCTAGAATATATGAAAAAGGGTTCCATAGGGATTGGGCCCATACGGGATTGGGCCCATACGGAATATACGGAATTGGGCCCATACGGGATTGGCCCCACGGGATTGGAACTTAACCTAACCTAACCTAACCTAACCTAACCTAAGTGGGCCCAATCCCGTATGGGCCCAATCCCATGGTCACCATGAAAAAGGTGTCGCCGGTACCAGAATAATATGTAAAGTCCGTCATAGAGCCTCAAGAGTTTCAGGGGCCCACCTCGTTGTTTTCTCTTTCTTTCCCTCTCTCTTTAGCTTGTATCCATTCGGCCCCATTCAGCCTACTGTTTTAAGACGTTTACCCCCATCCAAGTGTCAATATTTTCCTGGCGACCGGTAGCAAGCCAGCATATATATTCTTTTGTTTTGACAGCAAGCTAAATTTGTAAATTGTTGAATAGAAAAATTTCTCCGGCGAAGCCGGATTTCTCCATACAATGCTGGCTCGCTATCGCTCGCCACGAAGAAATCGACACCTGGATGGGGATAAACGTCTTAAAACAGTTGGCTGAATGGGGCCGAATGGATACAAGCCACGGAAAGAGAGAAAAGGAGAGAAAGATAACAAAAGCCGGTGACCCACCCTTAAAATACTGCATATCAGTTTCGATAATTTTATGTGTTGATGAAAATATAAGCAGGGTGTCAAACCGGAGCCATTTTCTGTGAAGACTTGACTGAGTGTAAGAAAGAATACATGAAAAATACCATAATAGAGCTTTGATTTGGCCATTTTATCACTCACAAAGATATAGTTTGAACTATAACCCATAAGTTTATCTTTACGAATAATAAAACTAATAATAATACTGTAGATAATAAAATTATTTATATAAACAAAACAAATGTATATAATTATATGTATATATATATATATATATATATATATATATATATATATATATATATATATATATGTAGTAAAACTCGCTAGAAAAATTGAAACAATGGAACACCAAGCTTCCGTCTATTCTCTTAAGACAAGTTCAGGGTAATACCCTGATAGCCCTCCGCCAATCCCTGCGCTCCCTTCTATTTGCTTGCACCGTCAGCTGATTTTGACAGTTCTCGGCCACAACACGCTCCACCTTCCCAGTCAGCCAATCAGCGGCCTCCATTTTTGGAGCACGGAGCTGAACTCTCTACCTCACCTCAAAAGTCGCTCTCTTTCTCTTCTCGAGTAGTTTCCTCTGGTTATACTCGATCTAATACTTCGGTGCCAGCCCTGTACTCCCGTAAGCCACTGAAAGATGTTTATAACCAGCTTCCAGGAACTTATTTCGAGAAGAGAGTGGAGGTGGAGGAGGCAAGAATTCAAAGCGAGCGGGCTTCCGCGCGTGCCGCTCAGCCAATCACAGCGCGGGAGAGCGGGAGGCGAGACTATAAAGTCTGGCGCATAGGGGTTATTTGATTCCTGATGCCACTACCACCATGGCTCGCGCACACATCACAGGCTACAACTACCGCAACCCCAACACTATGATAAAGACCAATATATCGGGATTTGTCAAGTGGTATAATGTAAAACAGGGTTATGGTTTCATCACAAGATTGGATAATAAGACAGATATATTTGTTCATCATAAATCAATATCTAAATTCAACTCCAATTATTACCCATCCCTAGGAGAAGGTGAAAAAGTGGAATTCAACATCAAATCCGGGCAGAAAGGACCAGAAGCTCACCAAATCACTGGCCCTGGAGGTGCAGCAGTAAAAGGCTCATATCTTGCTCGCCGAAAACACCAAATCAGCAAGTCACCAAGAAACAACGAGGAACCTGACACCATGGCCAGTATATATGCCTGTATTCAAGCTGCCACAGTCATTGCTGGCCCCAACAAACATCATCTATGTCAGATAATCCCTCAAATACTCCAACATAACGGACTACCAACCATCTACATCCCTCCTGAAGTCTTGGTTTTTCGAAAACAGCAGAAGAAACCACGAAGGAAAGCAGAACAACACCCCAACATCACCACAGAAGATGACTCCTCCATCAACCTAGAAGACCTTGAGGAGGAGGACAATGCTGAAGAAGATGATGAAGACTATGAAGAAGATCCAGAAGAGGAAGAAGAAACTCCTGAATATCAAGAGAATACTCCTTCTCCCCAACCTCCAGTTCTAACCCCTCAAGCTAAAGCTGAACAAATGATGAGAGTCAAGAAGATACTTACCCCTCAAGTTGAAAAAAGGGTGAAGGAGAATCTTACAAAAGACCGTCTGGAATTTTACCAATTTACAGACGATCTTGAAAAACTTACTCCTGCTGAAATGAAAAAAAAGTACCCAAAAGACAACATAGAGATGGCAACTACACCTTCAGGAAGACGATTTTTCGCCACGACATACAACTTTGAAGATGAAATTTATGAGGCTCATCAAGAGTTATTAGATACCCAATAACTTAGACAAATTAATCTCTTCTCCAGCACTGAACATCAAAATATCATTTTCTTTTACTACTATTTATCTATTTTATTTTTTGTATTATTATTTATTTTATTAGATTTAATTATTATTATTATTTTGGTTTTCCTTTTAATAATACAGTTAAAGCAATAAATAAAGCAAGGTGGTATGCCCACTAACTTTTAATCTACTACTTTATTTCAAAATTTCCTACTTTATCTTCCTGACCAAAACCTCTACTTTCCCCCCCCCCCCCTTCCCCCGCTAGGGGATTTAAAAAAAAAAAAAAAAAAAAAAAAAAAAAAAAAAAACAGAGGTCACTCACCCCTCGGAACTCACCGGGTTAGCTTCTTACAACCTGGTTGCTCTCTCTCACTCGGGCACAAAGGGAAACCAGGAGCCAACCATTCCAGCTACCCTGCCCTTATCTACAGCAACAGCACAGACTACTCCTGATGTCTCTTCACTCTCGCCCACTTGGAGGTTACACCTTCAGTATCCTGCCGCCTCTCATCACATTGCTAGTCTACACACACACAGTCAAGCAATTACGTAGGGCACGTGGTACCCGTCTTGCAACTCAATCCCACCCCTACTCTGTGCAACTCTCCAACCCAAGAGTGAAACGTTACTCTCAAACTTTCTTGTTTAAAGGACCCATATTGGGCCCGCATATGATTCCAGAAGAAAGAGAGAAAATGTTTGAGTAACTTGGTGGTTCCATTAACAATTGATGTGTCCTTCTAGGACAAGACTAAAGGAAAAAGAATTTAGACTAATCTGTATCCATAAAATGATGATGTGTAATAATGAGTTATTTTTGTTAGCAAAGGCGTAATGCCGAAAGTGTTATTATGTAGGATCTGATAGGAAAGATTTAAGTATAAAAGTAAAAAGGGAAGGGAACGATCAATTCTTCTAGACTAAGAGGCAACCAATAAGTTCAAGGGGAAACAGTTGTGTTTAGTTGCCCGATAGATCAGCTATAGCTAGGAAAGGACATTATTCCCTTGAAATAGCGAACTAATTTGTTAATAAGGAAACTATATAGGACACTAGTTCATATGAATTACGGGATTCTTATGTTTTAGAAAGCAAGTTATATCCATATAAATCGAAAGGGTCATGGAGGCGGTTTGGGAAAAGTGTTAAGGATATCACGTATAACAAAGAATTCCTCAGAAGTTATGTAAAGGAATATAATTGTGAATCTGTTCCGTGCAGGCGTTTTGAGGCACGGTTTATCTTTTGTTAGAACGGTTATTGATTAAGGTTTAATGTAAACATAGCGTGTTTGTAATAGGGTTACATGAGAGTATAATCGGAAGGTGTTATTGAGGTAAATATTGTAAACTAATGTCATTGGAGTAACTGGGTGACGGAACCCAATGTTTTATATGAGAGGGAACCTGTAATCCCGGTCGGTAAATGTGTGAGACTTTATATTATTGTTGAGGTACTTGTGTAGTAACGACGGTTGTGTCAGATGAGTTAATAGATTATATGTATTGAAGCCTTGGTCTCAAGAGAAGACACAGAAGGCCCAGTGGACGTGGTTAATTCTTGAGAATAGAAGAAAAATATCACGTTTGTGTTAATTAGGTAAAGAACGATTGTGTCATTAGGCCCTGGTCTCAACAGAAGGCACAGCAGGGCTCAGATTAAACTATTTAGGATTAGTAACTAATAACGTGTTTGTTGGATCGAAGTCGACTTGAGTCAATACCTGAATAGCGGGAATTCAGCTAGGGAGTAACGGGAGCTCTAGGGGTCCAAAGTACAACCTATCTTGAATCGACGTAATATTCAATCCGTGTCTTGAACTCATCTCGGCCCGAACAAAGTACCCGTTATTAGAGTAGTTTGGAAGTTTGTTAAATAAAGTATACGAACTTCTAAATGACTGTCGACATACCCCCCATAGTAGTACGGTAGTATCGTAGCAGAAATTAAAATATATACTACAATATATATATATATATATATATATATATATATATATATATATATATATATATATATATATATATATATATATATATATATATATATACATATATATATATACATACCTTATATATATATACATATACAGTATATATATATATATATATATATATATATATATATATATATATATATATATATATATATATATATATATTATATATATATATATATATATATCTTCAACACTAACTTTGAGGCATGGTCGCGTGTTACATGATTAAAAAAACAAAAATCCCGAACAAGGCTTTACACGATTAAAAAATGTAATTAATGAATATAATTGAATGTACGGGTATCATCATCGTCGAGCATTAACATATGAATAAAATACAAAACGAAAAACCCAAAATAAAGTAGACGTGCCGTTTTGCCCAAAATCAAAACGGCATACCCAACTCTGCGATGGGTTACCATCATCAATCACAATCAACATAATCACTACTACTGCCATCATCACTACAACTGCCACAATCATCACGAGTACTGTCATCATCACCATTACTATGATCATCATCACTACTACAATTACAATTATCACTACTACTCTCACCATAATCATTGTCCATTGTCACTAGCATCTTAATCACTACTATCATCATTGATACTACAACTATCAACCATCATTACTAATATCATCACCACCATCTTACAATCATCATTACTACTGTTAACATCATCACTACTACTATAACCATCATCATTACTACTGTCACAAATATTACCATAATTTATTCTACTGTCACCATATTAACTACTACTGCCATCATCACCATTACTATGAACTTCATCACCACAACTATCATCATCATCACTACAAATTTCACCATCCTCACTACTACTCACCATCATCACTAATACTCACACCATCATCACTACCATCATCACTACTGTCATTATTATCACTACAACTATCATCATTACTTGTCACCATCATCACTACTTTTATGACCATCATTACTACTACTGTCACCATCATATCTACTACTGTCATCATCATCACTACTGTCATCATCAAAACAACTACATCCATCATCACTACAATTATCACCATTATCACTACTATCACCATAAATCCAAATATTACTACCATCACTTCTAATGCCAAATAAACTAACTTAACCTAGCAAATACGTAGCGAGATGTTTTCGCTCCCAGAACGCCATCATTGCTGGAGGGAGGGGGGGGGGGGGGCAAAACCGTATTTTGGACCTAAAATCATAACTATTGCATAAATTCAAAAAATCTTTTTTGACTGACGTTTGCATTCACGCAACAAATGTTCGTGTGAAATTTGGTGAAAATCCGTCCAACGGTCTAGGAGGAGTTCCGAGACAGACGGACGACGACGACGACGACGACGACAGATTTTTGTTTCGTGTGGTACCCACTATACTGGGGGGGGGGCGATACCAAACTCTGCTTACGCAGAGTTGATAAAGTAGACGTGCCGTTTTGCCCAAAATCAAAACGGCATACCCAACTCTGCGATGGGTTACCATCATCACTACTAATACCATCATCAATCACAAACACCATCATCACTGCTACTGCCATCATCACTACAACTGCCACAATCATCACGACTACTGTCATCATCACCATTACTATGATCATCACTACTACAATTACAATCATTACTACTACTCTCACCATCATCACTACTACTATCACCATTGTCACTACCATCTTAATCACTACTATAATCATTGATACTACAACTATCAACCATCATTACTATCATCATCACCATCTTACAATCGTCATTACTACTGTTAACATCATCACAACTACTATAACTGTGACGTTAACCACTCCGTTAGAACCGCATGACTTGTCCTACGGTGACTCGCTAGGATCGCCAGGGCAGTGGATGTGGCTACAGTTGATGTATTATTGTGTGCTTTATTTCATATGAAAGCTCGTGTCATGGGCAGTCCAGAAAGGCTCTTTGTTTTCGCCCATGTCAAGGCTTTATATATTTAATTGCAAAGTATATGTTTTATCATTAAGTAGTAATGATAGGATTTGAGAGAGAGAGAGAGAGTAGAACAGAGTGTGGGGAGGCGCGCAGTGTTTTTTTGCCATGCTCGATGACGTCACGGCTGGCTCGCCTCCTGGGCATTGGCTGGAGGAGTTTTTTACCATGTTCGATGATGTCATGGCTTGCTGGTCTCTTGGGGATTGGCTGGAGGACTTGTTACCGCTTTTCCTACATGGTTCGAGCTAGTGCTAGTATATATACTGCTCTCTTGCCACTCTCTCCCTCAGATCTGGTTTCTAGAACGCATCCCTCTTATCCCTTTGATATCTGTCGCCCTCTCTGCACCTGAGAACCTTTTCCTCTGCCTATCTCTCTCATTTTCCATATCTTTCACCACCTTTTATTAATATTATACCCCCTCTGGTTAACTCTGCATAATCAGCTTCATGCTGGCCAGTTGTATTGTGCGTTAAGGTCTTATATAACCCATGTATGTTTAGTTGTTAAGATAAGTTGATCACGAAGCATTGGTTGGCATTCACATTGTTCAGTACCGCTTCCTATAATTATTAGTGTTCTGCTGGATTAGATAATGCTAGACTAGAAGTCTGATACTATAAGGTATTGTTTCCGATGGGTGCTGGCTTTAGTTAAAAGCTGCACGACATACTTGAGAACTGGAGTTGATTGGGTAAATTCTAGTCTGTGTGCTATTGAGAGTAGAGCATGCACGAATGAGGGCTCTTTACCTATACCATTCTGCACTGTTCTAAGCTCAGTTGTTTGTCTTTGAGGTACACTAGGAGAACGCTTAATACTTCAGTATTAAGGTTTCTCAAGAGAGCTACCCTTCACTATAACGTAATACTTGACGCACAGACTTGAGATTTGCACTAGGCTATGCGGCATGCCATGCGCACCAGTATCTCGTATCATTAACTCTAGCTAGACTTTATCAGTCATAGTAGACATTAAGTATATTAAGCCAATTACTCTTTTTATGCATACCCATTTATGATTACACAAGCATTTCGCAGCCTAGTTTGATGTATTGAGACACAAACGACTTAGGCTCTTTTTGTTGATAGGAATACTGCATTGTCGTGGCGATTATTATTATTGTTGTAGCGTTTAGGATATTCTTGGCTCCGACTGCATTATATATCCTGCCTTTTTGTGTGCATAGCCTGCACGAGCATTGTTCCGCTGCCTGCCTTTTTGGGTTCCATTTCCGATTGGAGCATCTTGATAGCATCTAACATTTAAAGAAGATTCCTTGTTGGTGTTGAAGGACTTTAGTGCACTTTCTTTCATGCAGGAGTGCCTGACATTTATTGATTAAAGTAACGTAAGCTGTAACTTCTCTTACCACCTTACTTTGCATACCATATAACCAAGCACCTTCGGTTATAGGTAGTAATAGGCTGTTTTCACATAACATTAAGCCTAGAGTAGACGCACATTTATTGAGAGTTTGATAACCTATTATTGCATATAGAACTCTGGAGAGTATTTGTGTTCTTTGTTCACTGGGAATATACATCAGAGGTTGGATCTAGCGCTATCCGTTGTAGCATTATTTATGCCATTACTAGTCCAATGAATAAGAGCCCTGATATATTTAAACCTCGGTCGTAACAAATGGCGACCTTACCTAGGATTTGGTGAACCTACATTTATTAGCAGGGAACATTTGTTGTTTTGGGGAATATTTTGCGGGGATCAGCAAGATTTTTTTTTTTTTGCAACATAGTATAGCCCTTGAGTATTTCCGAGAATTTTTGTGTGTATATCGAGGTATAAGAGTTTGGGGAGCTTCTTTTCTGAATATTGAGGTGAATTTTTTTGTGAGCATCATGTCTTATACCGGATCAGAGGAGAATGGAGACACAGTACGTAATGTCGAAACTGAGGAACAGCAGCATGATGAAAGGGTTAATCAGGTGAACTGTGAGGAGGATGCTAGGATATTTTTGCAATGGCCTGTTACTGCTGAGCGGTTGGGGGATATGGATCGGTATGGTCTTCAATGCCTGGCCACAGCTATCGGTCATGCGGGTACTAGCAGCATGACCAGGGATAACTTGATAACGTGTGTACTGGGCAGGGTGACTGGTGAGTGAGATGGGTTGAGTGCTCAGAGCCCTTCGGCCATGCTTCCCCTACACTCGACTCCCAGCCATCCCAGTAGGTTGCCGACCCCGAGTACGCTTCCACAGTTGGGTGGTGACTGGCAGGGTGGGTTGCCCCGGGGGGGACCACCGGTAATTTCAAACATTGTAGCACCTTCACCTCCTCAAGGGTTAACTCCAGAATTATTGCTTCAGCTCGAATTAGCTAAGCTTCAGCATCAGCAGCAAATAGAATTAGCTAAGATCGAAGAGAGAAAGGCTAGCAGGGCATCTGACCTTCAGCTTCAGCAGCAAATAGAATTAGCCAAGATAGAAGAGAGAGCCAAGCTAGCAAAAATCCAAGCTGATTTAGAATCGACTAGGTACTGTGCCGACAGGGACGTAGAGAAGTCGCGAGTAGAGTCAACGGGACAGCGACTTGGGGCTGGTAACCGTGCTCATGATCAATCTCTCTCGCACTTATTGAAACTGGTTCCGGTGTTTGATGAGAGTGGGGTAACAGAATTTTTCACACGCTTTGAGAAGAAGTGCCAGGAACACCAGTGGCCAGAGAATAAATGGGCAGCACTTGTATCCTCTAGATTAATAGGCAAGGGTCTTAAAGCCTACGATGCGTTACCTTTGGAGTCATGTATTGTGTATGAGGATCTCAAGGAGGCTGTCCTGAGGGCTTACGAACTGCAACCAGAAACGTACCGTTTGAAGTTCCGGGGTGTAACTAAGGGAAGAGATAGCACCTTTTTGGAACACGCCCGGGACTTGTCCGATGCTATGGGGAACTGGCTCCGATCTGAGAAGGTAACAACATTTGATGGAATTAAGCAGTTAATGATGTTGGAGCAGTTCTTTAAGAGCACGGGCGGTGATCTAACTTTGAACTTAACCCTTAATTAGCGGCGAGCAACATAAGTCGAGTTAAATAAAGCTGGACTATGAGGCGGCGCTCGACATAGGTCGAGTGGCAATTTCAGCACGTAATGTTGCTGAGAGAGAGAGACAAGTGGTGGCAGGAGAGTAGCGAGCGTATGACTGCTCCAGACCACCGCGGCGAACATACTGACACGAATCCCAGCTCCCTCCTCCCTCTCTCACTCGCTATATAAGGAATTGTATCGGGAAAGTGGCTAATTACATGCTTTTTGCACTCGCGTTGCACGGTTATTGCAAGAAAACTAGCCATCATAAAAGGATCGTTATGGTGTCATTCGAAAGCTCTGTTTATGCCCTTTCAGGGATAGATACTTGTTTTACGTTCTGGGTCTTATTTAGGCATAAAAATGATCACGTAAACAGTCCTATTTTGGCTAAAAACACCCCGCTGGGCGGTACATATAAATAAACCGCATAGGCCGCTCTTAAGGTGTTAAAGGAGAAAAACCCAAGAACTCTAGTCGAAGCAGCAGAAATGGCTGATCGACGGCTGTCGTTGATTCGGGGTTGCGGGTCCTCACAGAAGTACGATGTAAGTGCTAAGGACCGTTATCCTCCCCCTCCCCGTAGCAATGACACATTTACACAAAAGAGCCATGAAACTAAAACTGAATCCAAACCTTACACCACACCGTATAAGAAAAGTCAGGGGCCTTTTACATCACAGTATAAGCCGAAACCGAAATTTATGTGTTTTAGTTGCCACCAGGAGGGTCATAAAGCAAATGAGTGCCCTAGTCGACCTCCTCCGGCAGCCGTGTCTTTTGCTCACGGCATTGGAGTGTTCAAGAGGACATCGGAGTTTGTTAGAGGCAATTCTTCCGAGGTAAATACACTGCCAGTGCAGAAGGATCCGGAAGGCTTATTCCCTGTCCGTGATGCCTTTAGTGACCACAGGGGACTCGGTTGTGTGGAGTGGGGGGGTAGAAGACATGAGGTGAGAATTTTGCGTGACACTGGGGCATCGCAAACATTGTTGAGGAATTTCACTGGTAAACCTGTAAATACGGCGCGGGTGGTTGTGGTTCAGGGGGTTAATGCAACAAGGTCATACCCGCTTGTAAGAATGAAGATGGAAGTTGATGGTGTGACTCGTGACCTGGATGTAGGATTGTGGAGAAGTTACCTGTTGGGGGCGTCGACCTCCTTCTCGGCAAGGACTTTGCGGGGCCTACTTCTGAGGCTCCACCCTTAGTCGTTGCCGAGAAGCCGGCCGACGTGAGTAGGGAGGAGCAGGAGTGGGTTGAGAAGTGTCAGGTGCAACCTATGGCGTGTGTTGTCACCAGATCTCTTGCATCCAGGGAGTCACATTCTGGTCAACAGTCTTTAGACAAGCGGAGGAAAGGTACCGAGAAGGGGTTGAAAGTTGATGCGGTTGAGAGTTTAGTATCAACGGACATTCTCGGGGACTCATTATTAGGACCAATTTTCGACTCTGGAGAAGACCCATTAACTGTTACTAAGAAGGCAGAGGATGGGCTTAAAAAGACGAAGAGACAGCAACGATACACAGAGAGAGAGCAACGGGAGGCTAAATTCAATGTAGGAGGGGGGCATGAGTTGTTTCGCAAACACTTAGATAAGCTTGCTCCTTCGGACATTCGTAAATTGCAATTAGAAGACCCGGAGGTTCTTGAATGTGGTACCGGTGCTGTCGAGTTGGAGGAGGACAGTGATGCACAGTCGGGAGATTTTTACAAGTATCCCCTGACCATCATGGATGTAGCAACAAGGTACCCTGACGCGTACCCTATGAGAAATGGGTCAGCGAGGACGGTGGTCCGAAACTTGCTAGTGTATTTTTCCCGGTATGGTTACCCGCAGGGATTCAGTCAGACCAAGGATCCAACTTCACTTCTAACCTCTTTGTTCAAGCAGTGCAGCAGCATGGGATTGTTACGGTTGTGTCATCTGCGTATCATCCGGAGAGCCAGGGTGTGTTAGAGCAATGGCACTCAGCCTTAAAATCTATGCTTCGTTGTTATTGCTTTGAGAATGGGAAAGATTGGGATCTTGGCCTGCCATATGTTTTATTTGCTGCACGGGAGGTACCTGGGGAAAGTTTGGGATTCAGCCCTAATGAGCTCGTCTTTGGACACCGTGTCAGAGGGCCTCTCTATATGGTTGAAGAAATATGGGAGGGCGCAGAAAAACCTTGTTCTATGCTCAAGTATGTCCTCGACAGTCGAGAACGGATGTTGCGCAGTCTGGAGTTGGCTGGCCGTAATTTGACTAGCTCTCAGGCCCTCATGAAGGACAGGTACGACCTCAAGATTAAACTCAGGGAGTTTCACGTGGGTCAGGAGGTGTTGATTCTACTGCCCCTTGTAGGTCATCCCTTATCCGCGAAGTACACTGGTCCTTATAGGGTGGTTGAGAGGCTATCGGACCTGGATTGCTTGGTGGCCGCTCCAGACAGACGTATGCGCAATCAGTTATGTCACGTTAATCTCATGAAGGTGTATGTGAGGCACCCCCCTGAGCCTCTCACTGTGCCTGTGATGACGTTTAGCAGTCAAGGTGGAGAAGGAGAACGGGACAGTCAAGCTCAGGTGAAGGATAACTGGAAGGATAAGAAAGTCAAATGGGCGCCTGAGTGTGAGAAGGCGTTTAGAGTAGTAAAACACCTGTTGTGCACTCACCCTATCCTCAGGGCCCCTGACTTTAGCCTACCTTTCCAACTAGCAACGGATGCTAGTGGTGTGGGGGCTGGGGCCATCCTTATGCAAGAGGATGATGATGGGCTGGAGCATCCTGTTAGTTTCTGCTCGGAGAAGTTCAATTCAGCCCAGGGGAGCTGCTCTGTTGTCGAGAAGGAGCTGCTGGCTGTTGTGCTTGCACTAAGGCTTTTCGAGGTCTATGTTCCAGTCTATGGTCCGGTCGTTGTAGTTTACACAGATCATCACCCTCTCAAGTTCTTGGACCAGTTTCACAATCGGAATATGAGGCTGACTGGGTGGTCGCTGGTGTTACGGGAGTATAGCCTGGACATACGCCATATTGCCGGTTGTGACAACGTGGTTGCAGATTGTCTTTCAAGGGTAGATGATCCTGGGTAGATTGACACACGGGTAGCCTCCTGCTTTAGTTTGAATAGTATTTTGCGCTTGGTGCTTGTTGGCTCGCGGCTGTAGCCCAGCGTATTGGGTCGTAAAGCAGGAGTTGAGCGTTTGGTATAGAAGAAAAAACTAGGCTTACCCCTATAGTGCAGCCGAAATAAACAAATTAGAAACATAAAAATCAAATAAAAACTTTCTTTGATAGTTGAATTTTTTCAGTATGTTATAGCAGTAATTCTGAGTTGCACTCCTCTCAGAATGCTGGGCTAGAGAAGCTCGCTCTTGAGGAGCATAACTACATATGATTTAACCTATTGTGTTGGGGAGGGTTATCATTTTGTAAAATGTTTTGTTGAGAACTGTGCCAGATATTTTACTGCCGCTGGGTGATGGGAAGTAGAGATATAGCATGGGTTCTAACCATCAGATTTTTTTTGAGCTTTGGGCCTCTGAGAAAAATCTAGGGGGGGGTGTGACGTTAACCACTCCGTTAGAACCGCATGGCTTGTCCTACGGTGACTCACTAGGATCGCCAGGGCAGTGGATGTGGCTACAGTTGATGTATTATTGTGTGCTTTATTTCATATGAAAGCTAGTGTCATGGGCAGTCCAGAAAGGCTCTTTGTTTTCGCCCATGTCAAGGCTTTATATATTTAATTGCAAAGTATATGTTTTATCATTAAGTAGTAATGATAGGATCTGAGAGAGAGAGAGAGAGAGAGTAGAACAGAGTGTGGGGAGGCGCGCAGTGTTTTTTTGCCATGCTCGATGACGTCACGGCTGGCTCGCCTCCTGGGCATTGGCTGGAGGAGTTTTTTACCATGTTCGATGACGTCATGGCTTGCTGGTCTCTTGGGGATTGGCTGGAGGACTTGTTACCGCTTTTCCTACGTGGTTCGAGCTAGTGCTAGTATATATACTGCTCTCTTGCCACTCTCTCCCTCAGATCTGGTTTCTAGAACGCATCCCTCTTATCCCTTTGATATCTGTCGCCCTCTCTGCACCTGAGAACCTTTTCCTCTGCCTATCTCTCTCATTTTCCATATCTTTCACCACCTTTTATTAATATTATACCCCCTCTGGTTAACTCTGCATAATCAGCTTCATGCTGGCCAGTTGTATTGTGCGTTAAGGTCTTATATAACCCATGTATGTTTAGTTGTTAAGATAAGTTGATCACGAAGCATTGGTTGGCATTCACATTGTTCAGTACCGCTTCCTATAATTATTAGTGTTCTGCTGGATTAGATAATGCTAGACTAGGAGTCTGATACTATAAGGTATTGTTTCCGATGGGTGCTGGCTTTAGTTAAAAGCTGCATGACATACCTGAGAACTGGAGTTGATTGGGTAAATTCTAGTCTGTGTGCCATTGAGAGTAGAACATGCACGAATGAGGGCTTTTTGCCTATACCATTCTGCACTGTTCTAAGCTCAGTTGTTTGTCTTTGAGGTACGCCAGGAGAACGCTTAATACTTCGGTATTAAGGTTTCTCAAGAGAGCTACCCTTCACTATAACGTAATACTTGACGCACAGACTTGAGATTTGCACTAGGCTATGCGGCATGCCCATGCGCACCAGTATCTCGTATCATTGACTCTAGCTAGACTTTATCAGTCATAGTAGACATTAAGTATATTAAACCAATTACTCTTTTTATGCATACCCGTTTATGATTACACAAGCATTTCGCAGCCTAGTTTGATGTATTGAGACACAAACGACTTAGGCTCTTTTGTTGATAGGAATACTGCATTGTCGTGGCAAATATTATTATTGTTGTAGCGTTTAGGATATTCTTGGCTCCGACTGCATTATATATCCTGCCTTTTTGTGTGCATAGCCTGCACGAGCATTGTTCCGCTGCCTGCCTTTTTGGGTTCCATTTCCGATTCGAGCATCTTGATAGCATCTAACATTTAACCCCTAAGTGTCGGCGCGCAACATAAGTCGAGTATAATAAATCTGGACTATCTGGCGGCACGCGACATAGGTCGTGTGGCAATTTCAGCACGTAATGTTGCTGAGAGAGAGAGACAAGTGGTGGCAGGAGAGTAGCGAGCGTATGACTGCTCCAGACCACCGCGGCGAACCTACTGACACGAATCCCACCTCCTCCCTCCCTCTCTCACTCGCTACATACTGAATTGTATGGGGAAAGTACCGAATTACATGCTTTTTGCACTCGAGTTGCGCGGTTGTTGCAAGAAAACTAGCCGTCATAAAAGGATCGTTATGGTGTCATTGGAAAGCTCTGTTTATGCCCTTTCAGGGATAGATACTTGTTTTACGCTCTGGGTCTTATTTAGGCATGAAAATGATCACGTAAACAGCCCTATTTTGGCTAAAAACACCCCGCTGGGCGGTACATATAAATAAACCGCTAGCCCGCTAATCTAGTGTTAAAGAAGATTCCTTGTTGGTGTTGAAGGACTTTAGTGCACTTTCTTTCATGCAGGAGTGCCTGACATTTATTGATTAAAGTAACGTAAGCTGTAACTTCTCTTACCACCTTACTTTGCATACCATAACCAAGCACCTTCGGTTATAGGTAGTAATAGGCTGTTTTCACATAACATTAAGCCTAGAGTACACGCACATTTATTGAGAGTTTGATAACCTATTATTGCATATAGAACTCCGGAGATTATTTGTGTTCTTTGTTCACTGGGAATATACATCAGAGGTTGGATCTAGCGCTTTCCGTTGAAGCATTTATGCCATTACTAGTCCAATGAATAAGAGCCCTGATATATTTAAACCTCAGTCGTAACATAACCATCATCATTACTACTGTCACAAGTATTACCATCATGTATCCTACTATCACCATCATCACTACTACTGCCATCATCACCATTACTATGATCTTCATCATCACAACTATTGTCATCATCACTACAACTTTCATCATCCTCACAACTACTCACCATCATCACTAATACTCACACCATAATCACTACCATCATCACTACTGTCATTATTATCACTACAACTATCATCATTACTGGTCACCATCATCACTACTAGTATGACCATCATCATTACTACTAGTACTGTCACCATCATATCTACTACTGTCACCATCATATCTACTACTGTCATTATCATCACTACTGTCATCATCATCAATACAACTACAACCATCATTACTACTATTATCACCATAATCACTACTATCACCATCAATCCCACTATTACTACCATCACTTATAATGCCAACTAAACTAACTTAACCTAGCAAATGCGGAGCGAGATGATTTCGCCCCCAGAACGAATGCGTTCATAGTGTGTGAGCCCCTTCGGGGCTCGCACACTAAGAACGCCATCATTGCTGGGGGAGGGGGGGGTATGGGAGGAGGGGGGTCTGGGAGGGGTGGGGGGGGGGCCCTCCGGGAGGGGGTAGGGGGCTTGGTAAAACCATATTTTGGACCTAAAATCATAACTATTGCATAAATTCAAAAAATCTTTTTTGACTGACGTTCGCATTCACGCAACAAATGTTTGTGTGAAATTTGGTGAAAATCCGTCCAACGGTCTAGGTCTCTAGGAGGAGTTCCGAGACAGACGGACGACGACGACGACGACGACAGACATTTTTTTTGTGTGGTACCCACTATACGGGGGGGGGGCGGGGGGCGATATCAAACTCTGCTTACGCAGAGTTGATAAAGTAACTCATTAATATAACTGAGTGTACGGGTATCATCGTCGAGGATTAATATAGGATTAAAATACAAAACGAAAAACGTAAACTAAAGTAATTAATTAGTATACATTAATGTACAGGTATCTATGTCCAGCATAATTACATGATTAATATACAAGGCTTAACTTTTTTGGTTAACTTTTTGGTCTCATTTAAGTATTATTTTATTATTTTCCTTCATAAACCTCCATCAAACTTAAAATAACAACCCCAAAATCCCCCTTCAAGATATATTGGTACATATACAGGAGACGCAACAATATAGGTAACACATTGCTAATGGTAGTTTTGGGTTCCTATCATCATATGCTTCATTTCTATATACTTTTTATCCCCGGGAAAAACAAAACAATCTTGGGATTTTTTAAAAATTTCTTGGGATTTTTTTTTTCTCATTAACCTAACCAAAAAACCTAACCTAACCTAACCTAAATGTATTTGGGGGCTATTAGGTTAAGTTAGGTTAAGTTTTTTGGTTAGGTTAATGACCAAAAAAAAGAAAATCCCAAGAATAAAAATTAAAAATCCAAAGATTTGTTTTGTTTTCCCCGGGGATAAAAACTATATAGAAATGAAGCACATGATGATAGGAACCCAAAACTACCATTAGAAATTTGCTACCAATATTGTTGCGTCTCCTGTATATTGACCGATATATTTGTAAATTTTTCGGTAGAAAAATGTCTCGGCCGCAGGCCGGTACCTCCTAAATTACAGGCTCGCTATAGCTAGCCAGGAGTAAATCGACACCTAAATGACACGAAAAGTCTTAAAATGTACACAGAAAAGGGGTGAAGTCTTCAAATCGCCAAACTAATGGGCCGAACGTCTTAAAATCTGAAACTAATGGGGCTAAGCATGAGGGAGGAGAGGGACAAGAAAAACCGACTATCTCCCATTAAGAGGAGTTACTTCGTAAATTAACCCTCTGAGGATTATGATTTATAAAAGCTTAAGAAGGATCTGTGTGAATTAAAAGAGTAAAGACTATCTCAATTAATTTATTAATATAAATGACTATACGTGTATCTTTATCGAGCAACACAGTCTCTTATTAGCGTTACGTTGGAGATAAATGTAATGTCCATATTTATCCTTACATTAATCCTTAGATTAACCCATATATTAACCCTTAGTATAACCCTTAGATAAACCCTTAGATTAACCCATATAACCTTTAGATTAACCCATATATTAACCCTTAGATTAACCCTTAGTATAACCCTTAGTATAATTCATATATTAACCCTTAGAAGGCTTAGATAAACCCTTAGATAAACCCTTAGCTTAACCCTTAGTATAACCCTTAGATAACCCTTGGATAAACCCTTAGATTAACCCTTATTATATCCCTTAGTATAACCCTTAGATTAACTCCTATATTTACCTTTAATTTATTAATATAAATGACTATACGTGTATCTTTATCGAGCAACACAGTCTCTTATGAGCGTTACGTTGGAGATAAAAATGTAATGTCCATATTTATCCTTAGATTAATCCTTAGATTAACCCATATATTAACCCTTAGTAAAACCCTTAGTATAACCCTTAGATAAACCCTTAGTATAACCCATATATTAATCTTTAGTATGACCCTTAGATTAACCCTTAGTACAACCCTAAGATTAACCCTTAGTATAACCCTTAGATTAACCCATATATTAACCCTTAGATTAACCCTTATAATAACCTTTATATTAACCCTTAGTATAACCTTTAGATTAACCCATATATTAACCCTTAGATTAACCCTTATAATAACCTTTATATTTACCCTTAGTATAACCTTTAGATTAACCCATATATTAACCCTTAAATTAACCCTTAGTATAACCTTTGAATTAACTGCTATATTTACCCTTAGTATAACCCTTAAATTAACCCTTAGATTAACCTTTAGTATAACCTTTAGATTAACTCATAGATTATCTCTTATTCTATCCCATTAGTTAACTTTAAGATTAACCTTAGATTATCTTAGATTAACCTTTAGGCTAAACCATAGATTAACTCTTAGATTAATTCTTAGATTAACTCCTATTATTATTAATCTGATGAACTATAGTCTATTCATTGTCAGTAGGCCAGCAATTGTAACTCCTAACCTCCGTAACTCAAAAAGGGCCGGCACATTTTTCTATCGAAAAATTTACAAATTTATCTTGAAAGGGGGTCTAGGGGGGTGTTATTTTTGCTTAGCTTGATGGAAGGTCTAGCGGAAAAAAAAAAAAAACACAAAAAAAAAATCAATCTACCGACCAAATAATTATATATACCCTATCCCCTTAAAGCATAATTTAGCTAAAAACATAAATCCTGAATAACTTTAAGGGGGGTCACCGGCTTTTTTTTAATCTTTATCTCCTTTTCTCTCTTTCCCTAGCTTGTATCCATTCGGCCCCATTCAGTCAACTGTTTTAAGACGTTTATCCCCATTCAGGTGTCGATTTCGTCCTGGCGAGCGATAGCGAGCCAGCATTGTATGAAGAAATCCGGCTTCGCCGGACAAATTTTTCTATCGAAAAATGTACAAATTTAGCTTGCTGTCAAATCAAAAATATATATGTTGGCTCGCTACCGCTCGCCAGGAAAATATTGACACCTGGAAGGGGGTAAGCGTCTTAAAACAGTAGGCTGAATGGGGCCGAATGGATTCAAGCCAAAGAGAGAGGGAGAGAAAGAGAAAAAAGCGAGGTGGGCTTCCTTAATTTAGGTTTTAATGAACTTAATTAACTGTCCTCAACTGCCCCATATGTCCACAATTATCCCCTGTGACGGTACACTCGTATACCATAGTCTCTAACCCACTCATACATATTCGTTGACTTAACCTATTTCTAATTATGGAAGTATATCTCTGGAAACGATTTTATGAATATAATTGTTTATACATCAACTACAAAACTATACAGGGTGTTCCAGTAATGCTTTTCATAAATTGTATGGTGGACTCATCAGACAAAAATAAGAATACATTACTCTATGAACATGAGGTTGAGTATTTATAATAACGGAGTTATTACACGATTTAAGTTAACGATAGATACAATGCCATTCAGTCCAAGGGGTAATGTTGCCATTTTAGTGGATTATATCCATTTGGCCTTCGCTATCGCTTGCTAGCCTCAAGATATCCAAGATATCCAATCGGCGTTCTCTCTTCAGGCTAGCGAGCGGTAGCGAGCTGATGTTTTCGGTAGGAAAATCAAATCCGGCGAAGCCGGACATATTTTTCTACAGAAAAGTCAAATCGCTACTGCTCACTCACTATCTTGAGGCTAGCAAGCGATAGCGAAGGCCAAATGGATATAATCCACTAAAATGGCAACATTACCCCTTGGACTGAATGGCATTGTATCTATCGTTAACTTAAATCGTGTAATAACTCCGTTATTATAAATACTCAACCTCATGTTCATAGAGTAATTTATTCTTATTTTTGTCTGATGAGTCCACCAATTAATTTATGAAAAGCATTACTGGAACACCCTGTATATACTAATCATTGAAAAGCAAGTTCTATCCAAAAATCAATATACAGTAGATAGTTATAATTGCATAAAGAAAAACATAGCGGGTCCACGATTTTTTTTTGAGTGGCCTAGAGACTATGGCATCCAAGTGTACAGTCGCGCTAATAAGCGATGTCTCGGCACCAAGTATATTATGTTAATCAATAATTGGTATCAGCAATATCTAAGCTTCATTTCTTCATATCGAGTGAAATATACAAACATGTTCCTACACTTACCCACCCTATTCAAGATCTGACAGACATTAAACTGTTTTCCTGGACCCCCTTCTCCCTAATGTTTAGCCCCACTAGTTTTGAGATTATAAGACGTTCGGCCCATTAATTTGGCGATTTTAACACCTTTCGCCCCATTTCGTTGTCAATTTTAAGATCTTTCATGCCATTTAGGTGTCGATTTTTTCCTGGCGAGCGATAGCGAGCCTGCAATTTTAAGAGGAACCGGTCTTCGGCCGGGACATTTTTCTACCGAAAAATGTACACCTTTATTTTAAAGGGGGGGTCTAGGGTGTTCTAAGCTTGATGGAGGTCTAGGGAGGAAACTAAAAACATATATTATGAATAAATTAATTAATAGACCAAACAAACGGCCAGCCTCCCCTTAATACAGCACAGAGCAAGCCAAACGTAATGACCGCTGGGACATGACTTATTAACGCCACCGTACATATACATGACTTATTAACGCCACCGTACATATACATGACTTATTAACGCCACCGTACATATACATGACTTATTAACGCCACCGTACATATACATGACTTATTAACGCCACCGTACATATACATGACTTATTAACGCCACCGTACATATACATGACTTATTAACGCCACCGTACATATACAATCACGAGGTGGATACAGATTCACGTGGCAATCTGTACCAGTTATATGTTAAGGGGGGTCACCTGCTTCATTTCCCTATCTCTCATTTTCTCTCTTTCTCTGGTTTCTATCCATTCGGCCCCATTCAGCCAACTGTTTTAAGATGCTTAACCCCATCCAGGTGTCGATTTCTTCCTGGCGAGCGACAGCGAACCAGCATTTATGGAGAAATCCGGCTTCGCCGGAAACATTTTTCTATCGAAAAATTTACAATTTAGCTTGCTGTCAAAACAAAACTAGATATATGCTAGCTCGCTACCGCTCGCCAGTAAAATATTGACACCTGGATGAGGGTAAACGTCTTAAAACAGTAGGCTGAATGGGGCCGAAAGGATACAAGCCAAAGAGAGAGGGAGAGAAAGAGAAAACAAGCGAGTTGGGCTCCCTTAAGGGGAGATGGGCCGGTTTTCTGCACCACTTTCTCCCTCGTGTTTAGCCCCATTAGATATCAGATGTTTAGATGTTTGCCCCATTAGTTAGTCGATTTTAAGACCTTTCGCCCCATTTCTTCGTCAATATTTAGACCTTTCGTGCTATTTAGGTGTCGAATTTTTCCCTGGCGAACGATAGTGAGCCTGTAATGTTGGAAGAACCGGGCTTCGGCCGGGAAATTTTTCTACCGAAAAATGTACAAATTAATCTAGAAGGGGAATCTAATGGATGTTTTTGTTTAAATTTGATGGAGGTCTAGGGAGGAAACTAGAAAAATAATTAACTCATGCAAAAATCGCCCAAAAAGTGAACCATAATTGCAAAAAATAATACATAAAAAAAAAAAACATACACAAATAATATATTAAATAATTAATACATAAATAAATAAAATAAACATTTAAACCACGTACTAGTGAAGCTTAAACTTGCAACATCCGATGCTCCATAATTAATCTTGCCATTATTGTGTTGGCAATCGGCATGAAAAATTAATTCACCTAATACATTCATTTTTCACCAAATTTAATCAACAGTATTATACAATCCACGCTTAATTAACTATTTTTAAAAGTCTAGTTCCAATAATTCCCTCAAACCCACTTGAATGAAGGAATACATTTTATTCCTCTATCATTATATATTTTATTTTCGAATAGAAAAGTGTAGCTACTGACAAATGTTTGTGAGCTTTCGCGATTTTCTTAATGCAAATATATTTATTTAGATTGATGTACGGATCAAATCAGCTATATATTGATAAATATATAATATGTATTTATTAGTATATAGCTAATTAGATCTGAACATCAATCTAAACGGACGCATTTGCATACAGAATATCGCTTTGGACTAAAAAACCTTCTTTCCGTGAGCCATTTTGAGTGTGCCAAATCTTTCCTAACCTAAATAATAAAATAGTCTGATGGAAATCAGAATATAGCTAAAATAAAGTTATGGTAAAGAAGCTGCAGAGTTCATCATAGTTCTTGCAAACAGTCATTTCGCCCTCTAAGAATTTCGCTCTGTCACTTCGCTCGCATTGTTAAGAGTCACCATCTAACCTCACACCTTGCCTAACTTATCCTAGCATAACATAAGGGGGTAGTGCTTGTTTATTTGGTCTATATATTTGTGTATTAAATATTTTTGAGTTTCTTCGCTAGACCCCCATCAAGCTTAAAAAAACACTCCCAAGAACCCCTTTCAAGATAAATTTGTAAAATTTTTGATAGAAAATGTCCCGGCCGAAGGCCGCTTCCTTCTAAAATTGCAGACTCGCTATCGCTCGTCAGGGAAAAATCGACACCAAAATGGCACGAAAGGTCTTAATATTTACAACGAAATGAGGCAAAAGGTCTCAAAATCATTAAACTAACGGAACAAACGTCTTAAAACCTCAAAACTAATATGCTAAACATGAGGGAGAAGGGGATCCAGAAAAAGCGAGTACTACCACGACCTCCTATATACAAGGCCTGTGCGATGGTCTCGTGACGTCAGCACTACGTCACCACACTTGGTCCATCGGTCTGTGACTGACCATCACCCCTTCCCTCACCACGGCAGTACCTACCTAGCCAGTCCTGAACACTCTGCGCGTGAGAAGGCAGCATGTCTGTGTTTGTTTTAATCAAAGAATTCACGGATATATTCATGAGTAACTCGATTCAGTGGTTCATATTACGATGCCAAATAAGTGTTGTGTGCCATTGTGCAAAGGTAATTATGCCAGTGGCCCAAAAGTGTGTGTTTTTTTCGTTCCCAACAAATGAAATATTGTCGAACGAGTGGCTTAGAGCTATAAAGAGAGACCATTTTACTCCCAATCACAACAGCAAAGTAAGTAGACCTACTTTATTATTATCGCCATTGTTAGTGTTGTCGTTCGATTACAGTGCAAGTATTTTATAGCGTAATGTAATACCATATAAACGAGAAATTAAGGAAACTGTAGCGAGCCCTAGCTCAAATATGGCGGGTCGGAGAAGTCAAGGTTAGATCTCGGTCAAGCTAATTTTACACGCCGAGAACACTATAATTCATAATATTACTGTCTATCACTCTAGAACTATCCAAAAGTTGCTTTAAAGCTATTTTTTTCATATTTGTTATGTTACATATTGTGATATACGTAATTAACTCAAACTGAATTAGATAATTGGCAATAATTAACAATATATGAAATAAAATAGTTACCCCTTACTTTTTTTTTTTTTTTTTTTCCTATATTCCAACTTACTTCCTCACGGGCATAGGCTGAGAGCCTTAACATTCACCGCTTTACAATGAACAGTGAAGCCCGTGAGGTCTTGTTCCAGTCTAGGGAGTGAGACATGTGAAGCACGTAGAGTACAACGAGCACCTGCCATCTTGCCTTCACATGAGGCACGGTGCTCACTCATGGCCCGAAACGACCCCATCTCTGAAGCCACCTCGTTCCCGTGCTTCACTGTCTCACCCCCTACACTCGGACTCTCACACTTACACACACACAACGCCACCTGTTGAGCAGATAACTCACCAGGCATTGCACCCCTATAGCATATTTTGAATATGGGAATATTCATACAGTGCTATTTAATCAGGGAACAATGAGGGTATTTTATTGACGTTTCGGTGGGCTTGTGGTAATGCACTGATACTAGGTACAGCACAAATTCCATCCCAATAATATCTTCCCATTGATACATCGGGATTTGAACCCGGGACCTTTGGATTACCAGGCCAGTGGCAAGACCACTCCACCACACCCTCCCCACACTTGATGCGTTTTCCCTTATACTCTATCAAATAGTTCATTGGATACCTCATTTCTCCATATACAGTAGATTGTATCTGCATATATATATATATATATATATATATATATATATATATATATATATAGGCTATTTTTACACCAACCAACTTCACATCTAAACTCAATTAATGAAATCAACAAATACATGTGACACTCACATCGAAATTCCGCGCATTTATGCTTTACGCTATCAAGACAGTTATATATACAGTATAATACTATATATATATATATATATATATATATATATATATATATATATATATATAGAGAGAGAGAGAGAGAGAGAGAGAGAGAGAGTATACCGTACTAGTCGATACTTTTTGCAGTATTCCATTTATTTTGTAAGTTTCTTTCACTTGAGATGAGTTTTTAATATGCTGCAGCAGTAGGCTACTATATATTTCATTCATGTTATATAATTGGCTAATAAAGCCAATATTTCTGGTTCCATTCACGAGCACTTATATTTATTGTATTTATATATTCGTTAAGGCCACACATACTGTATGTAAGCATATATTAACAGAACTTTTAACATGTAGGTCTATATAATCATATAAGTTAATATATGGAGACATACTAAATATAATACGAATTTTCATAATTACTTAAGTGCATAGCCATTGGTAACATGACGATAACGGTTTGCAGTAACTTCGGCCCTCATGCAACAGGGCCGAAGTTACTTCTACAAATTAATCCCAACACAATGGCACAATTTTTAACCATTTGTTTTGGCTACGATTTTATTCAGTTTAAAAAGGACCATGTTACTTACTATTTTGATAGATGTCTTGATTTAAACATTATTGGAAATACAAAACATACATACCGGTACCTTCACTAAACTTTCACAATACCAACAGTACCTCGACTGAGTGAGAAGAAAATTAATAAATATTTTCAATTATCTATACAGTAGTCATACTAGGTTTGTTTCTTATCTTGGGTATTTATATATATTTATATTATGCTATAAATTCAAATAATCCTACTAATGTAATTAATAGTTATTATTACAATACCAACTCTTTATTTAAAATATAATAGTTCATGCTCACAAACAATCGGTCAGTATAAGTAACACATTCCACTCACCTGTTTACAGGTGTGTGAACTACACTTCTGTCCAGAGGATATAGAGAGAGAGACGTCATGCTTTGATGAGAGAACTGGGATCAAACTTACAGCCAAATGCCAAGGCTTCGTAAGGGAGCAGTCCCATCAAAGTTACCCAACTGTCCCTCCTATCTATCAAGAACATCTTCGTCGAGAGAATCACCAGCAGGAAGGAGATGTAGAAAGGAAGAGGTTGCAATCCAGACTGCTATTGCACAAAGTGTTGTTGAGGATTTACAACACAAACAAAACAAGAAATTTGCAACACTGAATGAGCTGAGAGAGAAACTGGATTCTCTGGATACATTCTGGAAAGTAATTGAGCAAGAGGATTCAGTTTTGATTTGTCACATTATTCACAAACCACTCCCTAAAATTAACTTGTCTCTAGCTATTGATAATACCTGTGCAGTGAAAGTATTTGTCGATGATGTTGAGATGCACAAGCTAGGGAACTACCCCATTCCTTCTTGATCAAGGATATGGATTCTCTCAAGGAGTTGTTAGGCAACCTTAAAAAGTGCGATACCGAGAAAGGTACTTCTAGTCCTGGCAGGTTTATTTTTCTCTTGCAGCTTGCTATTTCTGTCTTGACACTTTTGCAAGAGGAGTCATCTAAGCACAAAAATACTCTGAGAGTAATATGCGAACAGATAAGAACATAAGAAAATGGGAGTCTGCAGAAAGCCGATTGGCCTAAGCAAGGCAGATCCCAGATGCACTTAATGACCCTAAAAAAGATTGAATATTAACCAGAGTTCATGGTATTTTCATCCCTCATGTACAACTGCTCTCCCCAAGGATATAGACTATTAAGGAATATAGGATATTTAATCTTGCCTTGCTACTCAACAATTAGAAGACTAACATTATCCCAAAATATGAGCCCAGCAGCTGAACAGCATAATAGTAAATTTCTCTCCTACATTAAGAACAAGTTTAAATTGTTATCACCAAATGATCAAACAGTGACATTAATTACTTAATACAACGACAATGTAACATAGTCAGTTTAATGATATATCGAGGAGTAAGCATAGATATGAAGAGTGTAACAATGGAACATAGTCAGCTTAATGATATATCGAGGAGTAAGCATAAATATGAAGAGTTTAACAATGTTACATAGTCAGTTTAATGATATATCGAGGAGTAAGCATAAATATGAAGAGTGTAAGTGGGAATATGTGGGAGTGTGAGCCCGCCACCCAGCGCGCGAGTGGCCTGGACTTGTGACGTCACGGGCCAGCGCACAGGCCTTGTATATAGGAGGCCGTGGTACTACCCCCTTTAACTTTTTACTTTACCTTACCTAACCTAACCTTGCACGGTGTAACTTATCCTAACGTAATCTAACATATGCCCAACCCCGAAAGGGGTTGAAATAGGGGAGCTATCCCCTCGCCAAAGGTGGCTTTCTAGGGCCTTTCCTAGCTGATGCTGAGAGGATTGGGTTCTAGTCATGTGGTGATGGGCTGGTCTATCAGAGTGAGAGCTGAGCTATCTCTGCCATACCCATAGCTTACTCTGACTGTTCCTTTTACTTATATATTTTCTAGATCTCAAGTGACGGCGTCTCTTCCGTGGATTGACCTCCCAATCTCCCAACCTAGAGGTTGGCAGATTGGAAGCCAAAGCGTCACATTTTTCCTTTGCCATCAACTTTCTCTTCATAATTGCTGAGGGGCACAGGGCCCTGGGTGGGTCTTTGGTTTCCCAGGCGTTTCCATACCCTCCTCAGCTCCCCGCCATGGAGTGGCTTCAGTCACCCAGGCTTTATTGTGGTAGGCAGGGATGGTTCTGTGGGGGCGCTCAGTTATGGCCTTGGCCTTGCTCGGGGCCTTGGGGCTGTTCGGCCAGGCAGCCTGGAGAACAGCAACAACAACAACAAAAATCCTAATGTAACTTAACCCTTTGAGTACCAGCGACGTGTGTTATATTTTCCTCTAGCTGTATTTAGATGATATCATGTAGCTTAAGAAGGATCTGCGGTAGTTGTTGTTGTTGTTGTTCCCCATGCTGCCTGGCCGAACAGCCCCAAGGCCCTGAGCAAGGCCAAGGCCATAACCGAGCACCCCCACAGAACCCTCCCACCGACCACAATAAAGCCTGGATGACCTAAGCCACTCCATGGCGGGGAGCTGAGGAGGGTGTGGAAACGCCCGGGAAATCAAAGCCCCACCCAGGGCCCTGTGCCCCTCAGCAATTATGAAGAGAAAGTTGAGGGGCAAGGGAAAAATGTGACGCTTTGGCTTCCAATCTTGGTAGATTGGGAGGTCAATCCACGGAAGAGACGCCGTCACTTGAGATCTAGAAAATATATAAGTAAAAGGAACAGTCAGAGTAAGCTATGGGTATGGCAGAGATTGCTCAGTTCTCACTCTGATAGACCAGCCCATCACCACATGACTAGAACCCAATCCTCTCGGCATCAGCTAGGAAAGGCCCTAGAAAGCCGCCTTTGGCGGGGGGATAGCTCCCCTATTTCAACCCTTTTCGGGGTTGGGCACCTGCCGGTAGTTAAAAGGGTTGGTGGAAATAGTTTGATGCCTTATTATTGTAGGAGGTTCTTCCTAAGCTGAATAAAATTGTCTAATCATTGTCAGAATATAATTAACAGGATGTCACCAGTACTGAATGGGTTAAGATAACCACACCTCACTCCACCAAAGCTTACCTATCTATCTATCCAGCTATCTATCTATATATCGCCAGACGCCTCAATCCCCAAGGGGTGGCTACGAATTAATCACCCTCATGCTCCTCTGTAATCTGTCAGCCGGCGCATTTCCTCCCGCTCCACACCTCTCAACTCCATCTTTCCATCTAACTCTCGGTCTGCTCTCCCTCTCTACCCTTCCACATCACTCTCATACACTCTTTTAGTCATTCTCTCAATCTGTATATGCTCCACGTGACCAAGCCATCTCAAGGTGTTCTTTTTCAGTCTCCAGCATATTGATATCCATCCCAAAAAAATAAAAATAAAACAAAATAAAAATAATAAAAACACCGCTCTCTACTACCTGGGATGTCTGTCTGTCTCTCCATGTCAACTCACACATATTGTTCAAGTTATTAATTTTGACTCCTCCCACACTCGATTTGTGCCTCTCCAATAACGTTCATTCTTCACTTCCGTAAGTCAATGTAAGGATCACCACACTATCATGCAGTGTCTTCTTTTATTCCCATGCTCACCTCCCTATTCCTAGTCATTGCTTTCAGCGTACCTACAAACCTCCTTTCCTGGTGCACCTTCTCTCGCACTTCATCCTTTAAACTCCCATCTTTACTCATCGCACTACCCAAGTACTTAAATGGTCTGACGTGTTCCATTGCCTGGTCATTCAATGAGAATTAATTCCTTTTAAAGACAATAACCTTACTCTTTAAGACATTGACCTTCAGCTTCAGTTTTTCGCAGACAGTACCAAACATGTTCACCAAACACTGCAACTCCCACTCATTAGCACCCAATAGAACTGTATTACCAGCAAAGCAGCAGTAAAGGCAATACACACCTACATCCTTCTCTTACCAGGGTTACTCCAACATCCACTGCTCTTCCTTATAATATTTCTGTCATGAGCCCTTTCACACATATACTCAACTACCATTGGGACATCACACACCCTTGTTATATTCCAATATTCAGATAAACAAGCTCATTCTATTCATCATCTACACACACCTAACTTAACCTAACGTAACATAACTTCCCCTAACCTAAAGTCGTCTTACCTCCCCTCCCCTAAACTTACCTCACCTAATCTATCCTTACCTAATCTCACTCTAACCCACTTAGCCTTAAATAACTTCACTTACCCAAACACCACCTCACCTCACCTAACTGTAATACCCTGTACCCGCAAAAATCCCGCAACCACAATACTACCCGAGTTGACGTCTGGGATATCGTAAAATAGTCGTAGGTTGAGTATAAGAAACCCACCACGTGATCAGTGTGACGCCTCCCGGCGTTAGCAGAATGGTTGCGTGGGGCATTGCAGCTCGCTAGCGCTCGCCAGGATGGGGGGATAGGCTACAGTTGTCCTAGAATGATCTGCTTTATTTCATTAGTGTCGTGTTGCCACAGACAGTCTAGAAGTGGTCTTTGTTTTGGTCTGTGGCCGCGCCTTATATTTTATATTCGCTATAATATAAATGTTGCTTGTGTGGGAGGCGAGCGAGAGAGTGTGAAGGAGTACACCCAGCAGCGTGGTGAGCTATGACACGGCTCGCTTGGGCGCTGACGGCGTTGGCGGCCGGGTGGTCAACTAGTCCCTTCCCGTCGCTGCCTCGTGTTTTTACCAGCTCAGAGCTTGCCTGACACGCGTATCGCCTACATCCTTTGCAATTCTGTCCCCCATGCTCGCTACTTTGCATACTATTTCTCTCTCTCGACTTCTCCTTTCTCATTCTCTAATCTTTATTAAACTCAACATCCCTTCTGGTTTCAGCATAGACGTTCACCGTCGACCAGTCGTATTGTACGCGAAGCTCTCAGATATTTCCATGTATTAGGTTAAGGAGGTATTATGCTTTATTGAGGTTTAGAGAGACGGACTTTTCCGTATGTGTCCTCTCTCGGGAAGGTTGTAGACCGGTATATGTCTCCCTTGCAAGGTGTTGAGTGATTCTTCTTGGTTATCTAAAGCTAGACTAGGGGTAAGGTTACTGTGTCGTTGTCTCCGATGTGTGCAGTGTTAGCTAAGCTCTGCACGACATCGACAGGTACTGTGGGAGCCTAATTTGTCTTCGGGTTGGTTTACTTTGCGAGCACAGCGCTGTGGTGTGAGAGGGCCATAGCCTATCCCTCACAACATAGTGCTGCCTCTTTGTGTTGACTTCTGAGGGATCGTCAGGATAGAGCTAGGTACTAGAGACCTAGATTTATCAAGAGAGCATCCCCGTCATATAACGTAATCTTCATTATACCACCCTTGGACAACGTTAGGCTACGAGCCGCATGCTCGCCCATTGTTGCCCTGCCTTGATACCCCAGCTAGACTTTATTAACTGAGCAGACACTGGTTAGAGATAAGCCCCATTATTATATGTATGCAGCATTATTATTCATTGCACTTTTGAGCCGAGGTTGTTGTTGAGTTGCACAACCCGAGTAGGCTGTTGCGTTGTGTCACAAAGCATTTCTTTAGTTGTCGAGCATTACTACCTTTGCGCAGTCTTTATTATTTGCCTGCCTATTATTACTATATGTCCTAGCATTTATTGTGACCCGTATTCTGCATTATAATTGTTCAAGATTCTTTACGAACATCTTCCCAGCATCAGACTTATTTCAGAAGTTTCCAGTTGATGTTGCAGGACTAGCATTGCACTTTCTTTAATACAGGAGTGCCAGTTATTTGAGTATCTACCGTAACGTTAATTAATCACGTTAACTATCTTTTCTTTGTGTAACATAATCGAGTAATCTTTTACTGTTTGAGAATAGGCTGTTTCATTGAGCGTCAGCCTAGTGTGTGTGCACCAGTTACCGAGTCATAGGATACCTCGTTGTCCAGGCACGACTCAGGGCGGTAATGGTGTTTTGTTTTCCAGTGTTTAAGGCAGGGGTTGGATCTAGTGTTACCGTTGTTGCTTTTTGCCATTATCTAGTCCAATGTTGAAGAGCCCTGTGTCATTGAGAACCTGGATCGTAACAAATGGCGACCTAGCTCAGGATCTTGTGAACTAAGAGATAATTGCAGGATTGTTGTGGTCATTTGTTTTATTGAGGAATATAGTGGGCACGTTAGATTTTTTTTTGGCAAAGTAGTATAGCACTTGAGAGTCTTCAGACATTTTTGGCAAGTGAATAGTGCTACATAGGAGCTTGGGTACTTTTTTTTTTTTTTATAAACGTGAGAATTTTTGGTGGACACCATGGGAGACGAATCAGATCATACTGAGGGTTCAGGGAATGATGCAGGCTCTGATGGGCAGATGCCAGGGGGGTTAGTAACTAGTGAGGAGGCCGCAAAGAAGTTTTTGGAGGTGCCTATAACAGCTGATCGACTAGAGGGAATTAGCAAGTATGGTCTACAGTGTTTGGCTCCCCTCATGGGGCTTAAGGTGGCTCATGGCATCAAGAAGAACGATTTGAGGGCTTGCGTACTGGGGGCGGCTAGTGAGGTCCAGGGTGGAGAGGGTGCTCGGGGACTTCTGCTCGAGCCCCCACTCCACTCTACTCCCATCGGGACCTCTAGGATGCCGGAGTTTAGTACGTTCCCGTAGGCCGATAGCCGCTGGCAGCATGGTTTAGGATCGCTGGGTGGGCCTCCAATAGTTGCACCTCCTCCTCAAAGTTTCACTACAGAAATGCTCTTCCAGCTTGAGATGGCTAAGATGCAGGCTGAGCGTGAAGAACGTCTCGAACTCGCTAAGATAGAGGCTAAGCGACAGGCTGATCTCGAACTCGCTAAGGCTAAACAACAGACTGATCTCGAACTCGCGAGAATAAAAGCCCAGTCGGAGGCTGAGTCTACCAGGTACCGTGCAGATATCGATCTTGAGAAGACTCGGGTGGAAACGACAGGGCAACGTCTCGGTGGTGGGAATCGTGGGCATGATCAGTCTTTGTCGCACCTGTTGAAGCTAGTCCCTGTATTTGATGAGTCGGGTGTCACCGAATTTTTCATGAGATTCGAGAAGAAGTGCCAGGAACACCAGTGGCCTGGGGAGAAGTGGGCAGCCCTTGTTTCCTCTAGACTTGTGGGCAAGGGACTCAAGGCTTATGATGCATTGCCTATAGAGTTGTGTACTATCTATGAGGAACTCAAGGAGGCTGTCCTGAGAGCATACGAACTACAACCAGAGACGTACAGGTTGAAGTTCCGGGGTGTTACCAAGGGTCGGGAGAGCACCTTTTTGGAACATGCCCGGGAGCTGTCCGATGCTTTTGGGAATTGGCTGAGGTCGGAGAAAGCTACTACGTTTGACGACATTAAACAGTTGGTGCTTTTAGAGCAGTTTTTTAAATGCACGGGCGGCGACCTGACGTTAAACCTGAAAGAAAAGCAACCAAAAACTCTACAGGAGGCAGCTGAGATGGCTGACCTCCGGCTATCACTAATTCGTGGGTGCGGGTCTGCCCAGCGTAGTGAGGCAGGTAACAAGGGGCATGATGCCCCCCCCCCCCCCCCCGAGTTAGTGGTATACCTTATGCAAACAAGTACAAGAGCCATGATACCAAGACTGACCACAAGACTAGCACCGTCCTGTTTAAGAAGGGGCCGGGCCCTTCCCAGTACCAAGGGAAGCCCAAAGGGGAGTTGGAGTGTTATCATTGTCATAAAAAGGGGCACTTTGAAAGAGTCTGTCCTAGCAAACCACCTACAGCTGTGTCTTTGGCCTGCAACATTGGTGTGTCTCCGAAGTCGTCTGAGTTTGCCCGGGGCAGTTCGTCAGAGGCTGAGGCACAGCCAATGCAGAAGCACCTGGGAGGCTCGAACCCTGCTCGGGATGTTTTTTGCGACCATAGAGGGCGGGGTTGCGTGATGTGGGCGGGGCGCAAGCATGGAGTAGAGGTCTTGCGTGATACAGGTGCTTCCCAGACTCTGATGAAAAACTTGACTGGCTACCCTATAAACGCGGCTCGGGTGGTAGTGGTGCAGGGTATTAATGCAACTCGGTCATACCCGCTGGTGCGGTTGGAGTTGGAGGTGGATGGTGTGGCACGTGAATTGGATGTCGGGATTGTGGAGAAACTGCCAGTGGAGGGCGTCGACCTTCTTCTCGGCAACGATTTTGCAATGCCTGCTTCTGAGGTTCTACCCTTAGTCGTTGCCGAGAGGCCGGCCGACGTGAGTAGGGAAGAGCAAGAGTGGGTCGAGCGGTGCCAGACACAACCCCTGGCGTGTGTTGTCACCCGAGCTCGGGCAGCTAAAGTGTCACAGCCTAGTCCTCCATCTTCAGACCAGCGGAGGAACGATCAACAGGAGGAGGCTAAAGCTGGAGTTGGTTTTAAGAGTTTTGACTCGGCGGCTCTCCTGGGTGATTCAGTATTAGCACCATTACTTAATTCTGGAGTAGCCCCTGGGCCTGTCATCGAGAGTGACGAGGCTGGGCATGACGAGTCTCCACGACAGCAACGTTATGTACATCGAGAGAGACAGAGGGAGCAGCCCAGTATCGGGGAAGGTCATGCATTGCTCCGGGAGCAGTTAGATCGCTTGGCACCCTCAGATATACGTCGGTTGCAACTAGAGGACCCTGAGCTCCAAACGTGTGCTAATGGAGCTGTAGAGCTCGACGAGGACGGCGATGCACAGCCAGGAGATTTTCTTTATTTAGAAGGCATCCTCTATAGGCGTTTTCAAGACCCTAAGCGTAGTTGGCAAGAGGGGTCCGGAGTAGTGGACCAGTTGGTGGTGCCACGGGAGTGCAGGGATAGCCTACTGAGGTTGGCGCATGACGTACCACTGGCAGGACATCTAGGGGTGAGAAAAACGGTGGCGGCTTTAGAATTTTTTTTTTGGTGGCCGGGGTTGAAGGGGCAGGTAGTAACCTGGATAGCAAGGTGTCATATGTGCCAGAGGGTTGGAAAACCTAACCAAACAATTCCGAGAGCCCCGTTGCACCCCATTCCTGTCAGTGGACCGCCCTTCAGTAAGGTCATCATTGATATGGTCGGACCCCTACCCCCTACTAGTGCCGGTATAAATTTCTATTAACTATCATGGATGTGGCCACTCGTTATCCTGATGCATATCCAATGAGAAATGGCACGGCGAAAACTGTTGTCCAGAACCTGCTCTTGTATTGCTCGCGGTATGGTTACCCGCAAGAGGTGCAATCGGACCAAGGTTCTAATTTTACATCTAATCTGTTCAAACAAACTATGATTCAGCATGGCATCAGCACTGTCGTCTCTTCTGCATATCACCCGGAGAGTCAAGGGGTGTTGGAGAGGTGGCACGCCACGCTGAAAAGCATGCTTCGATGTTACTGCGCAGAGAACGGAAAGGATTGGGACCTTGGTCTGCCGTATGTTTTGTTCGCTGCAAGAGATGTACCTGGAGAGAGTCTCGGTTTCAGTCCGAATGAGCTTGTTTTCGGGCATCAGGTGAGGGGCCCTCTCCACATGGTGAAGGAGATTTGGGAGGGTACCTCTAAGCCATGTTCTATGTTGAGATACGTCCTCGAGAGCAGGGAGAGAATGCTTAGAAGTCTGGAGCTGGCCGGGCGTAATTTGGTGAGTTCGCAGGCCCGTATGAAGGACATGTACGATACTAAGGCGAAACTCCGGGAGTTTCAGGTAGGTCAAGAGGTGTTGGTCCTGTTGCCTTTGTCAGGTCATCCTCTGGCTGCCAAGTACGCTGGGCCTTATCGGGTGGTGTCAAAGATCTCCGATCTAGATTACCTAGTTGCCACTCCAGACCGGAAGAAGCGTAACCAACTATGTCACATTAATTTGTTGTAGGAGTATATGAGGCGCCCACCTGAGTCACTAGCTGTCCCTGTGTTGACCTGCCGCGGTCATGGTGGAGAAGGAGAGGGGGGCAGCAATGATCAGGTGGATGATAACTGGGATTGTCATGTCTCGGCTGATCAGTGGGCGGGGAATTCGAGCCAATGTGCGCACGATGCTCTGGCGCACCTGCCGGAGGAACAGCAGGTGGCAGTGCAGCGCCTGTTCGATTCATACCCCACTGTATTTGCCGAGCACCCAGGCCTCACTACTCAAGCAGTGCATGATGTCGACATAGGAGAGCACCCCCCCTTCAAGTCGATACCTTATCGGGTGCCACCCATTAAACTTCCAGCGCTCAGGGATGAGCTGGAGTATATGCTGGCGATAGGCTTGATCGAGAAGGGGGCAGGACGGTGGACTTCTCCTGTCACTCTGCAGCCCAAACCTGATGGAAAAGTTCGGTTCTGCATTGACTTTAGGCGGTTGAACGGGTTGACCCCCACCAATGCATATCCTCTTCCCCGGGTGGATGACAGTGTGGATAAGATCGGGAAAGCAAGGTACTTGACCAAGGTAGACCTCGTCAAAGGCTACTGGCAAGTACCACTGTCTGAGCGGGCTAAAGAAGTGTGCGGGTTTGTGGTGGATGGCAGTACTTACCGTTGCAACGTGATGCCATATGGTCTGAAAAATGCACCGGCCACTTTCCAGAGCTTAATGAACGACATCGTAGCAGACATCCCAAACTGTACTGTCTACCTTGATGACGTGATCATTTATGACAACGATTTCCAAAGTCACTGTGAGCACATAGAAGCCTTATTTAGTCAACTTAGTAAAGCAGGCTTGGTGGTTAATCTGGGCAAGTGTGACTTTGTGCAAGCCACGGTGCAGTATCTGGGGTTTGTGGTTGGGTTAGGGCAGGTGAGCCCACCCAACAGAAGATACAGGCTATCGACTTGTTCCCCAGGCCGACCACCAAGCGGCAGATCATGAGATTTTTGGGCATGATTGGGTATTACTGCCGCTTTATAAGAGGCTATTCTACTGTGTTAGCTCCTTTGACAGATCAACTAGCTAAAGATAAAAAGTTCCGCTGGGCACCTGAGTGTGAGCAGGCGTTTCGAGTAGTTAAACACCTTTTATGCACTCACCCTATCCTCAGGGCCCCGGACTTTGAACGACCATTTCAGTTGGTGACTGATGCCAGCGGAGTAGGGGCTGGTGCCATACTTTTGCAGACAGACGAGGAAGGTCTTGAGCATCCAGTCAGTTTCTTTTCAAAGAAATTTAATTCAGCACAGAAAAACTATTCGGTTGTTGAAAAGGAACTGCTGGCAATCGTGTTAGCGCTCAGACACTTTGAGGTCTATGTTCCTGCATATGGGCCAGTCGTGGTAGTGTATACCGACCACCACCCGCTTAAATTCCTCAATCAATTCCACAACCGGAATATGAGGCTGACCAGATGGTCGCTCATGTTGCAAGAGTACAACTTAGACATTCGCCATATTGACGGTTGTGAGAATGTGATTGCGGACTGTCTGTCGCGGGTGGAGGATCCGGGGTAGGCTACCACAGTATGTTGATATAGCCTCCTGTCTTGGCTCGCGGTGTATTTTTGCGCTGGTGCTTGTTGGCTCGTGTGTGTAGCATCAGCGTAGGGTCGCAGGGCAGGAGTTGTTGGCTTTGATTAGAAGAAAATTAGGCTACATCTATAGTAGCCACCAAAAACAACATTAAAATAAAATATGAAAAATTAAATAAAAACTTTCTTTTTAATAATTAATTTTAAGATAATATTGTAGCTGAGTACTGAGTGCAGATGATTTTCCCTCAGTAGGCTGTGCTTCTTAAAGCTCGCTCTGGGAGCACATGAATTAATGTATTATATTTGGGAAAGGTGATAAGATTTTTTTTATATAAAAATGTTGTTGTAATTTTGTTTGAGGAGACTGAGCTTGCATTCCATGAGTGGCAGAGTGGTTAGGAGTGGCAGAATTTAGCAACATTCTGCCTGTTCAGATATGGGCTCATGGTTGAGTGTCCCATATCTTGGGGGGGGTGTGACGCCTCCCGGCGTTAGCAGAATGGTTGCGTGGGGCATTGCAGCTCGCTAGCGCTCGCCAGGATGGGGGGATAGGCTACAGTTGTCCTAGAATGATCTGCTTTATTTCATTAGTGTCGTGTTGCCACAGACAGTCTAGAAGTGGTCTTTGTTTTGGTCTGTGGCCACGCCTTATATTTTATATTCGCTATAATATAAATGTTGCTTGTGTGGGAGGCGAGCGAGAGAGTGTGAAGGAGTACACCTAGCAGCGTGGTGAGCTATGACACGGCTCGCTTGGGCGCTGACGGCGTTGGCGGCCGGGTGGTCAACTAGTCCCTTCCCGTCGCTGCCTCGTGTTTTTACCAGCTCATAGCTTGCCTGACACGCGTATCGCCTATATCCTTTGCAATTCTGTCCCCCATGCTCGCTACTTTGCATACTATTTCTCTCTCTCGACTTCTGCTTTCTCATTCTCTAATCTTTATTAAACTCAACATCCCTTCTGGTTTCAGCATAGACGTTCACCGTCGACCAGTCGTATTGTACGCGAAGCTCTCAGATATTTCCATGTATTAGGTTAAGGAGGTATTATGCTTTATTGAGGTTTAGAGAGACGGACTTTTCCGTATGTGTCCTCTCTCGGGAAGGTTGTAGACCGGTATATGTCTCCCTTGCAAGGTGTTGAGTGATTCTTCTTGGTTATCTAAAGCTAGACTAGGGGTAAGGTTACTGTGTCGTTGTCTCCGATGTGTGCAGTGTTAGCTAAGCTCTGCACGACATCGACAGGTACTGTGGGAGCCTAAGTTGTCTTCGGGTTGGTTTACTTTGCGAGCACAGCGCTGTGGTGTGAGAGGGCCATAGCCTATCCCTCACAACATAGTGCTGCCTCTTTGTGTTGACTTCTGAGGGATCGTCAAGATAGAGCTAGGTACTAGAGACCTAGATTTATCAAGAGAGCATCCCCGTCATATAACGTAATCTTCATTATACCACCCTTGGACAACGTTAGGCTACGAGCCGCATGCTCGCCCATTGTTGCCCTGCCTTGATACACCAGCTAGACTTTATTAACTGAGCAGACACTGGTTAGAGATAAGCCCCATTATTATATGTATGCAGCATTATTATTCATTGCACTTTTGAGCCGAGGTTGTTGTTGAGTTGCACAACCCGAGTAGGCTGTTGCGTTGTGTCACAAAGCATTTCTTTAGTTGTCGAGCATTACTACCTTTGTGCAGTCTTTATTATTCGCCTGCCTATTATTACTATATGTCCTAGCATTTATTGTGACCCGTATTCTGCATTATAATTGTTCAAGATTCTTTACGAACATCTTCCCAGCATCAGACTTATTTCAGAAGTTTCCAGTTGATGTTGCAGGACTAGCATTGCACTTTCTTTAATACAGGAGTGCCAGTTATTTGAGTATCTACCGTAACGTTAATTAATCACGTTAACTATCTTTTCTTTGTGTAACATAATCGAGTAATCTTTTACTGTTTGAGAATAGGCTGTTTCATTGAGCGTCAGCCTAGTGTGTGTGCACCAGTTACCGAGTCATAGGATACCTCGTTGTCCAGGCACGACTCAGGGCGGTAATGGTGTTTTGTTTTCCAGTGTTTAAGGCAGGGGTTGGATCTAGTGTTACCGTTGTTCCTTTTTGCCATTATCTAGTCCAATGTTGAAGAGCCCTGTGTCTTTAAGAACCTGGATCGTAACATCAGTTACCACGAGACTATCACCTGGCTCTTTCAAGGTAAACTAAGGTTGCTATCCGATTGTATGTCCGAAATAGTAAAGTGGTAGCGCGCGAGTCTGGCATGCCTACTGACCAGGGTACTGTATATGTCTATGCTTCATATTAGTGCCAAGTTTTTACAATATAACAACAAATTTCGCTACATAACCAGCGTGGTAGCGGAGTAAGCAAGCTGAAGATATACAATTTTACCGTCAGCTAAAAAAAAAAAAAAAAAAAAAAAAAAAAAAAAAAAAAAAAAAAGGCATAGTATGAATCTGTGTGGTGTACAGTTGGCCACATCAACCCGTCCAAGATCCGACTACGCATTTCTGTTCTGTTTTCTGGCTATTATTAGACGATTATATTCATATTAGAACAGGTATATGAAAGTCAGAGGGTTAATTGAGACAGTCCTAACCCTTATAATTTCCACATAGCCTTCCTAAGCTGTATAAAATCGTCTAATAATAAAGGGTTAATTTATGTATGGAAGGAAAATTAGTAGGATTGAATTCGAAGTATATTAATTTTGTTTTGTGCAGTAGTTAAATAATATATGATCAGTTAATGGTTCTATAGCAAATTATTCCTTTAAGGGGGTAGTACTCGTTTTTTCTGGACCCCCTTCTCCCTCATGTTTAGCATATTAGTTTTGAGGTTTTAAGACGTTAGTTTGGCGATTTTGAGATCTTTCACCTCATTTTTGTTTAATTTTTTAGAAGGAACCGGCCATAACATTTTTCTACCGAAAAATGTACAGATTTATCTTAAAAGGGGGTCTAGCGGGTGATTTTCTATTTAGTGGAAGTCTAGCGAGTAAACTAAAAACTAAATAAAATATATAAATATAAATATATAAACCAAAAACCAAGCACTCAAGTCCATCATGATATCTTTCCTTCCATACATAAAATGAGGGAGTGTGTACACATTGATGTGGCCAACTGTACATATTGATTAATATCGTTAACATCAGTAACCCCCAAATTAAATTAATGAAAACATATGATCTTCTGAGGATTCAAACCCAGGACACCACATACAGAACTTACACGCTCTAACCATTATACCACTAAGACAATTGAAGGGACATGGGCCGGTTTTCTTGACCACTTTCTCCCTCATGTTTAGCCCCATTAGTTTTCAGATCTTAAGATGTTTGCCCCATTAGTTTGGCGATTTTAAGACCTTTCGCCCCATTTCTTCGTCAATATTTAGACCTTTCGTGCTATTTAGGTGTCGATTTTTTCCCTGGCGAACGATAGTGAGCCTGTAATGTTGGAAGAACAGGCCTTCGGCCGGGACATTTTTCTACCGAAAAATATACAAATTAATCTAGAAGGGGGATCTAATGGATGTTTTTTTAAATTTGATGGAGGTCTAGGGAGGAAACTAGAAAAATTATGAATACATGCAAAAATCGACCAAAAAGTGAACCATCTCCCCTTAAAGGGTATCGAATATTATAAGAATATTCTCACTCGGTCATATATTCTATGAAACAGATTGCCAAGATTATTGTGTTGCATATTTGCTGCATTTACTAAGTTCAGTATTTAGTAATCTTAAAATTCCTGTAATGTCAACTGAGTATTTTAATAAGCACATACCAAGTACACAAACATAGTTCTTTTCATTGTATTAAAGCTCCTGGGTTATAAAATTTTATCTTTTAGAATATAGAATGTATTAGTTTATGTTAGTTTCCATGACCCAGCATAATTATATCCTATGGCTTAATGTGTAAAGCTAAACACTAAATGCAATCCGCAACTTCTACTGAGTGGCCAGGGATCTATTCAAGTTTAATATCATCAGTTTAATCTCAAGAGGTCCTTCTTAAATATATTTGCAATAATCCCATGGCAGCTAAATCAAAGTATATGGTTGTTTAACCCCTTATTTACCGGCTACGTCTTTTTAATTTGATTTCACATACATTTAGACGATTTTATGAAGCTTAGAAAGGGGAGGTGTGGCAGAGTGGTCTTGCCACTGGACTGGTAATCCAATGGACCCGGGTTCGAATCCCAATATGTCAATGGGAAGATATTATTGGGATGGAATTTGTGCTGTACCTAGTTTCAGTGCATTGCCACAGCACACCGAAATGCCAAAACAAAAATATCCTCATTGTTCCCTGATTAAATAGCACTGTATTAATATTCCCATATTCAAAATATGATACAGGGGGGCAATGCCTAGTGAGTTATTTTGCTCAATAGGTGGCGTTCTGAGAGTGAGGGTCCGAGTCTGGGGGATGAGACCGTGAAGCGCGGGGGCGAGGCAGCTTCAGAGATGGAGTTGGGTTCGAGCCGTGAGTAGGTGCTTGGCATGTCTCACTCCCTAGACTGGAACAAGACCTCACGGGCCTCACCGTGTTCAGCGGTAGAGTGTAAAGGCTATCAGCCTATGCCCGAGAGGGAGTAGTTGGAATATAGAAAAAAATATATATATGGTAGGTAAAAGGATTAATTGAGATAGTCTGTAGCCTTTTAATGAGTAGACGGCCTTCCTAAGCTGTGCAAAATCGTCTAATAGTCGCTAGAATATAATGAAAAGTACTTTTCCGGTACAGAAAGGGTTAACTTGTTATTGATATGAGAGGGTAAATGAAAAAAACAATCTTACCTCCTCGATCCGAACGGCTGAATAGAGGCTGCCGGTAGCTGAAAGGAAAATATAAATGTGATAAAACATGAATCTGAAACAATTGACCACTTGCGAGTTTCAGGCTATAATGAAGTTGGAGCCGTAACAAAAATCAATATTCAACATAAATTTAATAATAATGCACGAGTCTGATGGATAGAAAGTATGTTGGATTTGGTTTCATGTATTTATAAATGTAATACAACCGTATTTTGCTGGTAATTTTGCTAGATATTTATTTCCATAGCTCCAACTTCCTTGTAACCTGAAACTCGCAAGTGGTCAATTGACGCTCAATATATATTACTCTATTTGTCTCTTCTTAAAATATGATTAATTCATCTACGCATATCTTCCATTTTACACATAAGCATAAGCCTTCAGCAAGCAATGACTGATTTGTTCTTATTATTGTAATGCTAGATAATAAACTGCTATAATTAACTCGCACTGAAACATTAAATCAGACTATTCGTAGAGTTAAAAATATAGAAATGAACTAAAACAGAGAAACACACGTTGAGTGTGTATGTATTCGTAGAGTAAGAAGTAAATAAATGAACTAAAACAGAGAAACAAAATCAGACTATATTCGCAGAGTAGGAAGTAAAGAAATTAACTCACACTGAGACATTAAATCACACTTTATTCATGGACTGGTACTGCACCAGCCACTGTGATTAATGAACCCAATTCATTCTCCGCATATTAACCCGTTCTGTACCGGCGACGCCTTTTTAATTTTATTCTAGCTATATTTAGACGATTTTATGCAGTTTAAGTGGTAGTAAAAAGGGTTAAGTGAGATAGTTTGAAGCCTGTTAATTGCTGGAGTCTTTTTCTACACTGAATCAAATCGTGTAATAGTAGCCAGAATCAAGTTAAAAGGTCGGCACCGGTACTGAAAGGCTAAGAGAGAGAGAGAGAGAGAGAGAGAGAGAAGGGGGGGGGGGTAGTTTGCTCCCTAGACCTTTGTCAAACTTTCATAAACGCCTCCAAGACCCCTACTCGAGATTGATTTGTACATTTTTCGGTAGAACAATGTACCGGCCAAAGGCCGATTCCTGCTAAATTACAGGCTTGCTGTCGCTCGCCAGATAAACAAATTGACACGTAAATGGTAGGAAAGTTCTTAAAAGCACCAAACGAATGAGGCTAACGTCTAAACATTTCATAACTAATGGGGCTAAGCATGAGGAAGAAAGGAGTCCAGAAATACCAAATATCTCCCCTTAAACTATTTTCAGCCTAGTTTCCGACAGTGCAAAAATCTCAGAAATGTTGCCAGAAAAATATGAAGCACAGACAAAGACTATAAGAGCTCCTATGTGATATTCCCTTAACTCTGACAGATCCTTCCGAAGCTGAATGTAAATCGTCTGAGGGTAGCTATAATAACGCACACATATCCGTCATTCCAGTGAAAGGGTTACTAATGATATGAGTTAATTTTGACAATACATTTAATTAGACAACTTTAGAACTCCATAATGATGTTAATTACAGTCATTAACTACAGTTTAGCCCTATAATAATGACCTCATATTAGGCATACACTGATACATGTACACTTTCGCTATACCAGTAATAATTGAATTAAATAATTATATATATGGATTAACGGGTCATTACTAATGGTAATTATTATCTAAAACCTAAAAAAGTACCGCTACCGCTTGCCCTCCTATATATATATATATATATATATATATATATATATATATATATATATATATATATATATATATATATATACACTGTATAATAATAATAATAATAATAATTATGCAAATAATTATTATAATTATAATACAGCCAAAAAATATCATTAGTTGAGAAACGTCAACTGGGCTAAGTAAAGTATTATATAATATATATAAAGGTTTGTATATTATTAATTAATTTATATATGTTATTGTTATCAGTAGGCTATTATTAAGTATTATTAGGCATTATCCTGTATAGGTCGCCATCCTGTTTTAGTTATTGTTTATTGTAATAATTTTCAGATTACGTGTTGCTATCATCAAAGTATATATAATTATAAATACGTTTTGCCTCCTAGACCAGTCACCGGGTTGCATATTCGGGTTCGGGAGCGGGGTAGCAACATTCTCGGAAACGGGCAAGCGGACAAATTCAGGGGAGATGGGTCGTTTTTCTGGTTCCCCTTCTTCCTCATGTTTAGCCCCATTAGTTTTCAGATTTTAAGATGCTCGGCCCAATAGTTTGGCGATTTTAACACCTTTCGCTCCATTTCGTTGTCAAATTTAAGACCTTTCGTGCCATTTATGTGTCGATTTTTTTCCTGGCGAGCAATAGCGAGCCTGTAGTTTTAAGAGGAACCGGCCTTTGGCCGGAATGTTTTTCTACCGACAAATGTACAAATTTATCTTGAAGGGAGGTCGAGGGCGTGTTTTTCTAAGCTTGATGGAGGTCTAGCAAGGAAACTAAAAAATAAATGAATAAACAGACCAAAAAAACAGCCACTGTCCCCTTAAGCCCGACAATATATTGCTTGGATTATACCCAACGAGAAAAAAATGTACAGTTGCCCACATAAGTTCTGTTCCTCTCAGTGATCATAACACTTGGAAATATAATGTGGCATGATTGAGTTAGGAGTGCAGTTTCTAATGCAATGGTTAACTCATCTGACTAGTCTACTGATAATTGAAAACACACTCGCAATTAATTTATATTAATTTTACTGTCATACATAAGATCACGACAACTGGGCAACTGTACATCTATCTATATCTATCTGTATGCTCAGGCCCAATCCCCACTTTTCCTATTTTGTATTTTCTATTTAACTGTACATACACAACTTAATAACCAACTATTAAACCCCGAGGATGGTATATATAGACTAAGGGGTCCTTCAGAAAACCAGACACTGAATAATTCCCCTGAAATTGTGAACATTCCAAGTTAACTATACAAATATAAACTGAGGGTGATTGAGCTGTGTTGTTGTCCTTTACCGCGGCGCTCAACTCTTGCCCCTTGAGTTGGAGGGGGGGGGGGAACTGAGGCACTGAGGCATCTTGGCCTACTGCATTCATTATTATTCATCACCCCACCCACCCTTCGCCACTCCCTAGTGTTATGAAAGATACTTAAGGCGTTCAAGACCCTAGTGTATGTTGGTGACCTGAAGAAGCTATCTGCGAAATCTTATCCATAAAGTGCTCCTCCTCAAATGGTATATATATTCCTCCTATTTGCGGTTAAAACAGAAACATTGGGTGTGTGGATACTGCCCATCCATCTCAGCCTGCCCTGGAATCGAACCTATGAACTTCCAGCTATATATGAGCTAAACATGTTATCACCATTGCCATCACCACTGGCTATTAAGGGGGGTCACCTGGTTTTTTCTCTCATTTTATCTCTTTCTCTGGCTTGTATCCATTCGGCCCCATTCAGCCTACTGTTTTAAGATGTTTAACCCCATCCAGGTGTCTATGAGCCAACATATTTTTGAAATGTTTTGACAGCAGGCAGGCTAAACTTGTACATTTTTGTATAGAAAAATGTCTCCGACGAAGCCGGATTTCACCATACAATGCTGGCTCGCTCTCGCTCGCCAGGAAGAAATCGACACCTGGATGGCGAGGTGTGGCAGAGTGGTCTTGCCACTGGACTGGTAATCCAATGGACCCGGGTTCGAATCCCAATATGTCAATGGGAAGATATTATTGGGATGGAATTTGTGCTGTACCTAGTTTCAGTGCATTACCACAGCACACCGAAATGCCAAAACAAACTACCCTCATTGTTCCCTGATTAAATAGCACTGTATGAATATTCCCATATTCAAAATATGCTACAGGGGGGCAATGCCTAGTGAGTTAATTGCTCAATAGGTGGCGTTCTGAGAGTGAGGGTCCGAGCCTGGGGAGTGAGACTGTGGGGCGCGGGGGCGAAGCAGCTTCAGAGATGGAGTTGGGTTCGAGCCGTGAATGGGTGCTTCGCATGTCTCACTCCCTAACAAGACCTCACAGGCCTCGTGTTCAGCGGTAGAGTGTAAAGGCTATCAGCCTATGTCCGAGAGGGAGTAGTTGGAATATACAAAAAAAAAAAAAAAATATATCTTAAAACAGTAGGCTGAATGGGGCCGAATGGAGAAAACCCAGAGAAAAAAGGCAGGTCGGTCCCCTTAAGATCAGGTACAGTGTAAAAATATTGACCTGCGATAGTGTGATAAATGTGCCCCAGAATACAAGTATCCTTTTCTAGTGCTAGCCTGCTATAGTCTATTCGCTGTCAGTAGGCGAAAAATCATGACCTCTAACCTCTGTAATTCAAAAATCGACTAGAGTAATAGAGCTAATATTTCTACCATTTGAGAAGAGTCAGTCAAGGAATAGATGTGGAAATGTACAGCCAATTTGCTCTAGCCCTTTTTGAGTAACAGAGGATAGAGGTCATGATTGCTTGCCTACTTACAGCGAATAGACTATAGTGTTTGTGTGTGAGGTGTATTTGAGTATGGTATCTAGCTACATGACCACGAGTCGGAGCGGGTGGTGGTGGATGGAATTGTATTCCAAATAAAGCAACTACTTTTAAGCTCCTCAGTGGCCTAGTGGTTAAGGTGTTGGAGTGCTGCACTACTGGCCTGGGTTCGAGCCCGGGCTGGGTCATATCACAAAATATTAAATAGGTAGATTAGTATGCATAAGTAGCTGGTGATCAATGGATATAGAAACATTGATTCATAATGTTTTTTCCAGGAATTTCATCAGCACGTTATATTTTGTCAATAAAATATGTACCATCTTTCGCTACACTTCTGTATTTGCTTATGAGGACCGAATAGGCTTTTTGTTTTCATTAAATTAGGCTATGAGAAACTATGCTTAATTTGGGTAGCATTCAAGGAGACTACTGGAGGACTCTTCTTCTTCTTCTTCTTACCTCTGACCGGGTATAGGCTATCCTAGTGTTTAATAGACTATACCCCTTTTAAAGGACATTATCCTAACCTAACAACCTTACCTAATCTATCCTAGTATTATAGGTGAGGGCTGCCGCCCCCACACCCCCGCTTTGACTTAGATTTTTGGTGTATTTGTCTGTGAAGTGAGTATTTTTCAATTTGTTGATAACGAAAATCCTCCATGCGGACTATATGGAGAACAATATGGCGAATCTATTGGTGCCTATTTTCCCTAATAAATTGTTTCTAATAAGGCGGATGTAGTGTCCTTGAAGATTATCTTAATTTGTATTAATCAATGCATCTGTATGTTTAATTAGTCAAATCTGGAGATCATCAATGGCGACATTAAATACAGGAGTAATATGGTTATCAAACACGATACATAAACATTTGTCATATATTCTGTAGACTCAAACATAATTTTCAGATTATAATGTGTCCTTGCATAAACATTGTCATATATCCTGCAGATCCTATTATCATTTCAAGATTAGAATATGTGTAATCAGATGAAAGATCCCGCATGCCAACATGTGTTATGTGGCACCATGTGACGTGTAGGACCGGTAGCGGTTATCGCTTGCCACCACCCAATTATGATTTAATGACCTAATGGGAAGTCAGAATAAATACACAAGATAATCAGCCTGGTATTTATTGAATAAGTAGGTGTAGAGTCAGCAGCAGCAGGACAGGAACAAAGCAGCAACAATAATAATGGTTATATCTTGAGTTATACGGGCTTCAGCGTCAATAGTAATTCTTCAATAGGTGTAAAATGGTGAGTGGTGAATTCTACCTAAGTCCCAATATGAGGACTGGATTTGTGGTGGGTGAAGTGGTCCCTAGGAGTGATTTCGGGATACTTCCGGTTGCGTCCAAGGTGTGTGGGAGAGTGCCTAGTGTTCTCCAGTAAGGTGGAAAGACCGCGCCCTATGCCCGGAAGGTGTATTCTTCCGAAACCATATTTGGACCGAGTGTGAATAATGCAGACTATGCATTTTACAGGTGGCATGAATGAGAAATAATGATTCAGCATACAGAATCGGTAGCATACCGATAGGTCATCGTATAACATTCTGTTCACTAGCTCTCACCACAGGTGGCATGAATGAGAAATAATGATTCAGCATACAGAATCGGTAGCATACCGATAGGTCATCGTATAACATTCTGTTCACTAGCTCTCACCACAGGTGGCATGAATGAGAAATAATGATTCAGCATACAGAATCGGTAGCATACCGATAGGTCATCGTATAACATTCTGTTCACTAGCTCTCACCACAGGTGGCATGAATGAGAAATAATGATTCAGCATACAGAATCGGTAGCATACCGATAGGTCATCGTATAACATTCTGTTCACTAGCTCTCACCACAGGTGGCATGAATGAGAAATAATGATTCAGCATACAGAATCGGTAGCATACCGATAGATCATCGTATGACATTCTGTTCACTAGCTCTCACCACAGCTTGTAGCTCTGTGTACAGTCGCATGCCAATAATCATATTACCAGAATGAACTTAGATATATCTGTATATAAGTAAATGGGGGAACTAGTATCATCATACAATATACTGTATGACATAATATGTTCTATCCCTCCGTTCTAAATGACACTCAGCGTTGATATTACTAAAGCTTTACCGAGAACCGTACAAACACTCAAATTAAACCAGAGAATATACTGGTTACCGAGGGACGTATATACACCACTAATTAAGGGGGAACGGTTTATTTGTTGATCGATTATTTCATATATTTATTATTATTTTAGTTTTCTCTCTAGAACTCCACCAAACTTTAAAAAAACAAACATCCATAAGATCCCCTTTCTAGATAAATTTGTACATTTTTCGATAGAAAAATTCTTCCAACATTACAGGCTCACTATCGTTCGCCAGGGAAAAAATCGACACCTAAATAGCACGAAAGGTCTTAATATTGACAAAGACATGGGGCTAAAGGTCTTAAAATCGACAAACTAATGGGGCAAACATATTAAAAACTGTAAACTAATGGGGATAAACAAGAAGAAGAAAGGGGGGCCAGAAAAACGGTGGATCTCCCCTTAAAGCAGAGAATATGCTAGTTACCGTGGTGGGAGATAGCAACCACCAGCAGCACAAAAATACCCACACCACCTGGTAATTGCTTTAAATATATGTTTTGCGGACCTGGCTTACTTGGTGACACTCAGGGCCAAATATATATATATATATTATATATATATATATATATATATATATATATATATATATATATATAATTCATTATATTAATTACAATAATCAATTTCAAACTAACTATATCTTAGTTTGAGCCGTCGATCTATAAACGACAATAAATAAAAATACATATACTGTACAGTATATGCATCAAAATACATATACTGTACAGTATATGCATCAAAATACATATACTGTACAGTATATGCATCAAAAACTGTACAGTATATGCATCAAAATACATATACTGTACAGTATATGCATCAAAATACATATACTGTACAGTATATGCATCAAAATACATATACTGTACAGTATATGCATCAAAATATAAATAAATAAAAATGTGTACGTATGAACTGTACAGTATATGCATCAAAATACATATACTGTACAGTATATGCATCAAAATATAAATAAATAAAAATGTATACGTATGAACTGTACAGTATATGCATCAAAATACATATACTGTACATTATATGCATCAAAATACATATACTGTACAGTATATGCATCAAAAAACATATACTGTACAGTATATGCATCAAAATATAAATAAATAAAAATGTATACGTATGAACTGTACAGTATAGACTGCATGTATTTATGTATACACTCAGGCACACACCCCATAGCTGGGGGTGGACGACTCGAGGCAGAGCCCGAACAAAAACAACATTTAAAATTCCAATTCTTAGGGGCCACTTTAGATTTTTGTTTTGTTTTTATATTTAGCCTATTTTGTGCAGTTTAAGAAGGATCTGTGAAAGTAAAAAGGTTTATGCGAGACAGTTTGAAGCCTATTAATTGCTGGAAGCACTTTTTACATTGAATAAATCGTCTAATTGTAGCCAGAATAAAGTTAAATGGACGGCACCGGTACTGACAAGGTTAAGGGAGTGCGGGTTTGGCTACTGACTGACTCTTCCAATATTCATCTGGCTCATCATATAGCTTAATCACCTGGAATATAAACTTCAGTTTATCGTGTTGAACGGTCAAATCTACGGACGATAGACAATCAATGTCTGGATGCAGAGATGGAGCATACAAATTACAAATAGTGAATAACACAGATTTGTTTTATATATATACTACATATTATATATATATATATATATATATATATATATATATATATATATATACTGTATATATATATATATATATATACAGTATATATATATATATATATATATATATATATACTGTATATATATGTATATATTATATATATATATATCTATATATATATATGTATATATATATATATATATATATAATATATATATATATAGATATATATATATATATAATATATATATATATATATATATATATAATATATATATATATACTGTATATATATATATATATATATATATATATACTGTATATATATATATATATATATATATACTGTATATATATATATATATATATATATACAGTATATATATATATATATATATATATATATATATATATATATATATATAATAATAATAATAATTCTACGTCCACCTGATGTATGTATTACGTTTGATTTAATCTTATTGTATTGTTTTACTATGGAATAACGGACATATAATTGTGAATCAGAATCTGCATCTGTTGCTGGGTAAGATAAAGTGGTTTAATACTCCCCAGCAATCACCAACTCCCTGATTGCCTTACCAACTAGACTCACCGCGGTCAGGTGTAAGTTTAGGGAGGCCCACATCGCTTTTTTTTTTATTTCTCTCTCCCTCTCTCTATAGTCCATGAGCCAGGCCAGATATCGGTACCACCTGGGGTGACTAAACACGAATGGTACTAAAATGTTTATAGAGTGACTGTAAGTACATTAAGATATGATAGCCTTCTCGCACTGGTAGCTTAGTCTAATTTTTTTGATGCAATAGGGGCGCTACCCAAAAATAAAGATTTTTAGCGTGACGCTCGGCGTTTTCCTCATTTTCTTTAAAATCCATCACACAATCATCGCGAAACTTTGAACACCTATGTAGAATTATATTCTCTACCAGAGTTGTTCCTAGGTATTTTTCAAATTTCCTCATATTTCGGAATATACTCTATATTTTGGGTATTTTCCTCTAAATCTAGAATAAATCCTTAAATATGGGGAACATTGAAAAATATATTCTAACAGCTCTTGTAGCTTATTTGATTCTCTACAAGAATTATTCCGATGTGTATTTCAAGTTTCTCCATATTTAGGGGTTTATTTCATATTTGGGGATTTTTTGTTATATTTTGGGGATAATTTATTATTGGAAGGAGCAAACATATGTAGAGTGGTTTCCATGTAATGTGTTTGTTTGTTCATGGTTTAATGGTGATATTTTTTGCAGGTGTGTGTCGACTGTTTGACGGCAGGATGGAACCATCTGCGAGGAAGAGAGCACGGATCGACTGTATCATCCACTGCTCTGATGATGACAGCGATGCTCTGGTGTCACCACAGGATTTGGACTCTTGGAACACATTGCTCAGGGCTGCAGAAATCAGGCAGCATGATCCAGTCCTGGAAGCAGCCAAGGGCCTTGAAGAAGGAGGAATACCACACATACATTATCACCGTAAATGTCGTAGTCTCTTTACAATGAAGAAGTCAATGGATTGTATCCTTGCCAAGGGTGTCAAGATAGAATCAGCAAGCGTCGACCCCAGGAGGAGGGCATCAAGGGATGCCCCTAGTACTAGCAGGGTGTATGCCAAAGTATGTATCTTCTGCGAGAAGTCAAGCAAGTACATAAAAACAACAAAGACAAGGGAGCCACTCATACAGTGTGTTGAGCTACGAGCAGATGAGAAGATTCGCAGAGCAGCAATAAGGAAACTCAACCAGAGAATCCATGGTTTAGTTAGCAGAGACCTTGTTGCTGCAGAGGGTCACTACCACAAGTCGTGCTACAAACTCTTCACAAAAGATGATTTCCCAGCGGCCGCCAGGTCGGGTGCAGGTGAAAATCAGGAAGAAAGCGAGGAAGCACGCTACGAAGAGGTTGAGACAGAAGCCCTCGAGGAACTCTGCTTGTATATAAGGACCAAATTATTCCCCAACCCAGAGGTACTGCCTATGACAAACCTCACATCTAGGCTTGAGAGATCCATGATGTCCCGTGGTATTATCCAACTGAAACCAGCGACAAAGAAACATGTTCGCCGAAAGATTGAAACCGAGTTTGGAGAATCACTACGCTTTGTCCCAGATGAGAAAGGAAAGCTTCTAATCTATCCACGCAGCCTCTCAATGGACGACCTTGCCCGGCAAGCACACAAAATGGCAAAAGACCTGCAAGAAGCAAGAGCAGCTAACTCTGAAGATGTCTTAACCAAAGCAGGAATGCAGCTGAGGAATGAGATCAATAAACAAGATGTGAGTCAGCCATGGCCTCCCGATACAGATCAGAATGTCATTCCTGCAGCAGTCACTCAATTCCTGCACACCCTGCTGACAGGAGAGTGTGAGTGTGAAACTCCCTCTGAAAGAGCTCAACGTCTTGCCACTTCCTTTGGCAGTGACTTGGTCTTTGCTGTTACCAGTGGCAAGACAAAACCACCCAAGCACGTACTGCTGACCAATGCTGTAAAGTCTTTGACAGGAAACACAGAACTGATCCGAACTCTGAATCGTCTTGGTCACTGTGTGTCTTACTCAATGTTTGAGGAGATCGATACAGCCCTTTGTATCCAGAAGCTGGAATGCTCAAAGGATGACATTCCACTGCCAGCAAACATCTACCCTGGTGTGTTCACAACCCTGGCCTGGGATAACATTGACCGACTTGAAGAGACCCTAAGTGGAGCAGGTACTTCTCATAGAGTCAATGGCATTGCTGTCCAGTCCAAGGTTGCAGGCTCTGTGCCAGAGAAAGTCCTGCCAGAGATTACCAAGTCCAAGATAAGAAGCATCACTCAGACATCATCAATGCTGCCAATATACAATGTTGGGCGGCGGGCAGGGCCACCTAGGATTGAGACTGCGTATGTCGACACTACCAAGGAAGTCCAGGATTCAAAGACAAAGAACCATATCTGGCTTCTTACTCGAATGTCAGACCATGAGGACCAGTCCATCAGCAGTTGGACTGGGTTCAACATCAAAATGCGCAGAGACATTGCAGTGGTTCAGGACACTGTAAGCTACCTGCCCACTATCAATGCTCCCGCAACAGAAATGTCCACCGTTAATGAAATCTTGGAACAAACGCATGCTATCATGCAGTCCTTACAGCTTAACAAGATTGTGTGCGTGTTTGATCAAGCACTCTATGCCAAAGCTGCCGAAGTTATCTGGAAACAAGAGAAGTTCAAGAACATTATCATCAGGATGGGCGTCTTCCACACAATCTGTAATCTCATCTCCACCATAGGAAAGAGGTTTCAAGATGCAGGTCTTAGAGATCTGTGTGTGGAATCAGGTATCATCGCAGAAAGATCAGTGTCAGGAGTGATGAACGGCAAGAGGTACAACAGAGCAGTGAGACTACACAAGCTCGTGTATGAAGCACTGATGAGGCTTGCATGGAAAGGCTTCCTTTCATGGCTAGAAGAAAACCATTCAAGGGACATACACCATCTAGATGAAACACTGAAGGACATCAACAGCTTTCACAGCAATGTGTCTCAGGGACTCTTTCAAGAGCTGATGGAGAGTGAATCATGCACACATATCATGAAGCTTTTCCAAGTTTATCTTGAGACCCTCAGAGATGAACACAACCTCTCAGCATTCTGGATGTCATACCTGGACATGGTTGAGATCATGCTGGACTTAATTCGAGCCTCCAGAGAAGGCAACTGGATGCTCCACCTAGGAGCAATCCGACAGATGATACCGTGGTGTTTTGCCTATGACAAAGTGAACTATGCCCGGTTCCTAACCTACTACTATGCCTTGATGTCTCGACTGCCCATTGAACACCCAGAGGTCCATGAACACTTCATGCAAGGTGGCTTTTCGGTCCAGATCGGTAGCAAGAATCCCTTTGGACGGATCCCTGTGGACCAGACAATCGAAGAGACGATCAACAAAGACACCCAGACACCAGGGGGCACAAAAGGCTTCAGCCTGAAAGGCGGAGCTGTCGCCAGGTACTACCTGACATCGGAGTATCGCAGCAGGTACTTAAGGCAGCTCAGGACTATGGTAGTAGGCCAAAAGTATACTGACTTCAGCCACCCAGACCTACAGATGCCCAGGATTAGAAGAGATGAGGCCGATGTCCAATCTTTAGTTCAACTGATGGAGACCAGCTGGTTGAACCCCTTCAACGCAGAGCAAGAAGATCTTGTCAGTTTGTCAACTGCGACTATGGCACCACCAGAAGTTGTCAAAGACCTTCTAGGGGCCTACAGAATAGGAGAGGATGCATATCAAGCCTTCAAGGAAGAGCGCCTGGAGATCGATACGCCAACTATACAGTTTCATGACACGATGACGAAGACGAAACTGAGAACGTTCACTAACATCAGAATGAAGCCACGCTCACAAGACCATGCCAAGGAGGTTATCTTAAAGGCTGACAGGAACCTATTTGGCCAGATGATCCTTGTTGCTGAGAACAGAAAGCTCAAAATGAGTGATGTCTTGGCTCATCCCCTGGGGCCTTTGCCTTGGGCACTTGCCAGCGGTGATGGGTCTCTCCGCAAGACCAACAAGGCTGCCCTCGCAAAGGAGTTAGAGAGGAATGTTTCTCCTGCAGAAGTGATACCCGAGCCCTCTGCTACCATAATTGATGGGATGAGCCTGGTCCACAAACTGAAGGGAAACGACAAAACTTTTTCACAGCTTGCAGGTACAGCACTGAGTCACGCTGTTCATGAAGGTGCTAAGAGCAGGCGCATTGATGTTGTGTTTGATATCTACAAGGAGACATCCATCAAGGATGCAGAACGAGCCAAAAGAAGTGCAGGCACAGGAATTCATTTCAAGAACATTCAACCTGGGCACAACATCCAGCAGTGGAGAAAGTTACTCGGTAGTTCCTCCAACAAGGCAAGTCTTATCAAGTTCTTGGTAGAAGAATGGAAGGCACCACAGCACAGGGAGAAGCTCAAGGACAAGGAGCTGTATGTCACATGTGAGCAGCGCTGCTTCAAGATCACCAAAGAGCAGTGGGAAGAGGCTCCTGAGCTTAAGTCAACTCAAGAAGAAGCAGACACACGCCTTCTTCTCCATGCACTTCATGCAGCAGAATCTGGGAACAAGTCTGTCATCATCACTGCAGAAGATACAGACATCATGGTGTTGTGTCTTGGCATGTGCCACAAGATCCCATCCCATCTGTTCCAGAAGTGCGGGACGAAGAACCGGACAAGATTCCTGGATATCACCACACTGAGCCGCACACTGGGAGGCAGCGTGTGTGATTCATTGATTGGTATGCATGCCTTTACAGGCTGTGATACCGTCAGTGCATTCGCTGGCCGAGGGAAGATGACGACACTCAAGCAGGTGAAGATGGACAAGACATACCAGCATGCTTTTCACGAACTTGGACGCTCATGGGAAGTGTCTCCTGAACTCTTTGAGAAGCTACAGGAAATCACCTGCCACATGTACCTACCATCTACCCACACAACTAAGGTAAACAAGCTTCGGTATGAGCTGTTCTGTGCAAGACGTGGAGAGGTAGAGTCAAGTCAACTCCCTCCTTGTGAGGACTGCCTCTTCATGCATGCACTGCGTGCAAACTACCAGGCTGCGATCTGGAGGAGAAGTCTTCAGAGCCAGCCATTTGTTGCGAACCCAACAGACTGCGGTTGGATGACAGATGAGGACGGTAAGCTTGCCGTCAACTGGATGCGAGGCTCACCAGCACCAGATGCTGTTATGCAGCTACTGTCTTGCAAGTGTGTGCGGTCATGCGAACTCCCTAAGTGTACTTGCCTCAGCAATGGTCTAAAATGCACGGACATGTGCAGGTTACAGACATGTCAGAACAAGGCTATTGAAGAAGAGCTGGTGGCACAACAGTCAGATTCCGAGTCTGACGTAGATGATATTTAGGAGTAGTAATTTGCCATAATAGTATGTACAAGCCCATGGCATGCTTAGTGTGTATTTACAGGACTTGTATTAAATGTGACAATTACTATATGCATTTTGTTGACATTTAGGCATTCCTGTCCCCAAATTTGACATTTTAAAAAATTTCGGAATTTTCGGTAGGGTATGTCTATTCAAGAAGTGATAACGACCATTAAGCTACCAATGTGCAAGGGCTATCATATCAAAACATAAACTAGAGACATGTAGCAAGCTAAAAACACCTAAGAGAATTAGTCACCCCGGGTGGTACCGATATCCCAAAATTCGGGTCTTGGCTCATGGACTACTATGGCCTGTATCCATTCAGCCCCATTCAGCCTACTGTTTTAAGACGTTTACCCCCATCCAGGTGTCAATATTTTCCTGGCGAGCGGTAGCGAGCCAGCATATATATATATTTGTTTTTTGACAGCAAGCTAAATTTGTACATTTTTCGATAGAAAAATGTCTCCGGCGAAGCCGGATTTCTGCATACAATGCTGGCTCGCTATCGCTCGCCAGGAAGAAATCGACACCTGGATGGGGATAAAAGTCTTAAAACAGTTGGATGAATGGGGCCGAATGTATACAAGCCAGGGAAAGAGAGAAAAGGAGAGAAAGATAAAAAAAAAAAAAAACGGTGACCCCACCTAAGCGACAGAGGGAAACGTGAAGTGTAATTATATTGGGAAGGGGAGGGACCATTTGGATTTGATTGTCCACGGTTCTTGGTCCACTACACTCGCATACGTACACACACACACACACACACACACACACACACACACACACACACTCTCTCTCATTTGCTCCATTTGTTTCAGCAGTTATTTCTATTTCTATTTCGGATGACGGGAATTTATAACCCTTTAGATACTGATTTCTCGATACTTGATGAGAGAATATTAAATTCCTATATGTATGTTTCATATTTATCCCAAGTTTTCATAATTAACGACACAATTCGCTACAAAATCTTCGTAATAGCCAAGTAATCAAGATGGGGACGTGATAATTTACCGTCGGCTGGACTAAAACTGACTATAGTGACTTCACTCGGTAACGTATATGGGAATAGTCATACAATCTTAAGGGGGGTCACCTGCTTTTGTTATCTTTCTCTCCTTTTCTCTCTTTCCCTGGCTTGTATCCATTCGGCCCATTCAGCCAACTGTTTTAAGACGTTTATCCCCATCCAGGTGTCGATTTCTTCCTGGCGAGCGATAGGGAGCCAGCATTGTTTGGAGAAATCCGGCTTCGCCGGATCGAAAGATTTACACATACTATATAGCTTGCTTTCAAGACAAAAATATATATATGCTGGCTCGCTACCGCTCGTCAGGAAAATATTGACACCTGGATGGGGGTAAACGTCTTAAAACAGTAGGCTGAATGCGGCCTAATAGATACAAGCCAAAGAGAGAGGGTGAGAAAGATAAAAACAAAAGCGAGGTGGGCTCCCTTAATGTATGATTCTTGCTCTGTACAAGGGCACATTGCATCCATGTATTGAGTATTGTTCACACGTGTGGGGAGGCTCCTCAAACACAGCACGTTTAGACAAAGTAGAAAAGAAAGCTTTTCGCATCATTAACTCACGTCCATTCACCGATTCTCTGCAATCTCTCTCTCTCTCTCTCTCTCTTCGCTGCAATGTTACATCTCTCTCACTATTCAACCGTTATTACAATAATCAGTGTTCCTCAGAGCTATCTCAGTGTATACCACCCCTATACGTAGGGCACGTAGCACCCGTCTTGCAACACAATCACACCCCTACTCTGTGCAACTCTCCAACTCAAGAGTGAACCAATATTCCCAGTCTTTCTGCTATTCAACAGCTGAGATCTGGAACTCTCTCCCTGAACCCATCTTTCCCACATCCTATGACTTAAATTGCTTCAAACTCCATGTATCCAGGTATTCTGGCTCGAACGTTTCTCGATATTGGCCCTGTCACTCTTTCAACTCTAGGGGAGGCACTCATCACAGGCAGTTCAGCTTTTTGTCTCACTCATCCACATAGAAAAAAAAAAAACGGAAGCAGCAAGGGTGGTTTTTATGTCATGTAATTGGGCTTTGTGGTAATGTACTAAAACTAAGAACGGCACAAACTCCTTAACCCCCTCAGCACGATGACGTAACCTTCATCACATTCTGGCACCCAGGAACCTTGCGTTACTATACCCTGTAAGAATTCGTGAACCCAAACCTCTGTAACTCGAAACAATTGCGCTGTAAATGTCCACACCTGTTCCCTGGCTGACTCTTCCCAAATGATAGAAAACAATTGCGCTGTGAATTTCCACACCTATTCCCTGGCTGACTCTTCCCAAATGATAGAAAACAAATGTGCTGTAAATTTCTACACTTATTCCCTGGCTGACTCTTTCCAAATGATAGAAAACAAATGCGCTGTAAATTTCCACACCTATTCCTTGGCTGACTCTTCCCAATTGATAGAAAACAAATACGCTGTAAATTTCCACACCTGTTCCCTGGCTGACTCATCCCAAATGATAGAAAACAATTGCGCTGTGAATTTCCACACCTATTCCCTGGCTGACTCTTCCCAAATGATAGATATATTTGTTCGATTTCTCTAGCCGTTTGTGAGTTTTCGAGGTTAATGTTCGATAGATTGTGTCTACCTACTTGGAACAGGGTATAGCTCCTTCGCATAACCACTCCAACACACCTACTCTAGATTTAATTGCGTGCGTGCTTGCGTGCGGGCGTATATATGCCTGACGCAGTTTTCAGATTTTAAGATGTTTGCCCCATTAGTTTCTCGAATTTAAGACCTCTCGCCCCATTTCTTTGTCAATATTAAGACCTTTCGGGCTATTTAGGTGTCGATTTTTTCCTGGCGAACGATAGTGAGCCTGTAATTTTTAAAAGATCGGCCTTCGGCAGGGACATTCTGCCGAAAAATGTACAAATTAATCTAGAAGGGGATCTAATGGATGTTTTTTTTTTTTTTTTAAAGTTTGATAGAGGTCTAGGGATGAAATTAAAAACAATAATAAATATATGAAATAATCGACCAAAATATATACCCTTCCCCCTTAAGAAGGGCCTCCAGCAATCAATAGGCTTCTAGCTATCTTAAATTCACCCTTTTTCGTACCACAAATCCTTCTTAAGCTGCACAAAATCGTCAAAATAGAGCTAGAATAAAATTTAAATAACGTCACCGGTACAGAAGGGGTTAAATCACAATAATAATATCCCCCCCCCCAAAAAAAAAAGCCTCGCCTCATCCATACCTGTGCCTGATACAGTAAATCTATTAAGAGGGAATGCGGTGGGTTTTCTGGCCCCCCTTCTCCCTCATGTTTAGCCCTATTAGTTTTCATATTTTAAGACGTTCGTCCCAATAGCTTGGCGATTTTAGGATCTTTCACCCCATTTCTTTGTCAATATTAAAAGCTTTCGTGACATTTAGGTGTCAATTTTTTTCCTGGCGAGCCATAGCGAGCATGTAAAATAATTTTCTCTACCGAAAAATTTACACATTTATCTAGAAGGGGGATCTTTGGGATTTTGTTTTAAAGCTTGATAGAGGTCTATGGAGGAAACAAAGATAATATTATATAAATAAATATATATATAAACAAATATATAAGAATTACTCCCTTAATTACAAAAACATATTCCCAAACAATCGGGCCCCACCTCATCCAATGTTACCCAAGCAAAAAATGACAGTTTTGAGAGCGAATTGCAAATACAGAATATTACAAAAACACAGAATAATTGGTCGAAAGTAAATCAATCTACAATGTACCGGCGGCGTCCTTTTTCATTATATTATGACAATCAGTAAACGACTTTATTAAGCTTAGGAAGGATGTCAACCAATTCATAGGCTACACACTATCCCAACTAGTCCTTTTAGCTACCATATATTCTTCCTAAGCTTCATACACTCGTCTAAATGTAGATGAACTCAAATAAACAAGACGTCGCCGGTACAGAAGGGGTTACAAATACGAATACCCCCGCAAATATACACCAATGCGTTTGAACACTGTAGCACCGGTGTGGATTCCTCTCTTTTAAACCCCTCCAGTGAAAGGTTTATTTTTGGTGGGGGAAGGAGAGGGGAGAGGGTGTGAGATAGATAGATAGATAGAAAGATTATAGATAGATGATACATAATATAATAGATACATGTATATCTATATGGAGAGGCACAGAGTTTGGGTATGTGTGTGGGAGAATGCTAGCCGAGAAGCAAGAGAGAGTTGAAAGATGGAGGAAGTACTTCAATGAGTTGCTAAATGTAAGGAATGAAGAGCCAGCAAACATAGTTGGATATGGTATGGGAGGGAGAAGAGGAGAAGTAGTGGAGGAGAAGTGTGGGAAGCTATGAAAAGAGTGAAGTTGGGGAAAGCACCAGGAACAGATGGAGTGTGTGGGGAAATGTTGAGGTATGGTGGTGAAATAGTGATCGAATCGATATGGAAAATGTGCAAACTAGCATGGGAGAAGGGGAATGCACCCGATGACTGGAAGACTGGCATAATAGTCCCCCTTTATAAGGGCAAAGGGGAAAGAGGAGTGTGTGGTAACCACCGAGGAATATGTCTCTTAAGCGTAGTAGGGAAGGTGTACAGTAGGGTAGTGATTGAGAGTGAGAGTGAGAACGGAGAAATGGATAGACGACGAGCAGGGAGGTTTTAGGAAGGGAAGAGGATGTGTAGATCAGATTGTTACCCTGAATTGTGTTGTGAAGAAATATCTGGAGAAGCAACAAAAGGTGTATGTTGCCTTTATGGACTTGGAGAAGGCCTATGACAGAGTGGATAGAGAAGGCATGTGGAAAGTACTTAGAACATACGGAGTAAATGTCAAGTTGCTTAAAGCAGTGAAGAGCATGTATGAGGGTTCAAAGGCGGCAGTACGTGTGGAGAATGAGCAGAACGAGTTCTTTGACCTGAGTGTTGGGTTGAAATAGGGGTGTGAGATGTCCCTGTGGTTGTTTACTGTATATATGGATGGAGTCATGAAAGAAATACTAGGAAGAGCAGTGGATGTTGATGTATCGCTGAAAAGGGAGGGAAATGAGTGGAAGCTGCCTATACTGCTGTTTGCGGATGACACAGTTCTGATGAGCGATAATGAATGGGAGTTGCAGGGTCTGGTAAATGAGTTTGGAACAGTGTGTGAAAAACGGAATTTGAAGGTAAATGCGGGGAAAAGCAAGGTTATGGTCTTCGAAAGGGGTGAAGTCACAGAGTGTGAGGTGAAGTTGAACGGTCAGGCTATGGAGATCGTCAGCTCTTTTAAGTATTTGGGCAGTGTGTTGAGTAAAGATGGGGCTGTGGATGAAAAAGTGCGGGAGAAGGTGCAACAGGGGAAGAGGGTTGTAGGAACGTTGAAAGCAGTAACAAGAAATAGAGTGGTCAGTATGGAAGTGAAGAAGTCCTTGCATGACAGTGTGGTAATCCAGACACTAACTTACGGAAGCGAAGCATGGACGTTCGTGGAGAGACTCAGACCAAGAGTGAGAGCGGTCGAAATGAGTTACTTGAGAAGTGCATGCGGAGTTACATGGAGAGATAGACAGACGAATGAGGAAGTAAGAAGGAGGTGTGGTGTGGAGGTAGATGTGCTGGAAAGTGTGAAAAGGAACAACTTGAGATGGTTCGGCAATATGGAACGTATGGGAAGCGAGAGAATGACTAAGAGGGTGTACGAGAGCGAGGTGGAAGGACAGAGAGGGAGAAGTAGACCGAAGGAGAGGTGGAAGGATGGAGTGAGGGAGTATATGAATGAAGGCGGTGCTGGTTGGGAGGAGGGGTGTCGACTGACTGGGGACAGAGGTGCTTGGGGGCGGTTCGTTCGTGGCCACCCCTTCGAGGATCATGGCGTCAGGCAATAAATAGATAAATAGATAGTGTATATACTGTATGTATACTGTATATATATATATATACTGTCTATATATATATATATATATATATATATATATATATATATATATATCCAGCCGGGATTGATCCTCCGGCATTCAGAACGAGTGTCCAAACTTTTAACCCACTCGTTCTGAATGTCGGAGGTTCGATCCCGGCTGGGTGTTTTTAAACATTTATTAGCTCACGAGTATGTGTGAGATTACTTGATATATACAGTATACTGTGTATATAGTGTATATATATATATATATATATATATATATATATATATATATATATATATATATATATATATATATATATATATATATAGAGAGAGAGAGAGAGAGAGAGATTTGATTTTGATTTTGCCCCGAGGGGCGAGTTTATTGAGCAGCGCCCCCCATCCTGTGAGGGGACAACCAGAGAGAGAGAGAAAGAGAGCGAGAGCGAGAGAGAAGGGAGGGAGGTATATTTTGACTATTATACTGTATATGGACGAATATATAAACATACAGAACTTCGGAGCGATGTCGTGTATACAGTATGTATATACTCTCAGCCGGGCTCGAACCACTGACAGTCAGGATGATTGACCATTCTTTGATCAACTCTACCAAGCAGTTGAGAGTATAAAAACATTTAGAAGCTCACGTGTATTTGCGAGATATACTTATACGCTGGCTGTATCGAACAGCCATACCAGGTTAGCGCATAGTACTAATTCCAATAAATACCCATACCCCTTAAAAAACAAAAACACAAAAACAACAACAATGAAATGGTAATCTCAAAAAAGAAAAATTATGAAATACAAAAGGTAATTAAAAATATATTTAAAAAATTATGAAAGAGTAATCTCAAAGATAGAAATATGAAAAGGTAATCTAAAAAAATAAAATTGAAGGGGAAATCTCTCATTATCATTGAAAGGGAATAATTTTAATCTAACCCAGACGACTTTCCTTAGCTTGCAATTATTGACAATGATGGTAGAACCTACGTAGACCTCTAAAAGTACGTCGGCACAATATACACATTTTATTCAGTTTCGGAGAGACCTCTGGTACTCAAGAGATATATCGGTATATTCTTATTATTTATTGAATTGAATTGAATTGAATTGAATTGAATTGAAATCTTTTTATTTAGCCTTTAGTATACAATACAATTTTGCTTACAAATTATTTGTTAAAAAACACAAATAAAAATATATAATAATAATACAAAAAAATAAGGCTGAGCCTTTTGAGAGATGTCTCTCTTAAAGGCACCTGGCTATAACTCGATCTATCAAAATGCAATTGTATATAATACACTTAGTCACAGCTATGTGCCCCGGGAACTACGTGTTGTAAAGATTTTTTCTAAATTCGAAAAGGGATGTATGTAGGCAAAATATAATAACATAAAACAAATTAAATTAATGGTGATTAACCCTGAGGTCACACTCACTTCCCAGAGCTCACAGCTGATTGTTCATTATCACAATTACCCATGTAATACCATTTACAAGAATTGAATATATATAACATACATTGTACAACTATTGACTTGATGTTCAAAGGCCATACTCGCAATTATACCCACAATTCGACACAAAGACACATACGCTTCCCTGACAGTATATGCCTAATTAGTAAAGGACATACACTTTGTTGTGCATGGAATACACACTTACACCATTCATTTAGACCTATATATGAGAACACGGTAAATAATTTACTGTAGACTATAATATATCCATTTCTATAAAAAAAAAAAAAAAAAAAAAAAAATGCATACAAATGCCAACTACACATACATTATATACACCTTTACAGACAAAAATAGAAGCATGTTTATTACAAAAAAGTATTCAAGCTCATTCAACCCTTTACGTGACTCTACATATATATACACACACAGCCAGCGTAAATATTATTAAAGGTTATACATTTGTCGATCTAGGTGATAGGGATGTTGTAATTATTGGTAGTATAATTGGTGATATACTTATATTATAATAATAATAATAATAATAATAATAATAATAATAATAATTAATTATAATAATAATAATAATAATAATAATAAAATATAGTGCAATTATTTAGTTTGGTTTGCTTATGTACAGTACGTCAGTTGTATATCATTAATCAGTGGAATTCAGAGAGACAATTGCAGCTTACATGACAATTTGTGTGTCCCATGCAGACCAAGGGAGGACAGAGGGCGCCAAATGATAGTAGTGGACATAAACAAATAACAAATTAATCTTAAAAAAAATAAAAATAAAAAAAAAAATAAAAAAAATATATATACAGTATATACTGTATATATAAATAAAAAAAAAATATATACAGTATATATATATATATATATATCCAGCCAATGGGGAGCCACCTTGTCGTGGTGGCGGGGCTTGAAGCGGGGTCGTTGGTGTCACTCTTTAGGGCAGGGATTCAATCGGCGTCGTGGACAAAGTGCCCCCCCCCGTCGTCATTGGGGTAAGCGGAACCTCCCGGTGACGACGTTTTTCGTGTTCCCATTTTTGGTTTTAATTTTGCGGAGGATTTCCTCCCTATTTTAATTAAATTGTGCCGGCTAGGCTCGATAGCTTTCCCTCGCTGAATCTGGAGTCCTGGCTCCTCTCCGTTTACAGGGGCCGTGGCGGTCTAGCTCACCGCCCGAGGGGGCTGGTCCCGGGAGCGCCGACGCGGTTGCCCATGTTGATGCCCCTGGGGTCGCCCATCAGTGGGGACCGGTCTTGGTTCCAGGGGTCCGTTTTCCCTTCCTGGTGGGTTTCCTGGCTTCTGTCCGGCTGCCCTCCATTACGCACAGATTGGGGATGATTGCAATTAACTTTGCCCTCAGTCCCAGTATAGCGGTTTTGCCTAAGCTTGGCCTCTCTGTGCGTTTTGGTGCTATCCCCCCTAGTCTAGGGGGGTAGGGTATGAGGATGAGCACCCTGGAGACCTGCCCCTGTTTGCGCCACCGGTATAGAGGCTGGGGCTCCCTGCCTCACGACGGAGGGTTCTCTGTTGGTCCTTCTGGTATGTTCTTTATTTATTGTTTTGTTTCCTATTTTTCTTTTTTTTCCCTCGGTTATGTTTTTCTTTCTTTTTTGTTTTCCGATAAAATTAAAATAGAATAGTAAAAACAACTAGGGTCATTATGGATCAGCCATGTAAATCTCCTCCCCTGGATCCAGCTTTGGCGCCCCCGGTACTTGACCTTTGCATTCCCCTGGACTCTCCATCTGGCCTTCCTCTGCCCTCTGAGTCTACCACCTTGGACACCTCCCCTCCGAGTTGTTCCGAGTCTGATGCTCTCTCACGCTCTGATACTAAATTACCTGCTTCTACGACTAAGGATTCCCGTCCTCCATCTGTGGACCCTACAATGGCCCCAATTCACATCGACTCTCCACAGAGCCCAACTACACCTGCCGCTCATGATTTAAATATCCCTCCCCTCTCCCAAGATAAGGGAGACCCTCCTTGTATTAAGTCTCCTGTCCAAACCATGGACCTTGGCATGCCAGGTTCTCTTGACACGCCCTGCTCCTCAGCACTACCCGTTAACCGACTTACAGTTTCCACTGACCACCTGCAGAGTGACACCAGTGTTGGTGACCCTTCACCTCCCATCGACACTGTTTCTACACCATTTCAGCCGATTGTTAGTTCAGCCACTACCTCCACCTCACTCGTTGCAATTCTGGAGCATCACATGCCTCATTCCGGCCCCCAACATCGGCAGAAACCTCGGCGTCAGTTTGTCCCCAATGCCACCCTCCGGCACTTTGTTTCACTTTTTGGCGATGATGACTGGCCACGTTTCCTCGTCATACGACCGGCTTCTTACATCTCGGGGGCTAAGTTAGAGAACCTCCTCCTCTCGGCGCATGCAACTTCGGACTTATCGTTCCGTGAGACTGGTAATAATGATTGGATTGTGGAAACCACTACTCGTGCCCAATCTGAGACATACCTATCTCTTACTACCTTGGACGATATCCCTGTTACTGTCACGAAACATAACGACCTCAACTACATCCTCGGTACTGTTGTTCTACCCTCAACTTATGACCATGACGGACTTCCTGATAAGTCGACTCTCCTGTCGTCGTTGCGCTTTCGTTATCCAAATGTGCACGATGTTGATTTGTATAGTATCCCAAACAAATCAACTCCTTCTCAACCTCTCCGCATAGCTCGCATTAAGTTTAGTGGACGTTCCCTCCCACGAGACGTCAGGACAAAGGCATGAAGTACGACCTTATGTCCCCAAACCGTTACAATGTACAAACTGTTCCACCTTTGGTCACTCAGCTGGTAGGTGTAAGAAAGTTCGGGTGTGTGCCTTCTGCAGCTCCGTTAAACATGCTACCCGTTGGAATTGTGGCACTGCAAAGTGTGTTAACTGTGGCCTTGAACACCATGCTCGCTCAAAGCAATATGTGTTCTACATGTACAATGCTGAGTTAAAGCTTCTCATTAGTCGGTCAGGCATGTCTGTCAGGGAAGCTATGCAAGAACTGAGAGTAAGAGATGTTAAAGATCCCTCTAGAAATATGACTTACAGTGCTAGACTTCGTGCACCTACAACTGACGTTTCTCCCGGTAGTCGACGATGTGAGGACAGTGATGCTGTGTTGGATTCACCCCTTCCTAGTCCAGCCACTGTTCCCCTCTCCAACCGATTTCATGCACTGAATACCCCTCCCCCTGTTCATGAAGCCTCCACCCCAAAAGCATCCGCGTCCCCTTCACCCGTAACTGATCTTCAATCCTTGCCTCTTGCCCCGGCTCCCTCTACCGATGTTGACGATGTCATGGATTCTACCCCCTCCACCAGTAAACGCCATTCTGATGCTCTACATTCTCCCTCCTCAGATCGTCAATCTCCCTCCGTAAAACGTAAGACCCTCACAGCCTGACCTATGCCTCCCAAACCTCAACGTGTCCCTCCTCGCTCTCGCATCTTCCGCTCTGATATGGGTTCTCCGTCCCAGCCTCCCTCACTCCACACCCCCTCTATGCCTGCGTCCCCTCCGCCTACTCGTCCTCGACCTCAAGCACCTATCAATGCTACCGCCTCGGGCTCCCATGCACCCCACTGCGGCTGTCATGACTGCTTTGTGCGTGAGTATCGCCGGACGCCTACCCGCACTAAATCCACTGTTGCTGCGTTGATACGCTCCTTTCTCCGTGACCGACGTTTACCAACCCCTGATAACACCGCCTCTCATAACTCTTCGTGCTTATGCGCTTTTCACTTAAATTCACGTTCAGATCTTTCACACTCCAAGGTACTATCTTCCATGACCTGTCCTCCCACCGTCCACGTCGAAACTCCCTGCCTTCTCATGACCCTCCCCTCAGACCCGTTCCTCTTCATCTCCGACAGCCGAACAGTGCTGTTAATTTACGTAACCTGACGTCTCTCACTTAACCTGTTGAATCCCTATATAATACAATGGCATTTTATTGGTCTCTCATCTAGAGTCCATCTAGGTGAGATCCAGCATTTACTCCGTGTCTATAATCCAATGTGTATTTGTTTACAACACATTGGAAATTATGATAAATCCATCACCAACTACCACCTTGCGTGCTGTTCTCTATCCCCTGATGGAGAATATGGCACAGTAATTTATGTCCATCATCGAGTAACTTTTGACTTATTTCCCATTCGTACAAGTTTCCTACAGCACTCTATCCTTACTCTTCATATCCCCGATGGTGACTCTGTTACCATTTGCAATATCTATAACCAACCTGCTTACAATTATGACCTTTCCTTGCTTTCTCAGTTTGTCTCTACACTACCCTCTCCCATCTTACTGTTGGGTGACTTTAATGCCCATAGCCCTATATGGGACCCTACTTCCTCCAATCCTGATACAGCCGGTTCGCAGATTGAACATTTGCTTCTGAACCGTGACCTTTGCTGCCTTAATGAGGCCGACTCACACACTTACTTTTCTGCTTCCTATCATACTTATTCCTCTGTTGATGTCACTTTGTGCTCCTCAGCAATTGTTGATAAGTTCGAGTGGCGGGTCTGTGTTGATACGTTCTCGAGCGATCACTTTCCTGTCATCCTGTCTTACTTGCAATTCCGTACATGTCCTTCGCTCCCTCGCTATAACTTCCACAAAGCTGACTGGGACACATACGTCCTCCACACCAGACAAATCCCACCTTTTAATCCCTTCAGGGATCCTGATGAATCGCATTCATTCCTCGTTAATTTTTTTACTAATGCAGCTACTAAGTCTATACCCCAGACGACTTCTTTCCCCCTACGTCGTCGAGTCCCCTGGTGGGACAGCACCTTATCCACTCTTGCAAAAGTAAACATGCATTAGGCCGCCGCCTCAATAGTCTCAATAAACGTTACAATTCTTTATGCTCACGCTTACCTTTACGTGATGACCTTCTATGCCATTCCATCTCGTTATTGATGGATATATGTGCCATCAAACCTCACTACAATCGACTATCAGCTAAATTCCGTCGAGAAGTTATCCGTAGTAGATCCGAATCCTGGAAAACTTATGTCTCCACCATATCCCCGTCTACCCCGATATCACGCGTTTGGCATAAATTCAGGAATATTAACAGCCTTCACATTGCCCCTCTGCGCCATGCTTTGGTACACAGTGGCCATACTGTTCATGATCCCCTTGAGATATCGAACCTCTTGGGTCAACATCTTGCCCATGTCAGCAGTAATGAGAGGTTCTATCTATCTATCTATCTATATGCTCAGGCCCAATCCCCATTTTGGGGGTAGCCGACGACGACGACGAGAGGTTAGACGATAATTTCCGCCGGCATAAACTTGAAATGGAGTCCATCCTTTTTGACTTCTCTTCACCAGACACCTTTGATTGTAATGCATGCTTTACTATGGATGAATTTGAACATGCACTCTCCAATTGTCCTAATCCGCTCCTGGCCAAGATAACATAAGTTTTGCCTTACTCACTAACTTAGCCCCCCTTGCTAAATCCTACCTCTTGCAATTTTATAATCAGGTGTGGATCCGTCATCAATTTCCTACCTCACGGAAACATGCTATTGTCGTCCCAATTGCAAAACCTGGAAAAGATCCGAGCTTGCCCTCGAGTTATAGACCAATATCCCTCACCAGTTGTCTTTGTAATTTAATGGAGAAATTGGTCAATACTAGACTTACTTGGTTCCTCCGTCAACACTCTATTCTCACTCCGACCCAATTTGGCTCTCAGAAAGATCGATCTACTCTGGACTCGCTTACGTTATTAGAATCTCATATCAAACGTGGCTTTGAAAGTAAGTCCATCACCGTCGCCATTTTCTTTGACATCCAGAAGGCATATGATACCACGTGGCGGCGTCCCATCCTGCAACTACTTCATGATAGTGGTGCCCGTGGCCATCTACCTTTTTATATTTCCAACTTTCTTTCAGATCGAACATTCCAGACCCGAGTGGAGGGAATTCTTTCTAATATCTTTCCACTCGTCAATGGTGTTCCCCAGGGCAGCGTTCTCAGCAGCAAACTTTTTGCCGTGGCCATAAATAAAGTCATTCAACAATTGCTGCCGGAAGTCCATGGCAGCCTGTACGTTGATGATTTTACCATCTATTGCACTGCCCGTACCCTCAGACATGCTCAACGTATACTCAACATCTCCATCCAACGGGTGATCGCTTGGGCATCTTCAGTTGGCTTTCAGTTTTCGGCTGAGAAAACTAAGGCAATAGTCTTCTATCGAGACAAACGCTGGCTCCGTGGCCAGTCAATATCGCTTTGAATGGGACCCTCTCAGATTTCTTTCTATCCCAGTGTTAAATTCTTAGGCATAATCTTTGACCAACATCTCAACTGGAGAGACCATGTTCAGTATACTAAAGGTAAAGGCCTTCGTGCTCTCAACCTCCTCAGAAAACTATCCCATACCACTTGGGGTGCCAGACGTACCACTATGTTGATGCTCTACAAGGCGGTGGTTCTTTCCATCCTCGACTACGGCTGCCCCATTGATGGGTCTACCTCTGCTTCCGTTTTGAAGATGTTGGACCCTGTTCATACACAGGGTATGCGTCTCTGTACTGGAGATTTCCGTTCCTCCCCAAATACCTCCGTCTTAGCTGAGAGTGGCGAGCCCTCGCTCTCCCTCCATCGCGATTTAGTTACTATGCGCCGTGCATTAAAAATTAAACATAGTGACTCTCCCACTAATTCCCTTTTCAGTGATATCTTCATTCCCGATCCGTGTCCATCTTCCCCCTCCTTTCCGATTTGTGCTACAATTCTCCTCAACTCTCTTGACTTTCACATTGCTGTTTCGCGTCTGTTGTCTCCCCTTCCCCCCATGGGTTATCTCTCTCCCCAATGTTTACACTCACCTCTCCTTCCTCTCTAAGAGATATCCTTTTGTCCCTAGCCATTACTGCCAACACGCACTCGAATACATACGGAGTAAAGGCCCCCATTTTGCCATCTTCACTGACGGGTCTAAGACTGGCTCTGGGGTGGGCCTCGCTGCTGTGTCCTCTACTAAGCTCCTTCAGTTTTCTCTCCCACGCCAAGCCTCTATCTTTACTGCTGAACTTTTAGCTATCCAATCCGCTATTGATATTATACGTGACACCCCTCAACAGCCCTTTATAATTTACAGTGACTCTCGTAGTGCCCTCGAAGCGCTCCGTGCTTATTCGTCCTCCCACGTAATAGTTTTGGCCATAAAACACGCTCTCCACGAGATGATCCTACGTGGATTCCAGGTCCAGTTATGTTGGATTCCTGCTCACATCGGTGTCCGTGGCAACGAAGACGCCGATGCTGTGGCTAAGGATGCTATTTTAATGATCCCTCGCCAGCCCCGCCTTCCGTTAGGTGATTGGCTGTCCTTACTCAAGCCTTCTATTCTTTGCACGTAGCAATCTCATTGGGATGCTCTACCCTGCAATAATAAACTCTATGCAAGCAAACCTTCTGTCCGTCCTTGGCCCTCGTCTTCCAGGTCTCACAGGTGTGAGGAAGTTTTACTAAATAGACTTAGGATAGGCCATTCCCGGCTGACTCACGGTTATTTAATGTCCACTCCCCGCATTCCGCCCCCTACCTGCTCCTCCTGTTATTCCCCTCTAACTGTTCGCCACGTCTTTGACTGCCCAGATACTGCCCGTCTGCGTACGGCTTGTTCTGGTACTAAATCATTCACTAACCTTTTATCCAGTTCTCCGTCATTTTCCTTCCCCCCCATCATCCGTTTTTTGCATCGCCTTAAGCTCCTTTCAGTAATCTGATCTAATCCTTCGGGCCAGACCTATGAGAGTTCCGTATGGAGCTCAGTGGTCTGGTTAATCTGCTCTACATAACTAACTCTATATATATATATATATATCGGTTATATATATATATATATATATATATATATATATATATATATATATATATATATATAAAGTATATATAAACAATTCTAACAATAAATCTAACAACTAAATTTAATCATACATCTAACACAAGGAGATCACAGAGGACCAATTGATAGCAGTGGGCATAACAAATACAGCAAATAAATATAATAAAAAAATAAAAAAAAATAATCTATTAAATCATTCTAACAAAAGGACAGAGAACACCAATTAATAGCAGTGGACGTAATAAATCTAACAACTAAACACAAAATAAATATAAAACATTAATCTAACAAATAAAGCAAACAACTCAAACTAACCAAAACACATAACAATATATCTAAGAAAAGGAAGACAGAGAACAGCAATTGATAGCAGCGGAGAAAACAAATCTAACAAATAAATCTAACAAATAAATCTAACATTAATTAATATAATAAATATAACCATTAAATCTAACAAATATATCTAAAAACTATGGACAGAGACCACCAATTGATAGCGGTGGACATAACAAATCTAACAAATTAATCTAACTAATTAATCTAACAAATAAATCTAACAAATAAATCTAAAAGAAAATATATCTATAACAAGTAAATCTAACAAATAACTCTAACAAATAAATAACATAAACATAGTGGGACAACGGATGCAAACCAATACAAAACAAAAATAAATAAATAAATATATAAATAAATAAAATACAAATAAATAAATAAAAAAATAATCAAAGCCTTTCATTCCCAATAGTACGATGCCGTTTATCATTTAATTGTGGTTATCATTAGACGATTTTAGGTAGCTTAGCCAAATCTTGTGGGAGTCAATTCGTTAATCCTGATCAGTTGATAGTAGAAAGAAAATCGAGTTAGTGTGTGTGTGTAGTGTTCCTGTGTGTGTGTGTGTGTGTAGTGTTCCTATGTGCGTGGGTGTGCGTAGTGTTCCCATGTGCGTGCGTGGGTGTAGTGTTCCCATGTGCGTGTCCGTGGGTATGTGCAGTGTTCCTGTGTGTGTTTGTGCGTGTGCGTGGGTATGTATAGTGGTCCTGTGTGTGTTTGTGTGTGAGTGTGTGTAGTGTTCCCATATTGGTGTGCGAGAGTGTGTATAGTGTGTTTGTGGGTGTGCGTAGTGTTCCCATGTGTGTGTGTGTATAGTGTTCCCATATGCCTGTGCGTGTGTGTGTGTAGTGTTCCCATGTGCGTGTGTGTGTAGTGTTCCCATGTGCGTGTGCGAGGGTGTGTGTAGTGTTCCCATGTGCGTGTGCGTGGGTGTGTGTAGTGTTCCCATGTGGGTTTGTGTAGTGTTCCCATGTGCGTGGGTGTGTGTAGTGTTCCCATGTGGGTTTGTGTAGTGTTCCGATGTGCGTGTGCGTGGGTGTGTGTGTGTAGTGTTCCCGTGTATAAGCATAGGTGTGTGTAGTGTCCCGCTTCTGTGTGTGTGCGTGGGTGTGGGTGTAATGTTTCCGTGTATATATATGCATAGGCGTGTGTAGTGTCCCGCGTGTGTGCATAGGTGTGGGTATAATGTTCCAGTGTATCAGCGGGGTGTGACATAGCGGCAAGAAAAAAGATTAATTGTATTTTTCAGCCACGACCAAATGTTTCCCGGCAAATTCTCAGCTTATTTTTTGTCAGTTATATCAGAAACATTATTACAGATAGATTAATATAGATGACCGAATTGTCCTTAAAATAACCGGATTATCAAAGACCCCCACAACAAATAAAAGGAAGAACTCAGAAGAAAGGGAAAATAAAACAAACCAACTACGGGGTCAGAATCATCAGAGAAAACGAAACAGGAGAGAAGAAGAAGGAGCAACTAAAACAAATACAATAACAACGAAAGCAGAAGCCCCGAATACCAAACTCAACATGATGCCCAGGAAAACCAAATTGCCCTACATCATCAACAGAGAAGACGGAAAGAAACATACCAGTCCAGACCGGCACGCGAAGAAAAAATACACAGCTCCAACATCAAAAGATAACTAACAATCAAAACCACGTGTACGAGAGAACCAACAAAACAAAATCTACACATCTCCGCAAACAACTAATTTCCCTACACCCGCTATTAACACCAGACAAGACGCCAGAATTGCCACCATCACCCCAGAGAAAGCCTACCAGTAACACCAGGCAAGACCATCACCAAAATACCACAACACCACGAAAGAAGATAGTGTTCAGTCAGGGACAAAAGGACCAACATCGCCATCTTAAGAGAGGACACTTGCACCCTTCTTCCACCCGGAAGCCGACTCACCTGCCCGCAAACTTCTAAGGGGTCCTCCTAATCCCCCCAGGATACGCCCCCCTGGACTTATGACCTTTTGACCCCCACACACCTGCCCTGGGACATCTCAGCTGAAGTCGTCAGTACTTTGACGAAACCTGAATAAGGCAAGCAATTCTAGGGCTCGATGATCTGGCATGCCAGCAATCTAGTCCTACAATAGGAGCATTCAATCTGTAGACAAGATTGCCAGATGTCACCAGATTCGCCAATTATTGTAATCAAATTTGAACAAGACTAAGAAGGCTGTCAGTTTCTAAATTATTTGTCGATTGTGAAGTTAATAGTCTTATGACAAGCGATTTTAATCTTATATATTCTTCATATATATTATAATAATCTCATATATATATTTAGCTCACTACTTTATTGTATGTTTAAAATAAGAGAGCAGGAAAAAATATTATGTTGTGAAATAAATCCATTACAAAATGGTAAATACTGGTTGCAAAAAATAAATAGTATATGATTTACCTTTTGTATGCTAATGATATATTTATAATAGTGGTATCTAAATTAAACAATTTAGATTAAATTGATATTTCATTCAGTTACTTATTTTTCTCTGAACAGGACTCTCGAACTTAAGAAGCAGTTCATTTTGTATAGAGGCTGTTGATTGGCTAATGGATAGGAGTATGATTAGTAAATCAAAATATCTTCATTATTTCATATCTACTTTTTAAATATTTTAATTACGAGGAATTTCAACAATTGAGTCATGTTCTAGAGTGATATCCGAACACAGTGGTATAAAATATGTCACATAAAATACACTATTAACGTAAATATTATAAAGTGAACACAGACAAAATAAAAAAAGAGACTGCCTGCTGAGATAGCTGAGTTCTCCAGCCTATCAGCCAATCAGGGGCTTGTATCCTAATTTACCAACACCGTAGTGACTTACCCTGGTGTTAGGTAGCCAATGCATATGTTAAAAATGCAGAGGCTTGTGATTGGCTAAGGCGGGTGAGATGTAAGCCGAGACTCAGTCAGTCTACAAATCTCGCTTACTGTACTTGTTGGCTTTATCTTTTTTTATTTCGCTTGTGTTCACTTTATAATATTTATGTTAATATACCCAAAAAACAAGCACTAACCCCATAAAGCTGAATTCGTAATCTGCCAGACCCAAATTGCCGAAAAAAAGAGTATCGGGAAAAGTATATATCGCTCGTGTGACACCGGCGTAATGATAAGGGGGTAGTACTTGGTTTTTGGGCTATATATTTATATAATTCATTATTTTTGAGTGTCCTCGCTAGACCTCCATCAATCTTAGAAAACAGACCCCCTTTCAAGATAAATTTGTATATTTTTCGGTACATAAATGTCCCGGCCGAAGGCGGATTCCTTCTAAAATAAGAGGCTCGCTATCGCTCGCCAGGAAGAATTCGACACCTAAAGGGCACGAAAGGTCTTAATATTGAATAAAAAATGAGGCGAAATGTCTAAAAATCGCCAAACTAACGGAACAAAGGTCTTAAAACCTCAAAACTAATAAGCTAAACATGAGGGAGAAGGGGATTCATAAAAAGCGAGTACTACACCGTTAACACGGGACGGGGAATTCTTTAAACATACGCGGCCGGCGACTCGACACGGCGCGCTTTTAAACAAATCCCGCTGCCACTAGATCATCCAACGTTGTGGGTGGTTATAATTTATATATTTATGTGTTTATTAACTTATTAGTAATATATAAGGGGTTATATTCTGGCAACTATTAGATGATTTGATTCAGCTTAAGAAAGATCACTAATAATTACAAGGTTACAGAGTATCTCACTTAATCCTTTGAGCTACCACAGATCCTTCCTAATCTGAATAAAATCATCTAATAGTGTCCAGAATAATTATGACAAAAAGGACGTCACCGGTACTGAACTGGTTAACCCGGCAAGTGCTGGAAGACTCTTAAGAGTTTCCCCGGGCGACTGCGGGAAGACTCTTAAGATCCTGGGGGAAAAAAATCCATTTAAAACACCCCAAAATTTTTGTTTTTTTTGTTTTGCCCCTGGGCCATGCCAAATATCACTCCTCCACATCCCCTCCTTCCCCACTTTCCTCACCTCCTTCAGTTATCACCTATTTTCCCTGTTATTCCCTTATTCTGTGGTCTATTTTCGTGCTAACATTAGCGAGTTGGTAGCAGGGCGTTGTCATCACTGTTACCAAGCGTGGGAAAGAGCGAGAGAGAGACTATTGCGTAACAGTGTCTCTCCAGACAAGGGGAGGGGAGGAGGGGAAGGAGGTTGCCTCAGCCATACATTATGTAACTCCCGGCCTGTATCGCCGATTTTGACCATCCAAACGCTGTTTTCATTTGTGTTATTGCTGTAACAGGTTAATACCTTTATAATCAACCTATAATAGGCACATATGGATAAGTATTAATGCTATTTATGGTAAAATAACGATGTTAGTGATGGGAACAGCTCAAATACGTGCGCACAGGAGTGTGGTGTCTCATACCCCCCATGTGCACGTCATAGGTTAAAAGTCCATAATTTATATACCATTATTTCTACTAGATTTCTCCAGAACAATAATTATCATAATAGTTTACAAATGCCTACGCCTGAAGCACCACACTACTTAACCTTATTAAGATTATGAGGCATTTTGACAGAATATTCTGGCTATCATTAGACCTTTATAGTCAGTTGAGAAAGGATCTGTGGGAATGATAAGGGTAATGACTGTCTCAATTAACCCTCTAACTGCCATTTAATTTTCCTAATCTGAATAACATCGTCCAATTATAGCTAGAAAACAGAAAAGAAACGAGTAACCTGATCTTGAAATGCTTAAATAAATGGGTAAATCAACGAATACACTTTGACCCTTGAGAAAACAATATATGATTAAGGGGGGATGGGCGTATTTATTTGCTCATTTATGTATAATTTTATTATTTTGTGTTTCCTCCCTAGACCTCCATCACGCTAAAAAAAAAAATATATTAGACCACCTTTCTCGATAAATTGAGAAACGAAATAGAAGTGCTTGTTGCTTCACATAAATTCTGAATAAACTCGATATACGCAAAACTTTAATCAAAGCTTTTCTTGGGTCTTGTATGGAGGTATGACCTTTGGAAAACGTGATTTTTTTTTTGAATGCTTACGTATTTATATATAGGTATTGATATTAATTATAAATCATTACTAATACAGTAACAAACAAATGGATACATTTTACCTACATATTTACATTTTAAGCCATATTATAATGAAAACTTGCAAATTATACAAATCAAAACAAAAACCACACAAAACAAACTTATGAAAATCACTACCGGTATGTGGATATAACGTATTGAAAATTTAGCAAAACAATAGTATGAAATAGAAAACACACACAACACAATAATCTCGTTTGATTACTGTTGACGTTTTTAAGTATACATCCTATAATGAATAAACTACTAAATTACTATACTATAATTACAAATTGGATAAATTATAAACACTTCATTATATCTATATTTCAGATTTATTATTTACAATGTGTGTTTCATTGATTTCATTAATTAGGTTTGTTTGTAAGTTAATTGGTGGGTTGGTGATAATATATATATAAATATATATATATACATATATACTGTATATATACATGGAACTTCAGGATTAGGTTAGGAAAAATATTCTAAGCACAACCTGTTCTATAACCAAAATTTCAAATTGTACTCGTTACAGAGATATCGCCTGTTGAAAATGGAATTTTCTTAAGTATATCCCCATATGGCTGGCCTACCTGTTCTAGAGCTTACCACACCCTCATCTAACTGCATTTATGTTACCATGTAATTATTAAGATATGATAAATTTTGTTAGTTGCAAATTAATTATATACATAATAGCTCAATTTGGACGTACTGGAAACTATTTGACATGGCAGAATCCATTACAGCGATGCAAGGGAAGACACTATATATAACCTTCAATACCTCTTAAACGGTTGAGATTTAGAATTTTTGTTGTAGAACATTTTATGCTTAGAATCATTTGTATAATCATATCCTGAAGATTGGAAAGTCTATTCCGGGACACCCTATATATATATATATATATAGAAGCGATGCTCTCTTCACGGGGGAAGCGGAGGCATATAATAAATAGAAAAACCCGTTTCTACACTTGTTGTTTTCAATATTGTCTCCCCCCTTTCGTACAATTTACTTGTATTTCGTGTTGCCAACCTACTTAATTTTAGTATATAATTGAATTATAATTATAATCATAATTCTCCTACACGTTTTAAATATTAACCATTAGTAATATGCAAATATTTATGTAGGCCCTTTTTGTCTTACTTTAGGCTGAAGATGGCTTGTGTGTAAGCCGAAACGTCCCACAATAAAGATGTTCATTCCAGCGTTGGTTTTTCTATTTTTCTATTTTATATATATATATATATATATATATATATATATATATATATATATATATATAGCCTACATACAGTATATCTATATATATACAGTATACAGTATACTGTATAAAAATACAGTTTATATATTGCCATAATTTGTTAACCTCTTGACGATTTTGACGCAATTTAGCAGTGTATTTTGGCTATCATTATACGATTATATTCAGCTTGAAATGGATCTGTGGGAATAAGAGACATAATTGAGTTAATTTTGACCCGTTAGATTCCTAGACGTACTTTCTAAACTGCAAAATGCGTCATGATCCCCAAAGGGGTTAATGTCCTGATGTTATGAAAAGAATAATTAACCCTTTCACGCACATATGACGCAGAGGTTGCCAGATTAGCAATAAGAAATAGAGTTCTCTCACTCATATAATTACCTCTCCAAAATTAGTTTTCTGCCCACAGCTAACTCAAAGACAACTGCAGAGGTTCAAGTAACTAAACAAAAGGTTTCTGCTGTAAATACCCCTGATGGTAACAAAGGCTTTAAAGTATCCCTAATAGGCTCAAAATCGCGTCATATGTCGGAGAGGGTTAAAAGTGTCCATAATTATCAACCCTTTTAAGGGGGGTCACCGGCTTTTATTTATCTTTCTCTCCTTTACTCTCTTTCCCTGGCTTGTATCCATTCGGCCCCATTCAGCCAACTGTTTTAAGACGTTTATCCCCATCCCGGTGTTGATTTCTTCCTGGCGAGCGATAGCGAGCCAGCATTGTATGGAGAAATCCGGCTTCGCCGGAGACATTTTTGTATCGAAAAATGTAAAAATTTAGCTTGCTGCTAAAACAAATATATAATGTATGTATATGCTGGCTCGCTACCGCTCGCCAGGAAAATATTGACACCTGGATGGGGGTAAACGTCTTAAAACAGTAGGCTGAATGGGGCCGAATGGATACAAGCCAAAGAGAGAGAAAGAGGAAAAAAGTGAGGTGGGCCCCCTTAACCCGTGGAGCCCCGGCTAGTTTTGTATTGTTTGTTCACCAGAACCCGGCCGGTTTTCAATTTTTTTTTTTATTCCAGAAACAATAGCGAATGGGTTAGGAATGAAGGAAAAACCATGAAAAACCGCTCAAAAAGCTTAAAGAATGGTCCTACAGAGCCCCGAAAATGTATTTTACATGAGTATAAATTTGAAGGCAATTACCCTCAAAAAATAGGTTATTGCGCGCTCACGCGCACGCACGTGGACTTTGAGAGTTTTCAACCATTGGCACGGTTGCGTGGGATACGTACACAGTTCCCATACAAATCTGAGCTCTCTCGAGTGGCTACACCTGAGGTTACGGTCGGAGCAATTAGGGTGACTCGTCAGACGCGTCGCTGGGGCTGTGCGTTACATACATCGCCGACGCGTCAGACGCGTCGCTGGGGCTGTACGGGTTAAAGAAATACTGGTAGTAATAAACTCATCTATACATAAAGTTAGAAAGGTAAATCACTGTCAATATACTGTACTCAATGTTTCTTATAGGCCTGTTTTTAGACCCTCTTTATGCCCTATATGTTTGTATTGTGTGTGTGTGTGTGTGTGTGTGTGTTAAAGAAATCTGTAAATCAAAATACTATGGCATATTTCATTTATAAGTGATGGCAACTTTACTTATGACACTGCATCGCCTTTAATGGGTGTAACATATACTGTATATTTCCAACTACGCTAGGTGCTTTTTAAGGGGAGATGGGCCGCTTTTCTGGGTCCCTTTCTCCCTCATATTTAGCCCCATTACTTTCAGATTATAGAACGTTTGGCCCATTAGTTTGGCTATTTTAAGACCTTTCTTTTAATTTGTTTATCGATATCAAGACCTTTCGTACCATTTAGGTGTCGATTTTTTTCTGGAGATCGGTAGCGAGCCTGTAATTTTACGAGAAACCAGCCTTCGGCCTGGATATTTTTCCATCGAAAAATGTACAAATTTATCTTGAAGGTGGGTCTAGGCCCTAGGGAATGTTTGTTTTAAGCTTGATGAAGGTCTAGCGATGAAACTAAAAATGTAATAATATACAAATAAATAGGCCCCCCAAAAAATATAACCACTGTCCCCTTCAAGAGAGATTTGCTCTTAAAGGGCTTAGTCAGGCCATTTTAATTCAGTATCATGTACACAAATTGTGTGTTCTTTTGTATATGAATGGATGCAAAAGAAAACTTACTATTTACTAATGCAACATGAAATCATGAAGATAAAAACTCGCACCCCCATCACACACACACACACATACACACACACACACACGCACTATCACACTATCATCCCTGTCTTAAAAATCTCACACAAGATCACATATGGTCACATTTATCTATACATACAGTTTTACACACACACACATAATTTATATGCGTCATTCCCTTTATGCTCAATCAATCTCACTCATTCTCTCTCTCTCACTCACTCACTCATTCACGCACACACGCTCTCTCTCTCTCTCTTTGTCGTCTATCTAGCCCCCCATCCTCCTTATCTCTCCATCTCCATCTCTCTCTCTCTCTCGCTAATCTAACCCTCCCCGCCGGCCCCCCCACCTACACATCAACTCTCCCCCTAGGGCCCCGCCCCCCCCTTCCCCACACACCATCAATATGCCATGCACACCCGGTCATGCATATATCCCGTAACAGCCAAACATTTAATTACTCCCGACACAAACAGGCACAGGGGGGAATAAAACAAATGCACACCGATACCCACACACACCTGTCAATCCGGGACACAGATTTTCGTTTATACAGGTGTCATTCGGGTCTCGGGTTTTATTTACAGGGTATTTTTTACATGTACAGTCGGCCTAATAAGTCATGTCCTAGCTGTCATTACGTTTGGCTTGTTCTGTGTTGTATTAATGTCTGTCAGATGTTGAATAGGGTGGGTAAGTGTAGGAACATGTTTGGATATTTTACTCGATACGAAGAAATGAAGCTTAGATATTGCTGATACCAATTATTTATCAAGATATACTTGGTGCCGAGACATCACTTATAAGCGCATCTGTACAGTCGGCCTATTAAGTGATGTCTCGGCACCCATTATGTTTTGATCCATAATTGGCATCGGCAATATTTACACATGATTTCTTCTTTTTGAGTGAGATATGCAACCATGTTCCTATAGTCCATGAGCCAAGACCCGAATTTTGGGATATCGGTACCACCCGGGGTGACTAATTCTCTTAGGTGTTTTTAGCTTGCTACATGTCTCTAGTTTATGTTTTGATATGATAGCCCTTGCACATTGGTAGCTTAATGGTCGTTATCACTTCTTGAATAGACATACCCTACCGAAAATTCCGAAATTTTTTAAAATGTCAAATTTGGGGACAGGAATGCCTAAATGTCAACAAAATGCATATAGTAATTGTCACATTTAATACAAGTCCTGTAAATACACACTAAGCATGCCATGGGCTTGTACATACTATTATGGCAAATTACTACTCCTAAATATCATCTACGTCAGACTCGGAATCTGACTGTTGTGCCACCGGCTCTTCTTCAATAGCCTTGTTCTGACATGTCTGTAACCTGCACATGTCCGTGCATTTTAGACCATTGCTGAGGCAAGTACACTTAGGGAGTTCGCATGACCGCACACACTTGCAAGACAGTAGCTGCATAACAGCATCTGGTGCTGGTGAGCCTCGCATCCAGTTGACGGCAAGCTTACCGTCCTCATCTGCCATCCAACCGCAGTCTGTTGGGTTCGCAACAAATGGCTGGCTCTGAAGACTTCTCCTCCAGATCGCAGCCTGGTAGTTTGCACGCAGTGCATGCATGAAGAGGCAGTCTCATAAGGAGGGAGTTGACTTGACTCTACCTCTCCACGTCTTGCACAGAACAGCTCATACCGAAGCTTGTTTACCTTAGTTTGTGGGTAGATGGTAGGTACATGTGGCAGGTGATTTCCTGTAGCTTCTCAAAGAGTTCAGGAGACACTTCCCATGAGCGTCCAAGTTCGTGAAAAGCATGCTGGTATGTCTTGTCCATCTTCACCTGCTTGAGTGTCGTCATCTTCCATCGGCCAGCGAATGCACTGACGGTATCACAGCCTGTAAAGGCATGCATACCAATCAATGAATCACACACGCTGCCTCCCAGTGTGCGGCTCAGTGTGGTGATATCCAGGAATCTTGTCCGGTTCTTCGTCCCGCACTTCTGGAACAGATGGGATGGGATTTTGTGGCACATGCCAAGACACAACACCATGACGTCTGTATCTTCTGCAGTGATGATGACAGACTTGTTCCCAGATTCTGCTGCATGAAGTGCATGGAGAAGAAGGCGTGTGTCTGCTTCTTCTTGAGTTGACTTAAGCTCAGGAGCCTCTTCCCACTGCTCTTTGGTGATCTTGAAGCAGCGCTGCTCACATGTGACATACAGCTCCTTGTCCTTGAGCTTCTCCCTGTGCTGTGGTGCCTTCCATTCTTCTACCAAGAACTTGATAAGACTTGCCTTGTTGGAGGAACTACCGAGTAACTTTCTCCACTGCTGGATGTTGTGCCCAGGTTGAATGTTCTTGAAATGAATTCCTGTGCCTGCACTTCTTTTGGCTCGTTCTGCATCCTTGATGGATGTCTCCTTGTAGATATCAAACACAACATCAATGCGCCTGCTCTTAGCACCTTCATGAACAGCGTGACTCAGTGCTGTACCTGCAAGCTGTGAAAAAGTTTTGTCGTTTCCCTTCAGTTTGTGGACCAGGCTCATCCCATCAATTATGGTAGCAGAGGGCTCGGGTATCACTTCTGCAGGAGAAACATTCCTCTCTAACTCCTTTGCGAGGGCAGCCTTGTTGGTCTTGCGGAGAGACCCATCACCGCTGGCAAGTGCCCAAGGCAAAGGCCCCAGGGGATGAGCCAAGACATCACTCATTTTGAGCTTTCTGTTCTCGGCAACAAGGATCATCTGGCCAAATAGGTTCCTGTCAGCCTTTAAGATAACCTCCTTGGCATGGTCTTGTGAGCGTGGCTTCATTCTGATGTTAGTGAACGTTCTCAGTTTCGTCTTCGTCATCGTGTCATGAAACTGTATAGTTGGCGTATCGATCTCCAGGCGCTCTTCCTTGAAGGCTTGATATGCATCCTCTCCTATTCTGTAGGCCCCTAGAAGGGTCTTTTCGACGTCGGTGGTGCCAGTCGCAGTTGACAAACTGACAAGATCTTCCTTGCTGCGTTGAAGTGAGGGTTCAAACCAGCTGGTCTCCATCAGTTGAACTAAAGATTGGACATCGGCCTCATCTCTTCTAATCCTGGGCATCTGTGTCTGGTGGCTGAAGTCAGTATACTTTTGGCCTACTACCATAGTCCTGAGCTGCCTTAAGTACCTGCTGCGATACTGTCAGCAGGGTGTGCAGGAATTGAGTGACTGCTGCAGGAATGACATTCTGATCTGTATCGGGAGGCCATGGCTGACTCACATCTTGTTTATTGATCTCATTCCTCAGCTGCATTCCTGCTTTGGTTAAGACATCTTCAGAGTTAGCTGCTCTTGCTTCTTGCAGGTCTTTTGCCATTTTGTGTGCTTGCCGGGCAAGGTCGTCCATTGAGAGGCTGCGTGGATAGATTAGAAGCTTTCCTTTCTCATCTGGGACAAAGCGTAGTGATTCTCCAAACTCGGTTTCAATCTTTCGGCGAACATGTTTCTTTGTCGCTGGTTTCAGTTGGATAATACCACGGGACATCATGGATCTCTCAAGCCTAGATGTGAGGTTTGTCATAGGCAGTACCTCTGGGTTGGGGAATAATTTGGTCCTTATATACAAGCAGAGTTCCTCGAGGGCTTCTGTCTCAACCTCTTCGTAGCGTGCTTCCTCGCTTTCTTCCTGATTTTCACCTGCACCCGACCTGGCGGCCGCTGGGAAATCATCTTTTGTGAAGAGTTTGTAGCACGACTTGTGGTAGTGACCCTCTGCAGCAACAAGGTCTCTGCTAACTAAACCAAGGATTCTCTGGTTGAGTTTCCTTATTGCTGCTCTGCGAATCTTCTCATCTGCTCGTAGCTCAACACACTGTATGAGTGGCTCCCTTGTCTTTGTTGTTTTTATGTACTTGCTTGACTTCTCGCAGAAGATACATACTTTGGCATACACCCTGCTAGTACTAGGGGCATCCCTTGATGCCCTCCTCCTGGGGTCGACGCTTGCTGATTCTATCTTGACACCCTTGGCAAGGATAGAATCCAGTGACTTCTTCATTGTAAAGAGACTACGACATTTACGGTGATAATGTATGTGTGGTATTCCTCCTTCTTCAAGGCCCTTGGCTGCTTCCAGGACTGGATCATGCTGCCTGATTTCTGCAGCCCTGAGCAATGTGTTCCAGGAGTCCAAATCCTGTGGTGACACCAGAGCATCGCTGTCATCATCAGAGCAGTGGATGATACAGTCGATCCGTGCTCTCTTCCTCGCAGATGGTTCCATCCTGCCGTCAAACAGTCGACACACACCTGCAAAAAATATCACCATTAAAACATGAACAAACAAACACATTACATGGAAACCACTCTACATATGTTTGCTCCTTCCAATAATAAATTATCCCCAAAATATAACAAAAAATCCCCAAATATGAAATAAACCCCTAAATATGGAGAAACTTGAAATACACATCGGAATAATTCTTGTAGAGAATCAAATAAGCTACAAGAGCTGTTAGAATATATTTTTCAATGTTCCCCATATTTAAGGATTTATTCTAGATTTAGAGGAAAATACCCAAAATATAGAGTATATTCCGAAATATGAGGAAATTTGAAAAATACCTAGGAACAACTCTGGTAGAGAATATAATTCTACATAGGTGTTCAAAGTTTCGCGATGATTGTGTGATGGATTTTAAAGAAAATGAGGAAAACGCCGAGCGTCACGCTAAAAATCTTTATTTTTGGGTAGCGCCCCTATTGCATCAAAAAAATTAGACTAAGCTACCAGTGCGAGAAGGCTATCATATCTTAATGTACTTACAGTCACTCTATAAACATTTTAGTACCATTCGTGTTTAGTCACCCCAGGTGGTACCGATATCTGGCCTGGCTCATGGACTACTACACTTACCCACCCTATTCAACATCTGACAGACATTAGTACAGCACAGAGCGAGCCAAACGTAATGACAGCTGAGACATGCCTTATTAGCGTCGCCTTACAGTTACCCACATCAGTTCTGTTCCTCTTCGTGATCTTATGCGTGAAAGTTAAAATAGTATGAGTGTGGTTTCTGTTCATTATAAGTTTACTACTCAGCTGAGTTAACCATTGCATACGAAAACTACACTCTTAATTCAATTATGCACAGAACAAATGTGGACAACTGCACATGTATTCTTTGCATTGAACAGCTTGATATAGATAAACACTATTGTTTTGTTTTGTTTATAATGTATTAAAGCCCTTACAATTACTGAAATAACGGAGCCTAAAGGACAACCACACAGAATAGCCACCGTCAGAGAATCCAAGGAGAACAGAAGAAAAGGATTTGAAAACAGATTCATTTCCCATTCTCCAGAGAACGGGAAATCTGACCCCTGGACCCATTCTCTAATTCCCGGGCGAACAGGTGAGCTACCCCCGAAGGGCAGGTCAAGTCCCACCAATCATCACCTCACAAGCCCCGCCAATCACAGTGCGGGGCTCAAACAGCCAAGGCAGAACTTTCTCCCGAATACTATGATGAAAAAGTATTTATGCAATCTAAGCATAAAGAGCCCTGGGAGTATTTAAATCGTTGGGGCCCTCCATCCTCAAGAAGCTGCCAGACGAGAAGGAAAGTGAAATGGTGATAGGAAGTGCCACAGAAGAAAATCATTACATAAACAATCCAAATAGCCAAAACAATTAGTGAACAAAAAATCACGAATTACATCATCAGGCTTGATGGTATAAGTAAGAAACACAGGTCAAAAAGACGAGAACATCAGTGTGATGTCATTAAGCACCATAATATATTTTTTCATGTAATGATTAACCTCAACATAGCCAACTTTTATGTATTTACTATGCCCCTATTCATGCGAGATAATGCAACCTGACCAAGAGAAATAACCCAAGTATATACTGACTGAAACTACAGAAACTCAGCTCAAACTCAGTAGGTTGCTCCGTCCGGATTATTGTCCGGGAGTATTAACTACTTAAACACTCCGTCCGGATTATTGTCCGAGAGTCGTTTCCCCCTGAGAGAGAAGGAGCCTGCTGTCCACTGCCACCCTTCGCTTGGACTCCTCACGAAGTGGTCCCCTGACATCCAATCCCTGCCCCTTGGACTCCTGCTGAAGCAGTACCCTGACGTCTGGCCCTGCCCCTTGGACTCCTGACGAAGGTGGCCCCATTACGTCCAGCCGCCATGCCTGGACCTCTGTGACGCCCCGACCCTCGTACTTGGCACTTCTCCTCCCCCCCTAAGTGTTTCTACGTATCTCAATTTGTGGCTATTGTTGAAGGTAAGGTAATATATGCGAGTATTCCGGAAGTGTTATTAAGTTGATCTGTGCCAAGGATCTGTGCCTTTTTTAATTGTTCAATTATCGATCTGTGTACACGTTACATAGTCATTTGTCCTCCCATAAATCTTAATCTGTGCAAGTTGTGACGCATGTCCAGTGTGAGCATGCTGTACAGAACGCCTAGTCATGCCCCACTCTCGCTAGGATCGTCAGGGCAGGAACTTTGGCTGTAGTCTATGTAGAGTTTCCTAACTTAACCCTAGTCTAGCGGGTCCTCTGTGGCCGTTTTGGGCCTTTTCAGACCATTCTGACTGCTATATCAACCATCAGTATGAAAGGAACTGTATTGCGCCAAAAACTAGGTGGAAATCGCTACACAATGACGCCACATACAGCTACGTAGCACTCGTGGAGCACTGACAGTGTTACCTCGAAGATGGAAGTTTAGCTGATTTTGCTACCTTGCTCACTTTTAGCGAACTATTGGTTACACTGTCATCCTCCCGCGCGGTGGGGGAACTGGAGTTAGTGTGGGCCGGGAGGCCACAGATGTCGGACGTATGGATCATTACTATCCCACCCATTTTCACTCGATTTCCACCCTTTTTTCACCCGTTTTTTGCCAGTTTTTTCAACTCGACTTATGTGGTGAGCCGCTTTTTAAGGGTTAATTCATGTGAACCGTTGTACTATAAGTATTATGAATATGTATTTTGTTTTCATCTGAGTCAACGAGTTCTATTTTATATCATTAGTTATAAGTATTGTGTGTAAAACTTATTTGTAATGATGGGAAGAGAGACAGCCACCGTTGGGGGTCAGTGGGTGCGCCAGGTGGGAGGTGGGCCTAACTCACTAGCACTCCCCCCTCCCCACTCCCCTCAGTGCTAGGGGAGCCTTTGTCTATCCCAGAGGAGAGAGAGAAATTACGTAATGGTTGTCAGTGGGCGGTCCTTAGTAGTTCACGTTGGGCTCACTAGAGGGCCGGGTATAAAAAGGGAAGTCTAGCCATTTTTTCATCAGAACTCATTAGGCAGAGCGACTTCTCATTTCCCTTGCTAACTATATATATTCTTCTGACTGATGTGAACTTTACTACCTTACATTCTTATCTCCTCTTTTCCCTGCCTGTTTAACTTCCATGGTCCCGTTGGTGCAGAGCTAGTCAGCCAACGTATTATCGCTTGAGTTCTCATTAGATACTTGCCTATTAGATAGCCTATTTTGGAAGGGTTAACTTAGAATAGGATTGATTTATGTTTGTTGCACTTGTATATGCATTTCCCTGTGTGTTATTATTATTATTCCTGTTTTCTGCTAGTCTAGGTAATGCTAGACTGGGGTAAGGCTTTTCTGTGTTACGAGTTGTTGTTTGATGCAGTGGTTAAGTGATAAACCTTCATACTCGTTTCGGTTCAGTGAAGCCTAGGTTGTCTTCGCGGCTGACTGTGTTGAGTTAATAATTTACAGTGCGTGAGGGCAAGAGCCTAACCACCCTGTATTTTATTAACAGTTTGTTTTTACTTTGTCAAGGAGCCGGGAGAAAACCAGATACAAGGGATCTGGATTTCTCAAAGTGCACTTGTTAGTGTTAACGTAATACTTTAAACAGTTGTGAGGACTTCGTTAGGCTACGAGCCGTTTTTGCTCAGTCACTGCTACCTTTTGCCCACAGTACCCCAGCTAGACTTTACTCGATTAGTAGATACAGAATAGTATTGAAGCTTTCCTTATGTATGATATTGTTTATGCACTTGATTTCATGTGATGCAAGCTTGGCTACTTTAGTGATTAGTGGCCCACGAGCACAATCCGAGTAGGCTATTGCCGTTGCATTTGCGGAGTACTTCTTTTTAATGTTTGCCATTTACTATTGCATATTCTTTTAATTATTCGTATGCCAATTTAAACCTTTAATAGTATTTAATTGCCAGTGTTTTTGCTTATTGAATTACTGTTCAAAATCCGATACGTACTTCTTACGAGCATCCGAGAAGCATCTAACTTTTTTCAGAAGATTCCTTGCTCGATGCTTAAGGACTATTAATTAACGTAACGTAATAGTGCCGATCCGAAGTAGAGGGTGGAGGACTTCTTAAGTTCTTAGTCAAGGGTGGATTACTTCAGCTTCGGCCAACACTATTCTGTGTTGTTGTTTCTTACTTCTTTGTTTGATTGTTGACCAGACTAGATAATTCCTGTCTCTTTATTAGTCTGTTGTTGAACACTAGTACCGAGTTCTTGTATACCCCGTTATAGCAGATTGAACTCTGGAGGGTATTGGTGTTTTTTGTTCGGCTGGCAGTACTCAGGGGTTGGGATCGTGTGTTTCCGTTGTGGCAGCGAGCCGTATTCGAGTCCTGATTGAGAGCCCTTGTGTACCCGAGTGCCAGGTCGTAACAAAGTGAATTCATAGCACCAGATATTTCTACGTGTACCCTTTGCAGTATATATCCTGTGGTGTTATTTATAATTATCAATTGTGCACCAGTTGTTGTTGTTCCCCAAACTGCCTGGCCGAACAGCCCCAAGGCCCCGAGCAAGGCCAAGGCCATAACCGTGCGCCCCCACAGAACCCTCACTGCCGACCACAATAAAGCCTGGGTGACCGAAGCCACTCCATGGCAGGGAGCTGAGGAGGGTGCGGAAACGCTCAGGAAACCAAAGCCCCACCCAGGGCCCTGTGCCCCTCAGCAATTATGAAGAGAAAGTTGAGGGGCAAAGGAAAAAATGTGACGCTTTGGCTTCCAATCTAGGTAGACTGGGAGGTCAATCCACGGAAGAGACGCCGTCACTTGAGATCTAGAAAATATAAAAGTAAAATGAACAGTCAGAGTAAGCTATGGGTATGGTAGAGATCGCTCAGTTCTCACTCTGATAGACCAGCCCATCACCAGTTTGTGCACCAGTTATATAAACTTACCTCGATCCAGGCTCAAGACGGAATACTCTCAGATGTCAACTATATAATTATGTTATTTATTCTCTTGTGTATCCAAGTTGAGGCGAAAGCGTATACCGTGAAGATATTCCCTAATTTACCTAGGACCTATGCCCACATTTTAACCTATCTATCTTTCCTTACCGAAAAGTCAAGAACCCCCCGTTGAGTTAACCTTAATTCTATTATTCGAGCTATCTAATATATGCCAGTGCTTGTGAATTAATCTGATCTACGTGTGTGGGTAATTAATAATTCTTTTCACACATTTATAGTAACTCTTATTCAAGTTATTTTATATTCGTGTCACCATATTATCATAGAGACCGTTTCTACTTTTACTTTACTATTTTAAGAGTAAATATTTAATTACATCGTATGTTTATGTAATTCGCGTTACGTCATATCTTTGATCCACGTATTGCCAGATAGGGATTTGTTAATGTATTCAAATTTCCTTTAATAATATTATCGTAGTATTTTAACCCAGTACAACTTCGTCGTGTATGCCCCTTTTTATTCTGAGTTCATTCAAATTCTAATATACCGTGATTTCCAGTTGCATTTTAATTGAGTGCATTTTCCTCATTTTATGTTAACTTGCATTCATTCCAAAACCCTGTTATAGTGATTCATTGATCTAAATTTGAATTTGAATTCTATACTTGTGTGTATCTATCTCATACCCGGTCTAAATCTATTTTCGTATCCGTAGGTTGAGTCTTTCACAAAAATCACTTAGATAAGTTAGTTCCAAATTAAACTACCTTGCCGATAAGCTCCTTAGTATATCTTTAACATTCACTAGTGTCTTATAGTCGCACTATTTTGAATTATAAATTCTACCAAAGCAGTCTCTCTGAACTAGGGTCGAACGCACTACCTTGTATTTATCTTACCTGTGTGACCCTCCCATTAATCCCCTTGATAAGCGCTTAGCGTTAGTGAAAGCTGTAAGTCAATTCGCCCTGTGCCAGAAATCTTCACGTTAGACGCTACGCTCGCATACGTGTTATCATCTGACATTCGGCCCCATTCAGCCAACTGTTTTAAGACGTTTATCCCCATCCAGGTGTCGATTTATTCCTGGCGAGCGATAGCGAGCCAGCATTGTATGGAGAAATCAGACTTAGCCGGAGACATTTTCCTATCGAAAAATGTACAAATTTAGCTTGCTGTCAAAACAAAAATGTATACTGTATATGCTGGCTCGCTACAGCTCGCCAGGAAAATATTGACTCCTGGATGGGGGTAAACATCTTAAAACAGTAGGCTGAATGGGGCCGAATGGATACAAGCCAAACAGAGGGAGAGAAAGAGAAACCAAGCGAGGTGGGCTCCCTTAACAAACAAAGCCTCAGGGATAGCCTATTTGTTTGTAACCCATTCAGTACCAGTGACGTCCTATCAATTATATTCTGGTAATGATTAGACGATATTATTCTGCATAGGAAGAACATCTACCCATCAAGAGGCTATATATTCTATCTAAATTCATTCTTTTAGCTATCACAACTCCTTCTTAAGCTGCAAACAATCGTCTAAATATAGCTAGAATATACTTACAAAGACGTCACTGGTACAGTATGGGTTAAACAAGTACATCTAACACACACACACACACAGCCCGTAGCCTAGTAGGTAGAGCTCTCGTCTCACACACGAGGGGTCGGGGGTTCAATCCCCGGCCGGGCGGAGACAAATTGGGCTTGTCTCCTTTCATGTGTTAGCCTCGGTTCACCTAGCTGTAAATAGGTACCTGGAATAAGTGGACGACGTTGTGACGTCCCATCTGGGGTTGGCAAAAATGGTACAAGGCGAGATGGATCATATGGTTCACCTAAGCTGATGGCTACCTAAGCCTTCGGGCGAGACGGTACCGTCTATAGTGAGAATGGTACCATACAGATCCACCCTAAGCCTTCGTTTCCGATGTCGCCAATTGGCTAAAATACAGACTACACACACATCCACAGCCATTCCAACAGTACATAAAACACTTAACATGCATTTCACGCAATACATTCCCAGTTAAGGAGGCGCGATAATAATGAGCTTAGCTCGCATTGCGTGGATTCCCCTTGACGAACAAGTAACTGAACTGAGTAACACACACACACACGCACCCACCCACACACCTATTTGGTCAGGTAAGCCCGCACACACTCATCAAGTTACACAAACACATGTATACACACTCAGCCAATTAAAGACTAGTCAGTCTCATTCACACACACACACACACACATATGAAAATACATAACATGTACATGCATATTAACTCCACCAAGCACAATGACAAACGGGCACTCAGTTAAAGGGGCCCATCTCGCTTTTTGTTTCTCTCTCTCCCTCTCTCTTTGGCTTGTATCCATTCGGCCCCATTCATCCTACTATTTAAGAAGTTTACCCTCATCCAGGTGTCAATATTTTCCTGGTGAGCGGTAGCGAGCCAGCATATATATATTTTTGTTTTGAGAGCAAGCTAAATTTGTACATTTTTCGATAGAAAAATTTCTCCGGCGAAGCCGGATTTCTCCATACAATGCTGGCTCGCTATCTCTCGCCAGGAAGATATCGACACCTGGATGGGGATAAACGTCTTAAAACAGTTGGCTGAATGGGGCCGAATGGATACAAGCCAGAGAAAATGAGAAAAGGAGAGAAAGAAAACAACAAAAGCAGGTGACCCCCACCCAACACCCTCCCTCCTCCCCTAAACCATTGTCGAGTGCTAGGAATTACTTTCGTTAATTGACCACTTGCGAGTTTCGGGCTATAAGTAAGTTGGAGCTGTGGACATCGATATTTAGAAGAATTACCAGCTGAAATACGTTTGTAGTACATATATAAACACATACAACCCAATTCAACATACTTTCTATCCATCAGAAACCTACATTATTATTGTATTTCTGCTTAATATCCATTTTTACGGCTCCAACTTCCTTATAGCCTGAAACTCGCAATTGGTCAATTGACGCACGTGTATTTTATTCTGGGTAGGCCAGGTCAGGTGAAGGTAATGAGGAATAAGCCTAATTACCACGGCACCTCGTATCTGCTATCATCACACGATTTTACTCAGCTTAGGAAGGCTCTCTAGAAATGAAAGGGGTAAATACCATCAAAGTTACAAATTGTCTCTCACATTTTTTTTTTTTTTTTTTTTTTTTTTAAAGAGACAATGAACGGAGGAAGGATAAACACAGATAAAACAAAAAGGTCCATGTGCCTAAAGGCATCCTCCATTCATAAAATGTTTGTAACAACTGGATTTAAACATTTGTTGATTGTAAGTTTGTGGAAAGCAATTCGAGGGAAGTGAATTCCAAAGAGTAGTAGCTCTGGGGATAAATGAATTCTGATAAGCAGAAGTTCTGCATTGTGGAGGAGAAAGTGTAAATTCATGGGCGCTCTCAGCTGCCCTAGTTTATACGGGGAAAGATGTGGAGAGGCGGCACAATTGAAGCAAGTTCCTCGGAACAATTGCTGTGAAAAATATCTGTAGAATAATGCAAGGGGATGCAACGTTTCTTCGTATGGCTAAGTAGGAAGGTCCTGTGTGATTGCAGGGTTATTGATTAATCTAATAGCTTTATTTTGAATTTTGTCCAACTGCCTCAATGCAACCACTCCACTTCCACCCCACAGAGGTGAACAGTAATCCATCTGAGAGCGCACATGACTTTTATATATTACGGCCAACTGCTCGTCAGTGAAGAATTCTCGAACTCTGTACAGGAGTCCCAGTTTTTTAGAGCCATTCTTAGCAATGCTTCTAACATAAGTGTCCAGCTCAAGTTAGTAGTTAATGTTACACCGAGAATGTCAATACTAGGGGAAGTGGGAATATTTACATCATTAAAAAATATATGGGAGTCAGTGAGATTCGTCGGTTAGAAAATTTAATGTACTTGGTTTTCTGTGCATTAAAGGAAAAACTAGATTCTCTTGTCCCCATTCATTAATTCTAGAAAGGTCCTGGTTCAGAGAAATTGCAGTGTTTATTTTGAATTTATAAGATCGGGTTGGGTGAAAGAATTGGTAAATGTGAAGGAACTGTGGAGTGTTGAGTCATCTGCGTAGGAATGTATTGGATTATGAGTGGTATATATGAGATCATTGATATGAATGAGGAACAGAGTTGGGGCCCAAACTGATCCCTGGGGAACACCAGCATTTATTGAGTGAAATTGAGAATAAAGGCCATCTACCATTACACGTATTTTTCTGTTATGAAGATAAGAAGAAATTAGTGGAACTAATGATGCAAGGCCGTAGTGTGACATCTTCGACAATAAGATTGATGCCAGACTCTATCAAATGCCTTTGATATATCCAGTGCTATTGTATGTGTTTCACCATGTTGGTCTGTAGCTTGGTTGATTTGATGCGTAAGAAGGCAAAGAATGTCTGCAGTTGATCGACATCGTCTAAAAACCATATTGCCTATCACTGATTAATTTATTATTCTCCAGATGCTTAATTATGTGATTATTTAATATAATTTCAAAAACTTTTGCCAAGAGTGGAAGTTATAGCTATTGGTCTGTAGTTTGATGGATCTGAAGAGGCACCTTTTTTAGGAACTGGATGGATGTTTGCTTCTTTCCAGGGTACTGGAAAGCATGAGGTATGAGTACAACAGACGGAAAAAATTTTGCCAATACAGGAGCGAGCACCAAGGAGCAATTCTTAAGTACTATTGGAGGAATTTCATCTGGACCAGGAGCCTTATCTACTGAGAGATTCTGCAAAATAGTTTTGACATGTCTGGTGTGGATCTTAAGTGAGGGAATTTCAGGTGAATTAAAATTAAGTACAGGGACATCTGATTTATTCATCTAAGTTGAGTTGGTGGAGAAAATATCTGCAAGAAGGTTAGCTTTACCTCGTGGGTCACTTACAAGATTGCCAGTCGGAGATTTTAATGGTGGAAAAGGATGACGCAGTAGTGAAGATGGATATGAATGAGTTAAGAGTAGACCAAAATATTTTGTTATCATTTGGATTATTTAGAAGTTTATTTGCTGCTTATGGAGAAAGTTTGATTTAGTTAGGTTTAATACAGTTTTGGCATGATTTCTGATGTTTCTAAAGTAATTAAAGGCTTCATGTGTTTTTGATCTTGTGTATGCATTGTAGGCTATTGCTTTTTGTTCAGTTACTCTAGCACAATTATGGTCAAACCATTTAGGTGAATTAGATCTTTTACTGTACTTTTGATGAGGAATAAAAGTTTCCATTCCAATTTTTACAAAATCTTGTATGTGGCTCAAGGTGGAGTGTGCATCATTAGAAAAGAAAAGATACAGTAGCTTGCAAACTACCCCTCTCCTATCCCAATACCCCCTTCCTCCTTTTCTTAAGGGGGGGGGGGGGGTCACAGGCTTTTTGTATCTCCTTTTCTCTCTTTCTCTGGCTTATATATATTCGGCCCTATTCAGCCTACTGTTTTAAGACGTTTACTCCCATCCAGGTGTCGATTTTTTCCTGGCGAGCGGTAGCGAGCCAGCATATTTTGTTTAAAATTGACAGCAGGCTAAATTTGTACATTTTTCGATAGAATAATGTCTCCGGCGAAGCCGGATTTCTCCATACAATACTGGTTCGCTATCGCTCACCAGGAAGAAATTGACACCTGGTGGAGTGGTCATGCCACTGGATTGGTAATCCAATGGACCCGGGTTCAAATCCCGGTATGTCAATGGGAAGATATTATTGGGATTGAATTTGTGCTGTACCTAGTATCAGTGCATTACCACAAAGCCCACCGAAATGCCAAAAAAATACCCTCATTGTTCCCTGATTAAATAACACTGTATGAATATTCCCATATTCAAAATATGTTACAGGGGGACAATGCCTAGTGAGTTTACTGCTCAATAGGTGGCGTTCTGAGAGTGAGAGTCTGGAGGGTGAGATGGTGAAGCACTTGAGCGAAGCAACCACCGCTTCAGAGATGGAGCTGTTTCGATCCATGATGGATGCTTCACATGTCTCACTCCCCAGACTGGAACAAGACCTCACGGGCTTCACCGTGTTGAGCGGTGGAATGTACAGGCTCTCAGCCTATGCCCGAGAGGGAGTAGTTGGAATATAGAAAAAAAAAAAAAAAAAAAAAAAAAAAAAAGTCTTACAGCAGTAGACTGAATGGGGCCGAATGGATACAAGCCAGAGAGAGAGGGAGAGAAGGAGAAAAAAAGCGAGGGGGGCTCCCTTAACCCATTCAGTACAGGATAAGTTACTTTTATTCTTATTCTGGCTATCATTAGACGATTTTACTCTATGATAGTTAAACGAATGAATTTATATATATTACACCTCTCTGATCACTAGACGTCCTTCCTAATCTGCATAAGATCGTCTAATAATAGCCAGAATATAAGGATTAATGGCGTCACCCGTACTGAAGTGGTTAAGACCGTGTCACACGAGCGACTTTTCCGTCAAATTTTATGGGCAATTGTAGTCTGACAATTTCAGATAATAAGTTTCATAAACATTCAACTACCTAGCGTTATCATACCATCGATCTAGTTTCCGACTCCAATGCGAAAGAGCCTCAAAATAGTACGAAAATCAAACTTGCTCATCGAAAATTTGCCGGAAAATGCGCTCGTGTGACACCACATTGGCGACAAAGTTTCATATAACTGGCTATCCTTGGACGATTTTACTCAGCTTAGGAAGACTCTCTTGGAATATAAGTTATCATATCACTGTCACATAGTACTGTAGTACCTTTCAAACTACCACTTCCCACGACCCCCACCCACCCAACCGCATGTTTCGAACCAGTGATTCGGAAATTACATATTCAGCCAGGGTTTCCAATTACATATTCAGCCAGGGTTTCCAATTACATATTCAGCCAGGGTTTCCAATTACATATTCAGCCAGGGTTTCCAATTACATATTCAGCCAGGGTTTCCAACTGCTTACAATGTTGGTCTACTACGTGACAACACATTTCCCGATAATTTGATGTCTGCTATTTCTTAACTATTAATAAAACAATACTTATTAAATTCTAAACTAAAACAATCTTCAACAAATTCGCTCTAAAGTAACTACCCATAAATACTTTTAACCCCTTCAGCAGGATGATGTAAATTTAATCATATTCTGATTACCATTAGACGATGTAATTTAATTTATAATCTACCTCTTGGACTCACAGGGGTAAATGCGATCTCAATAAACCATTCGAGTAACGTAGCCTTACCTACCACTTAGTAGCAAATTTTGTTAGAATTAAGTCCAGACTTCCTAGTAGGAGCCGCAAGGTCTGTGCAGTCTGTGTATATATGTAACTCTATGTAACTATGATAATGTACTTGCTGCACGGGGCAACCAGTAGCAGATTAGTAAACAGTGAAAAGAGTGTAGACAAGTGTGTAAACATCCGTTAGTTTCTCATTAAGGGAAGGCAGACCGTTTTTCTGGACCCCTTCTTCCTAATGTTTAGCCCCACTACTTTTGAGATTATAAGACGTTCGGCCCATTAGTTTGGCGATTTTAACACCTTTCGCCCCATTTCGTTGTAAATTTTAACACCTTTCGTGCCATTTAGGTGTCGATTATTTCCTGGCGAGCGATAGCGACTCGCTCGCCTGCAATTTTAAGAGGAACCGGCCTTCGGCCGGGAAATTTTTCTACCGAAAAATGTACCGAAAAATTTGCTACTAAGTGGTAGGTAAGGCTAGCAAAGCAGAAAACTCTCTCCCCACCCCATACTTGGCATGCATACCAATGCTTAATAAATAATACTGATGTTTTCTCCATCGTCACTCTTTTCATGGCTTCACACACTTCTGACCTCCTAATCCCCACTTCCTCCTTCACTACTTCTCTTCTTCTCCCTCCCATACCCCATCCAACTATGTTTGCTGGCATTTAATTCCTTACGTTTAACAATTCGTTGAAGTACTCCCTCCATCTCTCAACTCTCTCTTGCTTCTCGGCTACCTCTCACCCATTCTTATCTTTCACACCCTTACTATTTTCTTTGCTACCCTTCCTAACTTTCTTGACCTCTTTCCAGAACAGTATCTTACACTCCCTTCATTTAACACTTAGATTTCTTCCAAATTCCTCATCTGATCTTCTCATACTTTCCTTCACTACTCTCTTCACCACTCTCTTTTCCTCCAAGTACCTAACTCTTTTCTCTCTCTCCAAATTTTCATTCCCTCTACTACCCAACCACTCTCTATATGCTTTCTTCTTGTCTTCAACAGCTATTTTTACCTCCTCCGTCCACCATGCTGTACCATTCACTCCCCTCCCTCGTCTCCTTACTCCACACACCTCCTCACATGCTGCACATATCTCTTCCTTAAACACTTTGCTCACCTCTTCCACTTCCTCCATACCCTCCAGGTCAAACCTTCCTAGTCGTCTCTCTACTGCTCTCTTGAACTCCTCCCTGATCTCCTCCTCCTGCAACCTCTCCACTTTCTTCGCCACTCCATCTTCCTCTCGCCTCCCTCCAGCTCTCCTCATCCACTTCTTCTGTATCCTAATTTTAGCTACTACATAATAGTAATCAGACAAACCCCTCCAATACTCCTATACAACCTAACATCCAGCACAGAATTCTTCAGTCGTTCATCCACACATATATAATCAATCAGTGCCTTTCGTTACACTGTCCTATTTTCCCTTCTCTACTCCACTGTACATGTGTACCTGAGTATCATTCTGTTTCGGAAGGTGTTGGCTATCCACAGTCTCCTCCCCAGACAAACGTCCACAAGTGCACTACCATTCCCATTTGCCTCTGACGGTGTTATACCCAACCCTCCTATCAACTTTTCTATCACCCACATCCCAAAGAAATTAATGAAAGCATGTGATCTTCCTGGAATTCGAACCTGGGTTACCACATACAGATCTTAAACACTAACCATTACACCATCAAGACAGTTTAATATATATTTATCAAATACTGGATATCAATCTACTAATGTACTCACACCCAACTGCACACTGAATAGCCTAATGTTTAAGTGAAAGGAAAGATGGATACAAGCCAGGGAAAGAGAGAAAAGGAGAGAAAGATATAAAAAAAGCCGGTGACCCCGCTTAACGTTTTATCAACCACATAGCCTACTGTAGTCTTCATAAGCTTGACGTAATTGTTAACGGAGAGCCAAAATAAAATGTAAAAGGACATCACTAGTACTGAAGGGGTTAAGAATATCAGCATCACTGGGGTACTGTACAATCACTGTCAATAATAATGTTACGTTATGAAGTCTCGAATTTGTAATGTTTTTGTTCATTGTTTTCTGTTGTGTTGTCCCTATTCTGGCTCTGTCTTGAGTCCCCCCCCCCCCTCCACCACCAAAAAAATAAAATAAAATAAAAGTGGGGATTGGGCCTGAGTATATAATTATTTATTATGGATGGATGGATGGATGGATAAATCCTCGAACTGAATAAATGAATCTGAATTGCAAATATTTAGTGTAAAATTAATGAGAAAATGTGGGTATAAAAATTAATGATCGCAACTGTACATTATAACAAACATCGTGGCCCAATAATATAACATTATGAGGTTCTTGGCAATTAACATTTTGCTTTAGTATAGCCCAATAGTCCTGATGGGCTGATGGCCTTTCCAATTAAGTTAAAAAAAAAAAAAAAAAAGGAAAACAAAAGTTAAAAGTGGCCAAATATTACACCCGGAAAAACATAGCGAACATGCGGATGCAAAATAGTAGGTAAAGAATTTGAGAAAATTCGATTCGATTCGGGATAGGCTACCTTCGAAACCTTGAGGCCCCGATTTATGTCCTAGAATACACTGTATATCAATAATATAGTTAACCCATACAGTACCAGAGACGTCCTTTTTATCATATTCTGGCAACTATTAGACGATTTTATTCAACTTAGGAAGGACCTCTAGCAATAAGGCTTCGACTAGCTCGACTAATCTTTTTAACTACCACAGATCATTTCTAAGCTGCATAATATCGTCTAAATACAGATAGAATAAATAGCATAACACACGTCGCTGGTACTCAAAGGGCTAAGCATACTGGAAAACATCAGCAAATTTTAGCATGGTTCACAATTGCTGTGCTTCGCTTCAGCAAATATTGGACGCCATGTTGATTCGACAGTAAGTCACGTATGATGGACACTGATAGATAATTACAAGACTGAACTACGCATTTGATTGATGAAGTTTTTCGAACATACATTATTTATTACAATTGTATATGCATTATCCAGTTTACCCATACAGTACCAGGGACGTTCTTTTCAACACATTCTGGCAACTGTTAGACGATTTTATTCAGCTTGGGAAGGACCGCTAGCATTAATAAAGCTTCAAACTATCTCAACCAAACATTTTAACTACCACAGACGGGTGCCCAACCCCGAAAAGGGTTGAAATAGGGGCGCTATCCCCCGCCAAAGGCGGCTTTCTAGGGCCTTTCCTAGCTGATGCTGAGAGGATTGGGTTCTAGCCATGTGGTGATGGGCTGGTCTATCAGAGTGAGAACTGAGCAATCTCTGCCATACCCATAGCTTACTCTGACTGTTCCTTTTACTTATATATTTTCTAGATCTTAAGTGACGGCGTCTCTAACGTGGATTGACCTCCCAATCTACCAAGATTGGAAGCCAAAGCGTCACATTTTTCCCTTGCCCCTCAACTTTCTCTACATAATTGCTGAGGGACACAGGGCCCTGGGTGGGGCTTTGGTTTCCCGGGCATTTCCGCACCCTCCTCAGCTCCCCGCCATGGAGTGGCTTCGGTCACCCAGGCTTTATTGTGGTCGGCGGGGAGGGTTCTGTGGGGGCGCTCAGTTATGGCCTTGGCCTTGCTCGGGGCCTTGGGGCTGTTCGGCCAGGCAGCTTGGGGAACAACAACAACAACTACCACAGATCCTTCCCAAGCTGCATAATGTCGTCTAAATATAGCTAGAATAAAATATAATACACTTCGCTGGTACTCAAAGGGTTAATTATAAGTAAAGCATATGCAAAGTTCACGATTTCGGTGCGTCAGTTACAATTCATAGAGGAGTGCTATATTGGCTCGAAATTCCCAAGAGAATCACTGAAAATAGAAAATAAAATATATTTGGTGCAGTGTCCCGTTTCGTTTACTGGAACTCGTATTTTGAGGCGAGGGAAGTGACACGCCGTCGCCATCTGTGGAGTGAGAGCCGAACTAATATTGCCGCGCTCAGGTTGATAGTGTCCGTGTGTTAAGTTTCCTGTCTCGCTAACAAGGAGCTGCACGTGAGGAGGGGAGGGAAACGACACCTCCCTACCATTTGCGTTGCTAGCTGGCCCTGGAGGTAGTTCCGTGAAGCGGAAAGAAGGTATGTTAGGTTTGACATTATAACTGTTGTATTATGGGTGATTTGGTGGATGTCCATTACCTTTATAATGTTCGTAAAGTCCTCAACCTCTTCAACGTTAAAGGATGGGAGTGGAAGTAGGCGATGCTAGGAGGGTGATGGTTTGCGGAGTCGGGGTAGACATGTTCGGGAGATGGGAAAGGAGAGTGCGATAAATTAAGGTGGGATCAAGCAAGTATTGGAACACCTAGTGTATCTCGCGGCCTAAATTTTAATTGAACCGCCAATATTGGGATATTAGTTAAATGCGTGGAGTAGCCTACTGTAACTTCGAGCGCTATGTCAACAAACAATTGACGTTACTCCTGCAAACGCAACTTTTACACTACACGGAATTTTCTCTGTTTCTTGTAATATTAATATCAGTCACCATTGTTTTTATAGTATTTTGTACACTATAAAAGGGTGTAGCTTGGTGTCGGATGCGTCGAAACCGAAAACAATCCTGTATTAAATCCTCGGTGGTAGCCTACACCCGGATAAGACAGAAACTAGCCCAGGTGGTTATGAGCCGGAGATTTGCTGCGGATTCTTTCTGGACGGCAGCCCACTATCACGGTGCTGCATAAACACACACATACACGTTTCGAACCATAAGTAACGATTGTCAGTGTCATGTATGATAATTATCGTGCTCTTATGCAACGCAATCAAATATTGATAGTATAAATGAGATACTTGCATTGATTTTATTTTTGTATTTGTATTTTAATCGTTCCATATATCTACGGACACGAAAATATTGCCCCATAAGTTTTAAGAAAGTAGGATTCAGACGGAACTCTACCAAACCACCCAATGCATACACTGGTTTTCGGCGTGTGTGTGTGCATTAGAAGTCCTATGTAGTTATTACGATTAAATACATTATTGATATAACCATTCACCCATGTCCATCTGAGCACAGTAGCAGAGAATTATGCTTCTCCACGACACAGAAGGCAGTTTTTATAGTATTAAATTCTGGTGAAAGTTTATCACCAACCACTTAAAGAGTTTTTCAGGTAATTTGTTTTTATTTTTGTATTTGATATACTGTTGTTTAATACCGAGGACTCGCATTTTAGTATTTTCAACATTAGCTTAACCTAACTTGACTTAACCAAACCTAACCGAAAATTAACCTGTCTGTGCGTTGGTCTAAACCCAGTTCACGTTCCCTGTTTATGGGTTAGTGACGGTCTAAACCCAGCTCACGTACCCTGTTGTATGGGTGAACAATCGATGGGGCCCGTAACTGGTTGGTCATAAACTAATACCTAAATTCTTTCTAATCATCTAAGTAGATAAAAATACGCATGAACTGTCCTGTCTTGTATGATTTAAACCCAGGTTAATCGCGCATGTATAATATCTACGATAATATTCAAGGACACTACATCCGCCTTATTAGAAACAATTTATTAGAGAAAGTAGGCACCAACAGATTCGCCATATTTTTCTCCATATAGTCCGCATGGAGTATTTTCGTTATTGACAAATTGAAAAAATACCCTGTTCACAGAAAAATACACCAAAAATCTGTCTAAGAAGTCTAATAGCGGGGGTGTGGGGGCGGCAGCCCCCACCCATAATACTAGGATAGGTTAGGTAAGGTTGTTAGGTTATGCTAATGTCCTTTCAAAGGGGTATAGGCTAGTAAACCCTAGGATAGCTTATACCCGGTCAGAGGTAAGAAGAAGAAGAAGAGTCCTGATGTCTCCTTGAATGCTACCATATCTACTAGTGTTAGACAAATGCACGCCGTAAATGTTAGAAACATGACACACTCACACAGAGCTGATGGCCTACGCAATAACTGCAAGAGTGATTCGGAAGTCTCGTTTGATTCTTAATTCCATAAAACGTATGGGGATCTTCATTAGTGTTCTTGTTGAATGTATATATTGGAAGAAATAAAATTCAATAAAAAGTCATTAATACTATTAATGATTGCATAACATTAAAAGAGCAGGATAATTATCATGCATGACAAGCCGAGAGTCGAGCTTCTTTGGTTCGAAACGTGTTAGTGTTGCCCCGAGATAGTGGGCTGCCGTCCAGAAAGGATCTACTAAAAATCTCCGGCTCATACCCACCTGGGCTAGTTTATGTGGTATCCGGGTGTACCTGTCAAATGAGTGTCCCTATAGTAAAATCGTACCATACACGATTCATGCTTTGCTAATATGTGGCAATTATTATAAAATTACCATAACCTAAATTTGTGTAATGTATAATTATATATATATATATATATATATATATATATATATATCTCTGATTTATATGTATTTTTCAGCTGATGGTAAATTGGCATATGTCCTCATCTCGACTATTAGTCCATTACGAAAATTTGATAGCGAAATAGGGGTTGAATTATGGGAATTTGGCATAGATGTGTAGGCCTAGTAGTTTAAAATATTCCCATTAAGTATTGAGGAATAAATTGTTAAGGGATTAAATTTACCGCCATCCGAAATATAACTGACAATAGGATAAATTAAACTCATATATAGCAAAATGTTTATTTTAATGCCACAACATTTTCGGGCTTACTTTAAACCTGTAAGGGTGTGTATTTCGGTATGTTTGTTTATTGGTTGATATGAGAGTATGTTATAATATACCCATTCATAATGGTCATTTGTCATAATATATAAAGTTCAAACAGTAATGGCATAAATGGTAGTTTCGCAATAGGATCCTTCAACAATTCAAATACCTGCCCAGTTTTTCTAAATAACTGGAAATATTTGCAACTTGAGGTATGCTCTGACAGGTAGCATATTAATTAAAAATTAAAATATTACATGAGAAAGACTTGTTCCTTGAGAAATTAAGGGCTATCACACTAGACTACGGTACTTTCCGTCGTCTTTCATCAAATCCACGATATGAGTGGTCCGAATGTAGGAACAAATAAAGGCACAGGAAAAAGGCACCGGAAAAAAGGGCACAGGAAAAAATGGCATTCTTCGAGGTAGGAAAAAACGGTGTATTATGAAAATTTATGTTTAATAAGGAAAGTTTATTATACAGGATATATTCCTAAATTATTTCGAAGCCCTTTCAAACAGGCTTCTTCCCACTCCTATTTTATTCACTACTACTAATAATAATACAAATAATAATAAAATAAGAATTACAACAAAACATATAATGATAATTATTATACTATAAATATAAGTAGTTAATACATAAGTAAACATTGAAATGCGCGCCAATTTGAGAAGTCTGTCGTGACTCATGCGCTGGCAGCTGGCTACATACAGCCAGCTGATCTGGCAGTCACTGCACTCAGTGGGCCTGGGAAAATTAACTTCTCGTGCATTCGTAAGTACTAGGAGTCTAGGATTGTGACCATAGAGTACAGATGACCTAGAGGCGAAAGCGTGACGTCACACGGTTATTTTGCCGCGCGTCCTAGGGATTTGGTGCCAATTGCTGGCAGTACTATTGTACGGCATAACAACCAAAGCACCTCAGTGGCTTGTCCTTATTATAGACAGTCTGTGCGCCGCGCGCGCCTGCCAGCTGGCTTGCTGCAGTGTTACCAAAGTTAAGGGAATATCCGCAAAACGAGGGAGCAATAGATTAAAGAGGGAACGTATTTAAGAGTTAATTAATGTTGGTAAAAACTTAAATTATTTAATATAAATTAGATATATATAAGCAAGATAAAAACATTAAGTATACATATTATACAATATAAAAAATACTCGTATATGATGCAAGCTGTATACCTTCAAGCAACACAACATTAAATATAATTTTGAATATATATTATGTTAAATGTTATGTAGATGTTAATTTGTAAAGTAGCACTAAAATTAGTTTTTCTACATACGGACGATACGGTATTCTTTTAAAGAGATTATTATGTTACTATATAATGGTAGGCCTATTAAGTGCTTCTTGTTAAACAAGTTTTTCTGTAAGGTCTGGTAATTTGTCCACTGACTTTGGTCTAATGCGGTAATACTAGCCTATATGATATAGGTTAATACTGAAAGGCGGTATGTGTGGGGGCGTTGGTTAATTAAATTCAAATAAATTTTCAGTTCAATTATTATGTTCCTTCCAACAACCAACTATACTCCTAAAATCGATTAATGAAATTTACAAACACATGTGGCAGTCCGTGGATTCGAATCCAGGATGCTCACACCGAAAATCAACACCTTATGCATCGCACCACGAAGACAGTTCTTCAGACAGAAGACAAATAAGTTCTCAGTTCAAATAGGTTCTCTGTTCAAATAGGTTCTCGGTTCAAATAGGTTCTCGGTTCAACTAGGTTCTCGGTTCAACTAGGTTCTCGGTTCAACTAGGTTCTCGGTTCAACTAGGTTCTCGGTTCAACTAGGTTCTCGGTTCAACTAGGTTCTCGGTTCAACTAGGTTCTCGGTTCAACTAGGTTCTCTGTTCAACTAGGTTCTCGGTGCAACTAGGTTCTCGGTGCAACTAGGTTCTCGGTGCAACTAGGTTCTCGGTGCAACTAGGTTCTCGGTGCAACTAGGTTCTCGGTGCAACTAGGTTCTCGGTGCAACTAGGTTCTCGGTGCAACTAGGTTCTCGGTGCAACTAGGTTCTCGGTGCAACTAGGTTCTCGGTGCAACTAGGTTCTCGGTGCAACTAGGTTCTCGGTGCAACTAGGTTCTCGGTGCAACTAGGTTCTCGGTGCAACTAGGTTCTCGGTGCAACTAGGTTCTCGGTGCAACTAGGTTCTCGGTGCAACTAGGTTCTCGGTGCAACTAGGTTCTCGGTGCAACTAGGTTCTCGGTGCAACTAGGTTCTCGGTGCAACTAGGTTCTCGGTGCAACTAGGTTCTCGGTGCAACTAGGTTCTCGGTGCAACTAGGTTCTCGGTGCAACTAGGTTCTCGGTGCAACTAGGTTCTCGGTGCAACTAGGTTCTCGGTGCAACTAGGTTCTCGGTGCAACTAGGTTCTCGGTGCAACTAGGTTCTCGGTGCAACTAGGTTCTCGGTGCAACTAGGTTCTCGGTGCAACTAGGTTCTCGGTGCAACTAGGTTCTCGGTGCAACTAGGTTCTCGGTGCAACTAGGTTCTCGGTGCAACTAGGTTCTCGGTGCAACTAGGTTCTCGGTGCAACTAGGTTCTCGGTGCAACTAGGTTCTCGGTGCAACTAGGTTCTCGGTGCAACTAGGTTCTCGGTGCAACTAGGTTCTCGGTGCAACTAGGTTCTCGGTGCAACTAGGTTCTCGGTGCAACTAGGTTCTCGGTGCAACTAGGTTCTCGGTGCAACTAGGTTCTCGGTGCAACTAGGTTCTCGGTGCAACTAGGTTCTCGGTGCAACTAGGTTCTCGGTGCAACTAGGTTCTCGGTGCAACTAGGTTCTCGGTGCAACTAGGTTCTCGGTGCAACTAGGTTCTCGGTGCAACTAGGTTCTCGGTGCAACTAGGTTCTCGGTTCAAATAAGGTGTCCGTTCAAATAAGGTGTCCGTTCAAATAGGTTTTATAATTTTACATAAATGTTTTTATACATTATACACGGCCATAGCCTAAGCCTATCTATAGCCTACATGCATTCATTAGAAATGCATCGGACAGCATTGAATTTGCGCACTAGAGCGATTTCGGTATTTTTCTTGGTTCTAGGTTTATTTAATCACTACTATCAACTGTTTATAGTAATATTTTTCGGGCAAATCAAAAACAAAAGTAGCCTATAAGGACAGATTACGGTTATGCGAGACTTGGTCGGCTTAGGGTCCTGGGTTAGGTAACTTAGGTTGTACCCTTACAAATATTTAAGAAAATGTCTGTATACCTGCGCTTAATAGTACTGTATTCCCTTAAAATTACAGTGCCCCCCCCCCCTTAAGCCTAGCTCTTACACCTGATCTATACTGCATTTTATCTGAAATAAAATAAATATCAAGAATATGATGTGAATTATGGCGCCCCTAATGTATATACTGTATATCAGCTCCGCCCCTTAAGCCTGAGCTGGATTCCCACTGATGTAGACTGAATGTATTAATTATGAACCGCAACACGGTTAACTGGTCAAACAAATAAGCAGCAATTATTCTAATTTGATTGCATTTATCTTCAATAATAATTTTTGGCGGCATATTATAGGAGGCACAGGCTGTAATATAAATAAGCGGGGATAGTCTCCCGTGGCAACGATATTCTTTGATTTGTATTTATTTTACTTGGAATGGCATACGAAGTGAAGCCAAATAATGTGCATACATTTTGTCAATTTCATATAAATTTAGTTGTAAATGTCTTGAGTTATTATATGCAATAATACTTTAGTTTAGGATAAGGTAATCTAGGTTAGGATAAGTTAGGATATAATTTAAGTTGTGAAAAGATAAAATTAGGTTAGCATAGTAACCATAGTTGTTAGTTAAATTAGGGTATAGTGTAATAACATTTGATCCTAACCTATTGTAAGCCTACTGTAACAAAGAACCCTATATTTTTATGAACTCGATATACTTTAACCTATTTAAAACATGATAGGTTACTGTGAGAAATAATTTGACTACACCGGTATCTGGGAAGTGTTGGTAATAGCCTTTGTTTAATCGTGAGGTTCAGAGTCGTAAAGATTCCAGGACGAGCTCCATAGAAACTGAAACTGAAACTAAGGGTAACCTCATCAGAGTGAACCATTTCCTACCAGAACCTGGTGATTGTAAATATTTTAAAGAATAATAAAGTAATTTAGAACTGTATAACATTACCTTGGCCAAGATAAATTGGTTATAGAACGTCGTATGATTAAATTTAGAGGTACTGTATTTGGGATCAGTTTTGAATTTCCCTCGATCGCAGACGAGATCCACAATTTTGCTGTAATATTCTGAACTGCTGGATGTTTACTAAATCGTTGTGAAACAATATTTACATTAATATTTATATAGCAAAACGCTTATTTTAGTTTATATGATGAAGTGAAGAGGGAATAAGGGATGGATGTAGAGTTCGGACATAGGTCGTCATTGTTTACATAGGGCGATCGCCGCGGTCGCACTTACGTTCCCGTCTATTTCGACGCTATATTTTCTGCTATTTGCCCCCTGTCATTACTACATGAATACTAGGTTAGGTTAGGTTAAAATAGACTGGAACATGATGGGAAAGGTCCGACGCCACTACGCGTAATGTAAACAACGATGGTGGTACGCCCGCTCACTACATCCTACCCGGGAATAAACCCTTGGTAACTAAATTAGTATAGATTTTACTCAAGAGTTGGAAAATACAATTCCGATCAGACGCCATTATACCTCGGGGCCATCAAGACGTGCTTTCTTGACTTTCCGTAACACTCCCTACGCCCGGCCCGGATAGTAGCCCTTCCCACCGAATACCGAATTCTTCGATATACGCCAGGACCTTAAATATAGAAGTCATTGATATAGATGGCCATGTATACAATGTTTAGTTAGGGATTCTGATAGATAGGCTATCATGGGTTAAGATAACTGGTCAACCATCTTCCCCTTATTCAATTCATGCCATAAGGTAGGCTATCAATAACTTTACTTATATTTTTTGTTTAATGTAATAAAGGATACTAATTAACTACATAATCCTTCACATTTTGGTGCCCCGAGTGAGGAATAGGCCTAGTCGTTTTATATATATCTGAATTCCAAATAATCTGAATTCCAAATTAAATAAAGTCGTCGTCCGAGGGGCTCAAACTCCTATACTTAAAATGTATGCCTATAACAATTACTACAGCACTACTTAACCTGACAATGGTCGGTGTATTCTCGTTCATAATTATCTTACACGTGATTTGCTACCTTCAATGCGTGTCGACTTTTTCATTGTATTAGGCTATCGGTCAAAATTATTATAATTACGATATGGTATATAATACTTTTTATTAGAGAGTGCAAAACATTAATGATAAGGAAATCTATTAAGGCTAAAATTTGAGTAAATATAGCAGAGGAGAGTTCGTCCAATATTGGTAGATGACGACGTTGATGGGGGAGATGAAGATTCTATGCCCAAGGTCGAAAAACGACTGAAAGTAAGTCCCTTTAGGAGAAAGGAGTACAAAGGAGTTTTATTTGAGTAGTGAAAGATAATTTCCTATTTTGCATTTATTTTTCTCTAGCTACCCTAATTGTGAATTCAAACTCCAACTTCTATTAAACTTCTGGCATTCATGGCTTAGTTATATTGACGTCTTCTATGAATGTATTTATTGAGGAAAGGAGGAAAAGGCGCACACACAGCTAAGGTCAGATCCCGGTGACACAAATTTTTTAAACATGATGAACAATAAAAAACATAACTATATTAGTTTAAGTTTGCAGGTGTAGCCTAGTCAATTTAATTCAGTCTGATCCACTAGCTAATTTGTTCGACACCATGCATAAGACACAAACGGCACATGAGAGGGGTCCACTTCATAAGATGTAGGCTATTGAGTAATTAACCCTCGTCTAGCGGGGTTTTTTGGGCATATTCAGGACCTCCTGAATGATAAATAAAGTATCTGCATGAAAAGAAATGTATTCAGCAAAAAACTAGGCGCTAAAAGCTTCAGAACGAGCTACGTAGCACTAGTCGTTCTCAGGCAGTGGTACCACCAACATGGGAGTTTAGCATATAGCGGCATATTTTTTCCAGCTACGCTCACTACTGGCTACACTGCCGGCCTCTCGAGAACACAGGGAGGGCGGGTCAGTGGGCGGCGGTAGGCCCTGGGAGTCTGACGTGTGGTCCGCTGCGCTCCCGGCCATTTGCACTATATTTTAACCCTTTAAAAGCCTTAATAATGCTCCTAACTTGCTGCAAATTGGAGCCCAGCTATAGCCGGGTGCCGCTCTTTAAGGGTTAAAGTCTACTATGCAATATTGGAACTAATATTGCAATATTGGAACTAAGTCGCATGATATATATTATATATATTATTACTATTACAATTATATTACTCTTAATATTAACTAGTCTACCAAAATATATGCTGATGATCTGAAACTGTATGCAAAAATCAAATATGATAACCTCTTAAATTTTCTTAATTGTATGTTTGCTTGCTAGTCTGATATAAACGTGCTTGCTAAGGTCTCTAAATCCTGGGGCCTAACGATGAACCCAGATAAATGTGTCTACCTAAGATTTTGTAGGAAAGAAATTGAATGGGATGACCTGGGTCATTCTGGCAGATACTATCTTAACAACTCCTTAATCCCTATTAGAGACTCTGCATCCGATCTAGGAATATTAATCAATTCCTACCTTAAGTTTCATACACACATCTCTAATATTGTCCACAAGGCTGGAGGACTCGCCCATAGTATCCTAAGGTTAACTGTCAACCGGGATGCCCTTATGATGCCACTATTTATTTCACACATTCGTCCCATATTAGAATATTCATCCTCTCTGTGGAACCTTGGGTATTTGGGGGACCTAAGACTACTGGAGTCTGTTCAGAGACGCTGGACTAAATCTATTAGGGGTCTCGAGAATCTTGATTATAGTGAAAGATTGAAGATATTAAACCTACTTTCCATTAATGGTAGATTTCTTAGGCATGACATAATTAAGTACTGGCAAATATTTCACGGTCTCTGCTCAATTACTCCTGAAGATGTTTTTTGATCGTCCCCAATATTTTGCAACCAAGGGGTCACCCATATAAAATTGCTCACTCGAGATGCCAGCTTGAAATAAGAAAAATGTTTTAATCTTAGATATGCGTCTCTGTGGAACTCTTTGCCCACAGATTTGGTATCCCTGACTAACCGGTTATCTTTCAAGGCAGCCCTTTCCGACTATCTTGCAGGAGTTTTATATGAATATTCATGATTTTGTTCTCGATGTCACACCTTCTGGCCTCCTCAACCACTTATACTTGTACCTTGTTTGTTAACTTAGCTGCTTATGATGCACTTTCCAGTCCATAGATCTCTATACTTTCCTGTTTGTGCTACAAACTATAAACTATCGTTGGGCTGGCATCAGCAGTGTGTGGCTTCCGTGGACCCTGACCTACTACTTAGCTCTGGGGTCTGGGAAGCCCACCAGGTAAAAGATATATCATGAGATTTTTTTTTTTTTTTTTTGGGGGGGGGGGCCTTTACATGTGAATTCAACTAATTCATTGATTGTATAAGAAGCTCTGAAGCGGGCATGCCTCTACAGTCCCGCGAGTGCAATGATTCGACATGTTGATGCGAGATAAGGGCAAAATAGGCTTGATAGTTGAAAAATCGCAGGGTGCTTTTCGAACATCAGTTATGCTAGTATATTTTAAGGCTCCTTGGCAAGCTTATCCAGCCTACCCGCCAATGTTTCGAGGCAAATGACAGTTTATAGTGTACATTGACTGATTGATGGATAGGCGAGCCTCGCATTTGTATCGGGTTTCAGAAGTTAACGATATTTTTAAACATTGTAGTGTTTAAAGTATAGAAAAGTGCTTATATACTTATGTTTGAGCCATGAAAGCTACCTAGTCTAAATTAACAGGTCTAGCCTAAAAGAAAAGTGCTAGCAATTCCTGGTACCAGCAAGGTGCACCCATCTGGTCTTCTAAAGTTACAAACTGACTAACCATAGGCTAATAGCCTAATAAACCTATAACATTTAATGACAATTAGCCTAGGCTAGGCCTACTGTGTATATTTAGCCTATTCCCTTAACTCTTTGAGTACCAGAGACGTGCTATATTGTATTCTAGCCCCCCCCCCCCCCCCAAGGACTTATTGTAATCCTCGTATATTCAAACAGTAGGGGGCACCAACTTTGTTTTTCTTTCTAGGATCAGTAATTACATTTTACGCGCATTTAGGTAAATATAGGAATGAAATACATGGTGTAGGAAAGCTATAGGCCACGATATAATCTAGGGCTGAATTTAATTACATAAACTTTATATGCCGTGGGCATTCCCCCGGATCCCCCCTAGAGCTCGCGCCTACACCGCTTGCCGCCGCTGAATCTCTTACAAAGACTATACCCGTCAAACTGTTACCCCCACCCGACCTCACCATTGCCTCCATCCCTCCCTTTCTAGTTTCTACCCCATCGTAACTCTTCAGCCAGAAAGGATACACCGGGGATTATCCGTGGCTGAGGAGACAGGCTGACGGGCGTCTGTTTCATGTGCTCGGAACGTGAGGCCATGGAGGCAGCTCTAAAACCTCTCCAAAACTCACCATCTGTGCATGCGTGAGAATCTAGGCTCCTTGGCCCCGCCCCGCGTTTAAATATAACCAGAGAATATTAAAGGGAGATAGGAAACTTCCAATGCCTCCCATTAAAATAAATGATACACTAGATAGCGAGTCTGGCATCGATTTGAGGCTGTAACCAACGCCATCTAGTGTATGGACGCGGTACTAATATTGGTGAACAAAATCTAGGGGATTTGTCTTCATACTTCACACAGCTACTGTATTCAATATTGATCGTTTAACCCGTGGAGCCCCGGCTAGTTTTGTAATGTTTGCGCACCAGAACCCGGCCGGTTTTCAAAAAATGGTTTTATTCCAGAAACAATAGCGAATGGGTTAGGAATGAAGGAAAAACCACTAAAAACCGCTCAAAAAGCTTAAAAAATGGTCCTACAGAGCCCCCGAAAACGGATTTTACAAGAGTAAAAAATTGAAGGCAATTATCCCAAAATACCAGGTTATTGCGTGCTCGCGCGCACGCACGTGGACTTTGAGAGTTTTCAACCATCGGCACGGTTGCGTGGGATACGTACACAGTTCCCATACAAATCTGAGCCCTCTTGAGTGGCTACACCTGAGGTTACGGTCGGCGCAATTAGGGTGACGCGTCAGGCGCGTCTCTGGGGCTGTGCGTTACATACATCGCCGACGCGTCAGACGCGTCGCTGGGGCTGTACGGGTTAATTTAGGCTAAGCAATCATCAATACACACTTTACTAATGTCAGAATCGCCACTGTTATAAACAAACCAAATAATAGTACCGTATCATTGTTTATTCGTTATGAAAATATTTACCAACTTATTGGTTTCATTAACCTACTATAAGTATTACTCTACCATGATGACAATGATAGTAATGGTGATAACGATGATATTAATGGTAATGACAATGATAGTAACCGTGATAACGATTTTAGGAATGATGGTAACGGTGATAGTAATGGTGATAATGATGATGGTCGAAACTACATTTTCGCAGTTATATGATTATCAAGCGTTGCTCAGGTTGATTTTACGCAGTTGAATATGGCATTTACAGAGACATTTTATATTCATAAATGACTAAGAGGAATGAACACATTAAAATCAAATATAAATGTTTATTTGCTATCAGGATATTCAAAATTAACTGCGAAAGCGTAATTTAGGGCTGACAAAGTATGTATTGTAGTGACCAATGACTGCATTATTTAATAGCCTATGCTATGGGCCTATATTGCGTTTAACACTTCATTAAAAGTAGTTTCATGTCGGATCCCTATTATAACATGGTTAAGGATAATAACACATAATACATAATTATTGTTCTGTTTATTTAGATTAGTTTATGGATATATGAACTCCTCAGTTGAACACTGGCACAAATCCACAAGTTACACCGATCTGTGGATAACAAAAATAAAGTATTAGGTAAACATTGATATTGTTACAGTAATACAGAGCAGGGAGATATAAGAAAACATACTGATAGAGATATAGCCACCCTGGTTATTTCACAATTAACCTAATGTTTACATTGCCTGCCTTCAGCAAAGTCTACCTTTCACTTGCTATAGGGAAACTATATAATTATTGGGTCTTTTCTTTCCTCCTATATACATCTAAGAAAGGGCCTTGGTTTTCGGTGAGAGATGGACCAGCATTAAACACTCTTTCAGGAGAGATAAAGCAAATATTAACATATCATCAACATCAGCCCTACCTACGTGAGTCGAGTGGCGTCTGCACGGTCGGATAGCTGTAATGAATGGTTCTTATTTGTCAACATTATTTTATTAGTCTCCCAACACAATTTATCAATATTATTACGATAGTTATCTTAATTGGGAATCCAAACTTATGTGTGTGCATTTCAAGCTCAAACGTTATGCATTGCTGAATTATATAGCTAAGCTGATGACATGCAGACGATGCAGATCGACACTAACGCCATCAAGCGTATGGACGCGGCGTGAGCTAGACAACAACAACAACAACAACAACAACAACAACGAAAGTACGAAAGTTGTCAAGCCTCTGGTATCATTCATTTTCCTAGGTTACCTCTCATGGTGTTCAATCTCGTTGATATAACCTTCAAACCGCTACTGCCAGATCTCTCCGTAGCCCAGTCGGTAAGGCCCCTTTCCCACATGTGAGATTTCTTACGATTTTCACCGGCGACACCCATATTAGTGACATGTCGGACAACAAACTTATACCCTCGCATAATAATCGTATGCTTCGGCCGGCCTCGCGTGGACCCTCGCGGTCGTCGCAAATGTTCGGTTTGTTCAAAATTTGGGACGAGGACTCACGAGGGTTCATTGCCCTTGCAAGCATCGTCGAACATTGCAGAATGATCAGAGAAGCCCTCTGCGATCATCGACGACATCGGCAAGACATCGCGGAGGGTTTCTCGCAAAAAAAAACTTTGCAACGCTGCATGGCAGCTCGCCGATGCTCTTAGATGGTCCGAGAACATCGACGATGCGCAAGTCATTGGCAATTTCCTCTTAGATTAGTCGTCGACGTGCGCACAAGTACTCGCAGAGAGTATACCCGCCAGGGGTATGCTCCGGACCAGGCATGCGAAGGGCCTTGCGACGTAGCACGTAGCGGAATGCTCAAGACACACCTGCCGAGGCCAAAGAGCACCTTCGGCGAGGTGGGTACAAAAAAAAGATTAGGCCTATAGTGAACCTGTCAACCCTTTTTCTATGCACCTCTCATGGGGGTTCACCTGTTTTTTTCTGATTTTCTCTCCTTTTCTCTTTCTCTGGTTTGTATCCATTCAGCCAACTGGTTTAAGACTTTTATCCTCATCCAAGTATCAATATCTTCCTGGCAAGCGATAGCGAACCAGCATTATATTCCCCTGAGTGCCAGGTCCGTATATATACGGACTAGGGTCTTGTCACGCCCAGTGCCAGGTCCGTATATATACGGACTCGCCGAAAAAAAATCGTAGCAGCGAAACGACTGCACCTATGGCTTTCATAATATCTACCACATGTACTCTACCTTACCCTTCTGGCTTCTTGCCACCACCAACACGACCCCCTCCCCCCACCCACTCGCTGACTATCGGTCCTCACAAGGGAAAAAAAGGAAAATCTGTGGCGGCGAAACGACTGCACCAATCGGTTCCATATTTGTGTGAAAAGTCACTTACCCTTCTGCCTTCCCCCCACCACACTCTCAACCACCTCCCGCCACCCACTTCCAGCGTATCCGTACGAAGAAAAGGAAAAAAAGGAAAATCCGTGGTGGCGAAACTACCTCACCAATCGGCTTCATATTTATAACCAGAGTCAATTACGCTTCTACCTTCCCCCCACATCTAATGGAGAAAATTAAAAAAGGCGTGGTGTTTGCGTTAAGCCTTAACGCAAACATTGAGCCCACCTCGCTGTTTTTTGTTTTATCTTCCTCTCCCTCTCTCCTCGGTTTTTTTTTTTTTTTTTTTTTTTTTTTTTTTTTTTTTTGCCTTGTATCCGTTCGGCCCCGTTCAGCCTACTGTTTTAAGACGTTTACCCCCATCCAAGTTTCAATATTTTCCTGGTGAGCGGTAGCGAGCAAACTTATATATTTTTTGTTTTGAGAGCAAGCTAAATTTGTACATTATTTGATAGAAAAATTTCTCCGGCGAAGCCGGACATTGCCAATCTCCGAATTGGGGAGAAGAGTCGTTTTTCTGGTCCCCTTTCTTCCTCATGGTTAACCCCATTAGTTTTCATATTTTATGACGTTGGGCCCATTAGTTTGGCGATTTTAAGATAAATTTTTACATTTTCGACGAGTTGGGTTGGGTATGAGGGGGGATCTGCTTGGTGTGGGCCAATCGGTGCTCTGCAGACCCCGTAATCTTGTGTCGATCTCTGACCGTTTTGGTGAGGTCGGTCCTCAAGGCATTAGTGATTTGGGTCTATAATTAGGCCTTGTAATTGGGGTTGGGTGTGACAGGGATCTGCCTTGTGTGGGCCGATCGGCTTTCTGCAGACTCCCGTTTTCTGATGTTCTTATGTTTTTGCCATGAAATATATGCAAAACGTTTTCGGATAATCTTGCCGAGGTAGTCTCCGAACCATCGCTTAATTCGCCGAAGATGTCTCGGAACATACCATACGCAGTGGATTCGTTCATCCTTCGCATTATTTCGCAATATTTTATTCAAATGTGACTGTTCTCGCCGAGGTCATCGGCGAACCATCGCTCAATTTGCTGATGACATCGCATAATGTCGCAGATTACGTCTTACCCATCGGCGACGTCGTCGCCGGGTGTAAACTTCTCAACGGTTTTTAACGGTAAAAATCGTAGAAGTCACGCACATTCCTTGCGAATTGACAAGACTACGTCCTCGGCGACGAAAATCGTATGAAGTCGCACATGTGTGAAAAGGGCATAAAGGCTCCCGCTTACCACTGGGAAAACCAGTGGTCGATCCCGCTCGAATTTAGTATATTTTATATTTATTATTTTTTTATTAGTTATTTTGGTTATTTAAGTTCTATTTTAGGGTTAGGTTAGGTTAATCTAATCTAATATAATAGTTGTACATTTGAGGGGCGGGGCCAAGGACAGGTTTTAGAGCTGCCTCCATGGCCTCTCCGTAGAACTGTAATTTTTTTTTTTTTTTTTGGGGGGGGGGATAATATAAAGTTTATGGAATTAAATTCAGCTGTATTTGATCGTGGCCTAGGAAAATATTACGGTATTTATTAAGCAGACCACCCACTAATTTTCAACGCAATTCTGAAAAGCATGTTGGAATACTTAAAAACTATACTTAATTTTAATGTAATTTTGATTATTTGGAGAAATCTATTGAGAAAATTAGCATTTAAAATTACATGCAAAAGGTCGCCCATACACGGCGGGCCGCTATGTTATTGTAATATTGAAGCTTATGTCCTCTGTTAATTCACTTTCTCCTTAATTGGGTTCCTATTAATTAGCACAGATGATGACATATGTGACTGAGGGATTAGGGGGGGCAGTCCCTCCTAAAGAGTCTTCAGCTTTAGAAGGCCCTCTCGTAGTGAAGGGGTTAGCATCGGTGACCGTGAATAAGTTCTAATGAATGCCGCTAGTCATTATTTACCCTTATATTACCATTTTAAGTTTAATTTTTAATTTTATAAATAAGCATACCTTTAGGATATACTGTAATACAATTATCCTAGCATGTGTAAGAGCTTGATTTGAAAAGCCTGCTGCCCCCTCATAAACTTACTGAAATATACATCAGCATGTTGGTATCGCACCCACACATCCCACTGCGAATGTTTTACCTACACAATTGTAGGTGTTCTGGATACAGTCGGGGGTTGCATGGTTAGCGCGAATGGTAACTCCATCTGGCGCAAATGGCACCCCCATCAGACGAGAGGAGGGAGAGGATGAATTCCGTAATAACCTGTATCTCCTATATAAAAAATATTGTTGCACCACAAGGTACATGACTTTTGAAGAAGTAGGACTTATAAATTTGGTATAAAGAAAGAGTATAGCTCGTAAAGCCTTGAGGTAAGGTAAAAGAGTCCGAAGGAGAGTGTTGGAAGGATGGAGGAATGTTTCCTCCCTTCATCCCATTGCTATCTATGTACTTGCAAGCTTTAATCTCAATGTTGGGCCTCTCCTCTCCCTACCTCGTACATGTATAGTATATGTACTGTATAGCGTATGGAATTTAGTTCTGCCACCGTCTCCATGATAATCTAGATGTGAGGTGCAAGTGTATTATGTTTGGTATATAAAGTTGCCATGTAGGCCTGTGTCTGGTCCAATTTGAGCTGCATAAGCCTGTAGGCACTCCTTTTGTACACGGTTGAAAATCTCTTCTGGAAGGCATGTCATGTCACTCAGGAAAACCTTACGGCAAGGCATGTCTTATCTGCCTGGTTAACCCTTTCACGCATTTATGACGCAGAGGTTGCCAGATTAGTAATAAGAAATAGTTCTCACTCTTATAATTACCTCTCCAAAATTAGTTTTCCGCCCACAGCTAACTCAGACAACTGCAGAGGTTGAAGTAACTAAACTAAAGGTTTCTAAATACCCCTGATGGTAACAAAGGTTTTAAAGTATCCCTAATAGGCTCAAAATTGCGTCATGTCGGAGAGGGTTAAATGTTTAATTTTTGCAATGAACATAAACATTAATAGCCTAGGTCCCATTGTGTATCTTCCCTATTGAACAGGCAAGCACCTTTCTCATCCCAAATACTTTTCCTTGGGCATTACTCTTACTTTCAGCTCTATTATTGTCTGTTTGGTTCACATGGATTGGGAACTTGTTAGTCTTGAACATCTATTTATCTTTCACAGGTGCCCGAGTGATGTCGTTGTGGCACGCAATGGCAAGGAGGTGGTGGTGGTAGACAATGGCAGAAGCAGATGGTCAAGTGGTAGTACCTGGAGACTGTGAAGGGGGTAGTGACAGCCGATGAGGAAATGGTAGTCACAAGTTCGATTCTTCAACATTGTATACAGATTTTATGGTAAGTAAGATGATCCAAGCATTATGTTAAATTTTAACAATGTAAATACTTGTACAATATATCATTATTTAAATAAGAGATGTGGTCATTGGAGGTAGCAAATGTGATTAACTCCTTGCGACGTATATGACGCAATCGCGTCATATGAATAAGTCCACCAAAAACTCATGATGCGATCGCGTGATGTGGACTTATCTCTATACCTCTCCAATAAGTTTATGACGCAATTTTGAGTCATATGAGCTCAGTAAGTCCGATAAGTTAGCATACGATAAAACCGTTGGTGGCAACCTCGGCCTCCTGCGATAATTCTAACGGCCGCAGTGTTGTGAGTGTAGTGCGAGGCAGTGGCAATGATCCTGGGGCTCCCGCCTCCTTGGACTTACTGGAACATAATATGTCTGGGGGAGTTAATGAAGTAAATAATCTACCACCATATAATGTAGTGTACGTGGATTGAAGTCAAATTACTGGTATTTCATTAATTGAGTGTAGAGGTGTAAGTTGGTTGGTGGAAAAAAACAATACTTCATGCATCCATCCCAACTTTATTTTGTTTTATGAAAGATACAAAAAGCAAAGCTCCCTGCAATAAGCATCTCTCCCAAAGTTGAGAGTGATAGTCTTTCTTTTAAATGTTCTATAATTTTTTTAAATATATTTTTGTTTCCTGTATTGGAAAGTGTAAAGTGCTTCTTCAGTGAAGTGAAATGAAAGGGAGGGGGAGGTGTTTGAGAGAGATATCTGTGCAGTTGTAGCCTCGAGAATGCATATACTGTATTGATATGATTGGATGTTTGACTGGTGGGTTAGAGGTTATTGTCGTTCCCTAGGCTTCCTGGCCAAACAGCCCAGAGTCCCTAAGGAAGGCCATGGCCACGATCGGGCTTTTCCACAGGGCTCTCAAGGAGTGTACATTATTTTGTTGGCGTAAGTGATTGTGTGGAATGCAGTCTTCTATGATGTGTTTAATGGTATGGGGTGCTGAGTTACATCTTGGGCAGGTGTCGTAGACAGTCTTCTAGTCTCTTCTGATAGCTCAGGAGAGCTGGATGATGCCCACATCTCAACCTGGCCAGGTGGATTCTGTCCTTGGGTGGATTCGAAAGGGTTCACTTCGGGAGGTAGTGCCTGCAGCAGCATGTTGTCGTTGAGTGATTGGCGAGAGATAAGAGTATGGATGTGCTTCTGGAAGCTAGTTTGGGGTGGGCAGGGAGGGAGAGATGACAGTATTTGTTATATCCTGTGATGGGTGTGGGCTTGCATATTCAATCACTGATCTTGTGTATTGTTTGTATACTGTGGTGGTAGAGATTGTTGATGTGCTTTGTCTGGTTGTTGTTTTTCCCCAAGCTGCCTGGCCGAACAGCCCCAAGGCCCCGAGCAAGGCCAAGGCCACAACCGAGCGCCCCCACAAAACCCTCCCCGCTGACCACAATAAAGCCTGGGTGACCGAAGCCACTCCACGGCGGGGAGCTGAGGAGGGTGCGGAAACGCCCGGGAAACCAAAGCCCCACCCAGGGCCCTGTGCCCCTCAGCAATTATGAAGAGAAAGTTGAGGGGCAAAGGAAAGATGTGACGCTTTGGCTTCCAATCTTGGTAGATTAGGAGGTCAATCCACGCAAGAGACGCAGTCACTTGAGATCTAGAAAATATATAAGTAAAAGGAACAGTCAGAGTAAGCTATGGGTATGGCAGAGATCGCTCAGTTCTCACTCTGATAGACCAGCCCATCACCACTGTGCTTTGTCTGGTTAAGACATGTTATTGATTTTTATATTTTTTTCAGATTCCATGATGTCATGCGCGACCTCAAGAAGTCACGCGCGACCTCAAGAAGTCACGCGCGACCTCAAGAAGTCACGCGCGACCTCAAGATGTCACGCGCGACAAAACCAAGCCATTTCCATTTTTGCAATATTGTGTAAAGATTCTTGTTAAGCACTATGCTGAACACATTTTTTCAACATCTTAAACTGATTACATAGACTGAAGAGATTACATTATATAGGCATGAAGGTTTAGGAAGTATTTGTTGTGAAGTAATATTAAACTAGGTAATTCATTATTCAGTCGGGGTCCCCCCCCCCTCAAAAAGAAAAGAAAAAAGAAAGAAGTGGGGATTAGGCCTGAGTAAATAGATAGATAAGATACAATTCAGTATAGGTTAACTGAAGTGAGACTACTACTATAATTTAAGCAGCCAAGCTTGTTAATTGTAGCCTAATAGATAGATAAAATTCAGTATAGGTTAACTAAGGTGAGACTACTACTATAATTAAAGCAGCCAAGCTTGTTAATTGTAGCCTAAAGTATGTTTAGATCGAAGAAGATTGGTTGGAGGATATCTTATTTCTATCATAAATGTCACAAATGGTGCCAGGGCAGTGATGGGCAGTGCCGGGACAGTGAGGAGCAGCGCCGGGCAGTGATGTTCAGCGCTGGGAAAGTGGCGGATGGCACCGGGACAGTGAGTGACGTCGCCGGGGCAGTGACTGGCGGCGCCGGGGCGGTGACTGGTGGCGCCGGGGCGGTGGCGCCGGGGTGGTGACTGGTGGCGCCGGGGCGGTGACTGGCAGTGACTGGCAGTGCCGGGGCAGTGACTGGCAGTGCCGGGGCAGTGACTGGTGGTGCCGGGGCAGTGACTGGCACGCCGGAGCAGTGACTAGCGGCGCCGGGCAGTGACGGCGGCGCCGGAGCAGTGACGGGCGGCACCAGGGCTGTGACACGAGGTGCCAGGTCAGCGACATAAGGTGCCGAGATGGTGACAGGCGGCACCGGGATGGTGACGGGCGGCATCAGTCTTTAGCAACCCTCTCGGGCGACGCCAAATAGTTCTGCACGACGCCAAGGACTGAATTGATAATGGTAAGCATGATTTGTACAATATACACTGGCAATTATAAGCTACTAAATGTGGTAACTTTAAGGTAAATACAACTGGAAAGAGAATGGCTGCTAAGAGGACAAACGGGCTCCGTAACTGGTAAGAGAATGACTGGCACTAGAGCTGGTAAGAGGGTGACTCAGACACCGGCATAGGTAAGAGGGTGACTCGGACACCGGCATAGGTAAGAGGGTTACTCGGACACCGGCACTGGTAAGAGGGCGACTCGGACACAAAAATGGTAAGAGGGCAACTACTCGGAACTGGTAAGTGCGAGACTGCTCTGCACCTGAGTGTGACTCTACTCGGCACAGGAACTGGTAAGAGGACGATTTGACTCTGCATAGGAACTGGTAGGTGGGAGACTACTCTGCACAGGAACTGGTAAGTGGGAGACTTCTCGGCACCGGAACTAGTGAGAGGATGACTACTCTGCACCGGATCTGGTGACTCTACTCGGAACTGGTAAGTGGGTGACTACTCGGCACCAAAACTGGTAAGAGAGCGACTCTACTAGGCACCGGAACTTGTAAGTGGGCGAATCTACTAGGCGCCGAAACTGGCAAGCAGACCCTACTCGGCAACGGAACTAGTAAGTGGGAGATTCTACTCAGAACTGATAAGTTGGCGACTCTAATCGGCACCAAAACTCGACAGAGGAAGACTACTCGGAATTGGTAAGTGGGTGACGCTACTCGGCACCAAAATTGGTAAGTGGGCGACACGACTCTAACTCCAGAACTGGTAAGAAGGCGACTCTACTCGGCACCGGAACTAGTAAGAGGAAGACAACTCTCGCAGGAACTGGTAAGAGTCCGATAAGACTCGGCACAGGAACTGGTAAGAGGCAGACAACTCGGCACTGGAACTGGTAAGAGGCAGACTAAGACTCGACAGGAACTGGTAAGAGGACGACTCGACTCTGCACAGGAACTGGTAAAGAGGCAGACTCGACTCGGCACAAGAACTGGGAAGAGGGAGACTAGACTCGGCACAGGAACTGGTAAGAGAACGACTAGACTAGACTCGGCACAGGAACTGGTAAGAGGCAGACTCGACTCGGCACAGGATCTGGTAAGAGGCAGACTCGACTCGGCACAGGATCTGGTAAGAGGCAGACTCGACTCGGCACAGGATCCGGTAAGAGGCAGACTCGACTCGGCACAGGATCCGGTAAGAGGCAGACTCGACTCGGCACAGGAACCGGTAAGAGGCAGACTCGACTCGGCACAGGAACCGGTAAGAGGCAGACTCGACTCGGCACAGGAACCGGTAAGAGGCAGACTCGACTCGGCACAGGAACCGGTAAGAGGCAGACTCGACTCGGCACAGGAACCGGTAAGAGGCAGACTCGACTCGGCACAGGAACCGGTAAGAGGCAGACTCGACTCGGCACAGGAACCGGTAAGAGGCAGACTCGACTCGGCACAGGAACCGGTAAGAGGCAGACTCGACTCGGCACAGGAACCGGTAAGAGGCAGACTCGACTCGGCACAGGAACCGGTAAGAGGCAGACTCGACTCGGCACAGGAACCGGTAAGAGGCAGACTCGACTCGGCACAGGAACCGGTAAGAGGCAGACTCGACTCGGCACAGGAACCGGTAAGAGGCAGACTCGACTCGGCACAGGAACCGGTAAGAGGCAGACTCGACTCGGCACAGGAACCGGTAAGAGGCAGACTCGACTCGGCACAGGAACCGGTAAGAGGCAGACTCGACTCGGCACAGGAACCGGTAAGAGGCAGACTCGACTCGGCACAGGAACCGGTAAGAGGCAGACTCGACTCGGCACAGGAACCGGTAAGAGGCAGACTCGACTCGGCACAGGAACCGGTAAGAGGCAGACTCGACTCGGCACAGGAACCGGTAAGAGGCAGACTCGACTCGGCACAGGAACCGGTAAGGTGACGACGACTACTCGGCACAGGAACCGGTAAGAGGCAGACTCGACTCGGCACAGGAACCGGTAAGGTGACGACGACTACTCGGCACAGGAACCGGTAAGGTGACGACGACTCGGCACAGGAACCGGTAAGGTGACGACGACTACTCGGCACAGGAACCGGTAAGGTGACGACGACTACTCGGCACAGGAACCGGTAAGGTGACGACGACTACTCGGCACAGGAACCGGTAAGGTGACGACGACTACTCGGCACAGGAACCGGTAAGGTGACGACGACTACTCGGCACAGGAACCGGTAAGGTGACGACGACTACTCGGCACAGGAACCGGTAAGGTGACGACGACTACTCGGCACAGGAACCGGTAAGGTGACGACGACTACTCGGCACAGGAACCGGTAAGGTGACGACGACTACTCGGCACAGGAACCGGTAAGGTGACGACGACTACTCGGCACAGGAACCGGTAAGGTGACGACGACTACTCGGCACAGGAACCGGTAAGGTGACGACGACTACTCGGCACAGGAACCGGTAAGGTGACGACGACTACTCGGCACAGGAACCGGTAAGGTGACGACGACTACTCGGCACAGGAACCGGTAAGGTGACGACGACTACTCGGCACAGGAACCGGTAAGGTGACGACGACTACTCGGCACAGGAACCGGTAAGGTGACGACGACTACTCGGCACAGGAACCGGTAAGGTGACGACGACTACTCGGCACAGGAACCGGTAAGGTGACGACGACTACTCGGCACAGGAACTGGTTAGGGGGTGGTGATCAGTGATGGTGGTGGCGGCAGCCGACAGTGAAGTGGTAGAACCTTGCAATGTCTGTATTGGTCACACATACAATTCTTAAACACTGTATGCCAATTCAATGAAAAGTAATATGACTCGACCGTTTTGTTTAATTTAAACTAATTTCATATTTCAAATGCTTCTGAAATTTAGAATGTATCTACTAAAAATATATGTGGTCATGGGAGGTAGAAAGTATGAGTCTAGTAGTAATGAATAACTATGTAATATTGTAAAGCTTAACCGAAGTCGGATTACTGGTATACTTCACACAGCCCAGCTGCAATTGTAGCTTCGAACGCTTTAATTGACGAAATTGGATGTTGGACTAGCTGAGGTTAAGACATGTTATTTATTCAAATCTATTTTTCAGATCCTATGAAGTCATGCGCGACCTCAAGAAGTCACGCGCGACACCAAGATGTCACGCGCGACAAAACCAAGCCATTTCCATTTATGTAATATTGTGTAAATACTCTTAAGAACTATGCTAAGCACATTTTGTTGAACTTAAAGAAGCAATCTAATATTCAAATATCTAAATTAGTAAGAGCGTTACATAGAGAAAAGATTTATGATCATGTTGAAGTGTTCGGTAGTAATAGCTTTGAAAGATATAATGGCTGTAATTCAGTATAACTTAACTAAAGTGAGAACACTACTTTACTTCATGCAGCAGAGCTTGGCAATTATAGCCTAATGTATGTTTAGATCAGAGGTGGTTAGATGGCATATTGGTGTCTCAGGAAAAGATTCTTATATTAAAAGTGGTAATTGGGCCTGAGTATATAGATAGATCCTTCAATGTGGTACACACAATAGGTTCCCAATGACGGTCTGGGCAGCCACCTCACACCAGAGGGACGTGGACTTAGGGGTGATTGTCACAATCATCGACACCACGTTAAAAAAAGCGCGGCTCATGACACCACCTCCAGGGTGAACCATGGAAGTGTGTCTGTGTTGTGGCTGCACAAAGTTTACCTGCAATTATTGTTTTAACCACCAACCAACTTCTCCTCTAAACTCAATTAATGAAATCACCAAATACATGTGGCACTCAAAGGACTCGAACCTAGGATACTCGCATCGAAATTCCGCGCAGATTTGTTGAATAGGCTTTTAACGCAAATCATAAAAGGCCACCAAACAAAGTAAATAGAGTAAAGCAAATTAAGATTTTAGATTTCAAAGGATTGATTTAATTAATGTACACTCGACTAAAAAACAATCCTTACACTGTAAATAATCTAGTGTGAACGGAATTAATCAGGTGAAACATACGCCTGTGAGTTATAAGATGTCGACCCACTTCCAGAATGTTAAGAGTTAGTGTAAAGATTTTTTGGTAGATTGTACAAAGTAAAAAAAAAAAAAAAAAAGGCTACTTCATACCCAGCAATTTAGTTTGCTAATGTGTTGACTGCAGAAAGTTTAATGTAAGCTAACAAATGGTTAACATGTTTTATGAAAGACTACGAATTATAGGCCTACTCATATTTGACACTTATGGCATATAGTTTGTCTATTTTGCAAGTTTTAAATTATAATAAGACTTTCCAAATTGACTAATTCCTTGGACATGACGTTGGTGTGTTGATATGTGATATTAGTTTGCTTGGGAAAACTGTTTTACTTGCTCATAGTTATGTACACCCTAAATGGTGGATTGTTCTTTTATTTTGAAATTTTATTTTATTAAGTGTTATTTTCACATAGCGATGTTGATAGTTATTCTGCTTTTATCTAGTCTCTTCCCAGTTTTGGTTTGTATAGTTTGCAAGTTTTACATTATAATTGATAATTGCATTGTGTTGGTACTTTATTTTTTATTTTATGATTTTCCTATCTGCCATAGCAGAATCGGAGTGTGATGGAAATGAGGGGAGGCACATCGTAGTGGTGGTGGCGGCAGAGCAACCCTGCAGTTCTACTCCTAGGCTGCTTCAACATGCATAGCCTACAAAGCGACCAAAAGTTTCATCATTCCAGCAAGTTTTGTAGATTAATGGAATGTTACTTTCGAATAAGTTCGTAATTGATAGTATATTTTAAACTAATTTTAGTTCGGGGTAATTTATTTCCTAATTTGTTACTATATATAATGTTCATCTAGGATAATTAACATTCTTTGTGGAAACTCTGCAGGTGCCACATTATTAACTATATCCAGTAACTTCTCACCTGAAGCTTTGGATGAGAAATGTATGTAAATGTACTTAGTTATTCAATGGAGATTGTCTTAAGATTTTCTTGTTAAATAACTAAGTGCACATATAAATTGCTTCGAATTAAAACTAAGGAATTATTCACTTCTCGCCTTTGGTTAAAGATATGAGAATGAGGTAAATATTTTTGGTTTTGTAATATTGGCTTTATTTTATTTTAACTAATTTCGGTGGCAATTAATCTAAAATAGAATTAGTATATTTTTGTTAAATAAATATTAACATATTAACATGCTCGTATTTGTGCCCTTCAGTGCTATATAATATAAAGTATACCTTCTTTAACCCTTTCACGCTTGTATGACGCAGAGGTTGCCAGATTAGCAATGATAGTTCTCTCGCTTTTATAATTACCTCTCTGAAATTAGTTTTCTTCCCACAGCTAACTCAAAGACAACTCAGTAGGCTCCTGACCTTTGACCAGTGAGGACGTACCCAGTGACCGCTCGTGACATACCTGTTTATCCCCTAGTGAGGTGAACATTCCTAGTGATGGCTTGTGCTGATGAGATTGTCACCTCTTCCCATGTTCTCCAGCTTTGTCTTGCTTTGCAAGATAGGCTGGAGAATGTTGAGCTCGAGGTCCAATCTCTCAAGGACGAGAACTTCGCATTGAAGATGGCATTTGAGGAAAACAAAAATGCCACTGGTGTAGGAAACCCGGACTCTTCCTGGAAGGTGGCATCTTCAAGAGGAATGAAATTAACCTTCCAGAAGCAGTATGTGACTGTTAAAAACAAGTATAGCACCCTGGATGACGAGTGTGATGGCAGTGAAGGGGGAAAGGAGGAAGGAGATGACCCGTCTTACAGCGGGGCAGTGAGAGGAGAGGGGAGGAAATCTGCAGCTACTTCTGCTGCTACTACTTCTGCTACAGGCCGGCAACAGAAAACAGCTAAGTCTATTTTAATTGTAGGGGATTCAATGGTTAAATACCTTGGTACCTCAGTTCTGTGAATCGCTTAAATGCTCAGTATCTCGACTAGATTTTGACTATTTAAATAATTTCATTCGTAAGAAGAAAGATAAAATAACTAGGAGTGTGTCTAAAACTCACGAGAAAAAGCTACATAAAATTGGAGCCAATCATAATCTCAGTTCATGTGACCCCAATAATGTGATATTAAATTTGTCTAATGTAACGCTATCAACCAGAGAAATATGCCTATTATCGTTCGGACTGGATTTCTGTCTTCCGGTGTTTAACCCGTACAGCCCCAGCGACGCGCCTGACGCGTCGGCGATGTATGTAACGCACAGCCCCAGAGACGCGCCTGGCGCGTCACCCTAATTGCGCAGACCGTAACCTCAGGTGTAGCCACTCAAGAGGGCTCAGATTTTTATGGGAACTGTGTACGTATCCCACGCAACCGTGCCGATGGTTGAAAACTCAAAGTCCATGTGCATGCGTGTGAGCGCACAATAACCTGGTTTTTTGGGGTAATTGCCTTCAATTTTTTACTCTTGTAAAATACGTTTTCGGGGGCTCTGTAGGACCATTCTTTAAGCTTTTTGAGCGGTTTTTCGTGGTTTTTCCTTCATTCCTAACCCATTCGCTATTGTTTCTGGAATAAAACCATTTTTTGAAAACCGGCCGGGTTCTGGTGAACAAACATTACAAAACTAGCTGGGGCTGGACGGGTTAAGTCTTCATTTTTTAAGTATTTCCTTGATTTTGAAAATATCTTGAGTCGAATACGCCACTGCAAACTCGCTGATGGTTTGAACTTTAACCAGGTTATTGAACTCCTTAAGAATGTTGCTTATAACAATTATTATGGCTTTAAATCCGTGTTTTCACCCATTTTTAAACTCCATGATCTAAACATTTTGAAGAATTTAGGTAAGAATAAGGATATTGTTATCTGTAAGCCGGACAAAGGAAGAGGTGTTGTGATCATGAACAAAAATAGCTATATAGATAAAATGAAAGAGGTCTTTAATGATTTCACGAAATTCACGATGCTTAGGTATGAAGAGATATTTAATTTAACATTAAAATTTGAAGATAAAGTAAATAAATTTCTTAGTAAATTTGTCTCGCTTAATGTACTGTCAACGGATGAAGCAAAATCATTAAAACCCACAGGTTCGAACCCTGCCACATTGTATGGGCTCCCCACAAGCCTTCAGTGCCACTTCGACCCATCATGGCCGCTTACAACACGGCATGCTATAAATTAGCCAAATGTCTAGTTCCCATTCTCAACAATTTTGCAACAAATTAATTTAGTATCAAGAACTCTTATGATTTTGCCAAATCCTTGTCCGATTTTCACCTATCAGGATCATACCACATGTGTAGTTACGACGTTAAATCCGTATTCACGAACATCCCTGTCAACGAAACTATCAACATTTGTTGTGATCTACTTTACGAAGGGATAGATAACTTCATGGGAATGAGGAAGTCAATTTTTAAAGATTTATCACTAGTTTCCAAAGAGGGATTACTTGTCTTCAATGATGAGTTATATAAACAAATAGATGGAATTGCTATGGGATCACCCTTATGTTGTACTTTTGTTAATATCTTTGTGTAACTTAGAAAACTAATATTTACGTAACTGTCCAATACAATTCAAACGAGTTTTATACCGTAGGTATATAGACGACACGTTTGTTATTCCTAAAGATAAAAGTCATGCTCCTCTATTTTTTGAATACATCAACAAACACAGAAATATAGATTTTACAATGGAACCAGAAAATAACGGTAAACTTGATTTTTTAGACATTACGATTGAGAAACCTATCAATAGGCTTATATTGTCAATTTTCCGAAAACCAACATTCTCTGGATTGGGCACTAGTTTTTTTCAGATATTGTTCGTACAACTTCAAATTGAATGCAATTCGTAGACTTCTTCACAGGGCATATGCTCTAACATCAACGTATGATTTTTTTCACAAAGAAATCTGATTTCTTCAATGTTTTTTCATAAACAATGGATACAATGGCCTACTCTTTGATAGACTAGTAAAGATTTTCCTTAATAATAAGTACCAACCCAAACACCTACGGTCAATAAGGAGATTATATATTTAACCCTTCCATATCTAGGAGAATTGTCAACCCCTATTCAGAAGAATCTAACCAGAAGTTTACAAAAGTTCTATCCACAAATTAATTTCAAATTTATTCATAAAAATTCCTTTAAAATTAGTTCTTTCTTTTCATTTAAAGACCGAATGCCTACTGATCTTCTTTCATCTATTGTCTATGAATTCACCTGCCTGAGTTGCCAAACTGGGTATTTGGGGAGCACTATTCGCTCTTTCAAAACGAGCATAGATGAACACCTAGGTCAGTCTAGCAGAACAAGTCATCGGCTCAAGGCTCATCCTCATTCAGCCGTATGGGAACTTGTTGAATTGTGTGATATTTTAATTTCTAAACATAACTTCAAAATAGTTGACAGTTCTACTAGTAAAGATTTGAGAACTCTGGAATCAATATATATCAAAGTTAACAAGCCCCAGTTAAATAATATGTCTGCCTTTCAGTTCTATAAATGTTACCCTTTGCTAAATGTTTTTACCTGTATATTATACTTCATTTCTAATGATTTTGAATCTTTTTAACTTTTAGATCACTGATGACATTTAGAATATGTCGAAACGTTTGAAAATATGAACATAAAGTTGTTCGCTGCCTCACTCATTGTCTTATTCCTGCTGAAACTATATATATATTGTTTTGTTTGTTTAGTATTATTTGATGAATGTATGCCTTGTATAACAAATGTTCATCTCATTGATTTCTAGAGATACTTTTTAACCTAAAGAAAATATTGGTGAGGGCCAATCATGAACACAAATAACATACCATCATAAGATTCTCTCTCTCTATCTCTCTCTCCCAGTTGACCCCTTCCGTATAGACTTTCCGATAGCGATCAATTGCCATTAGTTCTCTCGGCCGTGCTCCATCCACCATTTAACCCCCCTTAACCCTTTACTTCGGAAACTTGTACTTCCCTTAAGGGGGGATGAGCCGGTTTTTCTGGACACCCTTCTTCATGTTTAGCATAATATTAGTTTTCAGATTTTAAGACGTCCGTTCCGTTAGTTTGGCGATTTTGAGACCTTTTGCTTCATTTAGTTGCCAAAATTAAACCTTTCATGCCATTTAGGTGTTGATTTTTTCCTGGCGAGCGATATCGATCCTGTAATTTTAGAAGGAAATTTTCCAATGGAAAAATTTACAAATTTATCTTGAAAGGGGGTTTGGGGCCGGCGCAAACAAGTACTTTGCGGGCTATTCTGGGAAGTTACAGCCCTAGTAGTTATCATGCCAAGTTGTAATAATCCACAATCAAAGGACGATGGGTTGTCCACCACAATGGACCTCCCCGCCGTATCAAGTACGCCGGGAATGGGCAGGGTCCTAAACCACGAGACATCTGCCTAGTATGTTCCTTTTACAAGACAGAGGGTAATCCTGAAAGGGTTTTCATCAGGTCTGAACGGCTCTCATCCACCCATATACCTCACCGGGGATGCCCCCAGAAGAGTAGTTACAAGAGGTATCCCAACGCTGACAGGAATTGAGTAGTACCAACATGACCTCCCCTCACGCTGTCTCAATCAGTTAAGTCATACCTCATCCGTTAGAAATGTTAGAATCAAGGGTAATCCCCGGAAACAGCCAAGAACGCTAGACAACTCGTAGGCGAAACGACGAGTGGAAGTCGATTAATCGCAGGGTCCCCATAGGACATGATGCGACAGGTCATCTGAATCCGCAAGACGAGAATCAGGTTAACAGTCATTCCTTAGGATGTTACACATTTTAAGTAATTGAAACAAGGTCTCTTACGTTTTTAAGGACCTTAGCAGTTTTCCACCAACATAGCTGGCCAATAAGTTAACTCCCTCCCGGTCGTCCTCCTGCTAATTACTCATACTGTATGCAAACAGAAGTTAGTATTAAGGTCATTCCATAAGTATGTCGCGATGATCGTCCTCTTTCTGTAGGCATGCAAGAGTTAAAATTCATGTCTATGCACTGTATGCAAACAGCAAGTCATATCCATGTCTACAGCCTCCGTCAAGTCAGCTCAAGTCCAACTGTTCAAATCCATACGAATTCTTGAGAAATTCTAAGCTAGGTTTTCCCTGGCCCTAAATGTAAGTTCAGAGGATTGCGTTTTTCCCAAGAGTCATGGGGAAATACTTGAGCCGGCAGGGCACGGCTGCAAATCTGAAGAATCTGAAGAATTGTTGCTCATTATTAATCCTGTTTGCACATTACCATAATAGGATGAAACTAATTTATTATCAGTTTTTAACCAAAAACTTAATATTGGTTCGAACAAGGAATGAAGTTTGAATTGCAATATACATAAATTATCTGGACTTTGTTTAAAAAAAACAAAAAAAAGTATACCTATTGTGTTTGATGGCGGTGAAGAATATCGGTTTGCCCTGCCCTTGGATTCTCGGAACATTAAACTTATACTTCCTATTTTGTGTATGTTGTCCATTCCTTTAATTTGCTTTAACAAAATTATACTTTAGATACTCGGGAGCCCTGTCATAAAATATCCTGAAGGCATTGATAAGTCTGATTTGGTTGGCCCTGTCTGAAACATTGAGCATGCCGAGTGAATGAAGTTGTTCCTGACTAACATGAGATCTAGGTCCTAGGTTCAGCATAAATCTTACCATTTTATTTTGAGTGACCTGAAGCTTACATTTTGCTGCTTGAGATAATGCAGAGTATCAGAAAGAAACAGAATAGTCAAAATGACACTGAACAAGCGCTTGGAAAAGGGTCTCTTTGGTTGCTGCTGGCAAGCATCCCACCTGTCTGTACAGGTACTTTATTCGTGCTCTACAATTACTCCGCAACGATTCCAAGATTGCTTTTCCTGGCCAAGTTGAGTCCAGTTTTAGTCGGATATTTCACTTGTGACACTATTGATATAGGAACATCATTGTAATTAACAGGCTCCCCGCCATGGAGTGGCTTCGGTCACCCAGGCTTTATTGTGGTCGGCGGGGAGGGTTCTGTGGGGGCGCTCGGTTGTGGCCTTGGCCTTGCTCAGGGCCTTGGGGCTGTTCGGCCAGGCAGCTTGGGGAACAACAACAACAACAACAACAGAGAAGCCCTCAATGTCTTTCAATTTGCGTTTTGTTCCGCATAAGATGGCTTCCGTCTTACCCAGGTGAAGAGATAGTCTATTTTCCACTAGCCAATCGTTACAAGATTCTAGTTCTTAGGAAAGTGTAGCGGCAACACTTTTGGGGTAGTTTCCTGAAGCCAGAAGCACACGGTCATCAGCATACAGTAACAATTTACAAGAGACATTCGGTTCCATATCATTCCCATAACATATAGAGTAAAAGGCCAAGGATGCTTCCCTGTGGGACCCCACAGTTAATTGGTATATAACATACCAATGTTATAAATAATACAATGTTACTCGCAATAATAATAATAATTATTATTTTTGAATCATTGATCTTGCCTTTAGCTACTGAACCCTTACCGGCATATAACCTGCGACTTCATTATTTTATGTATACTGGTATATATATTGTATTATTATCTTGAACCTATCATTATATTACGTTAACAGAAATGACTATATTCGGTGAAGTGGCGTGATTACTATTCTACAAATTGTATCTTGAATGTCACTACAAGTTTCTCGTCTTATCCAGTCATCATTACAAATTTACATTTACCGGTATGAAAAAGTTTACTTTTATTTTGAATGCAGTCAAAATCCCACATTAGCTCTTGAATAACGTATGCTCGTCATTTTGTAAATTATACACCGGTAAAGTATTTATCTAGACCGGAACAGGCAGATAACGCTGGATAAAGTAGCCTACTGAAGTATTTCGCGAATGACCGGCGTCAAATGATTTAATGTGCATGGTTTGTAATGACCAAAAGTTAACTGGCCGCAGGTGGGGGGGGGGGGGGGGCGCGCTTAGTGACCAAAATTGCGCCTTACATCTGATATATACTGCATTTTATCTGAAATACAATACATATAAAGAATATTGTGTGAATAATGGCGCCCCTCATGTATATCGGACCCCCCCCCCCTTAGCCTGAGCTGGATCCGCCACTGACTGGCCGCCTTAATTACCATATATAAAATGTTAAACGGTACCGGGGTATTTTATGTGTAGGCTTTAATAAAAACAATTGCCATTACTATTGCTGGTTGTAATTACAATAGTACGGTACTCCTCAGATTTAAGCCATATTCACATTTCTTGTTTTATTATATTATGGCATAAGTTGCTGATACGTACTGTACGGACGTGAAAACGATACCGGTAGCTATGGTCGGTTATTTCCAGCAAACAGTAAATTGATTGTTTAGCACCTGATTTATCGATATCTAATGGTAATTATATGAAACTATTATGTCTGCATGCTATATACATACAGTTTTTCTTAATTAGCATTATATTTTGCTACACAATCTTCAAAATACTTGCGTAATCCAGGTGAAGACATGACAATTTACCATAAGCTAGAAATAAACAGATTGTAGTAGATAGGCCTACTATTATTACAATAAAAACGGGTCAGCTAACATTGACCCGTGAACTAAAATAATTCAATAGCCTACCTGTATTTGTATTTTCAATTCGGTAGATAGGCCTATTCTTAACCCTTGGGCATTGTATCTGTTATCCTTTGTTACTTCAAATATTGTACAGAACATCTGGCCACGATTGTACGTATTTCATGATATTACACTCATTGGGTTCATGCAGTAGCTGATGTTTGTTACAGTTAGCTACACCAGTTTGAATCATTTATATTCATTTGTGGATCCTTTATTGTTAATTTGATATTGTTTGATCTGTTGTATTTTATGGTACTGTATAATTATTTAGTCTATGTATGTTCCTTAATTTATTTATTTAATGTACCGTATTGATATATCAAATACCGTTTCTTTACCTTAATTATCGTAATTTTCACGTGCGTACTTGAAACGATTGTTTATATAAATTAGTATATAAATTAGTCTCGACTCAAGAAAGTGGCTACTTGTTGCGTACCGGCACTTTATTGTTTGTTCCATTGCTCTTGAGTTCGAAGTGTCTTAAATGCATTGTACAGTACCGGTATCAAGCTTTTTGTAGACTCGTTCATATTATTCAATTTGCCAATATTAGGATTAATATTAGGTACGGTACTATTAACATGCTATTTATAAAGGGGGGGGGGTGATTTTAAAAGTGCAGAAAACTGATACTGATTTGAGAACTGAACCGATCGCCCTTGGTTTTAGAATAATAATAGTACAAGTGTTACGCTGGCCAGCTTGCCAGAATGTGCTCGGGACTCGCTCGCCACGACAGTGATATGGGCTACAATAATCGTAGAACGATGTTCTTTCTTTCATAGACTACATGTTGTCACAGACAGATCAGTGGTGATCTTTATTCTTGTCTGTGACACTTAGAAGTATTTTATATCATTGCTAGAATATAAGATGCATGGTGTGAAGTTAAGGAGAGAGAGAGAGAGCGGGGTAGGCAGCGTGTGTATGTACGTTTGCTTCCCGCGCTCAGAGGAGTTTCCCACGCCCGTGATTGGCCGGCGGCCCTGTCGACGTCATAGAATGCTTGCTCTTCATGACGTAGTCGTCTGTGATTGGCGGCCGCGGTCCTGGGACGGTGGTGAGGGCTCCTATGATCCTATCCTTGTCTCCACAGTCTCCTGCAGAGCTAGGCGGAGTGTGCTAGGTCCTACATGTTCCTTGCAACCTGTCTCGCATATAACCCTCTATACTACTATCTCTCTCTGAACTTTTTCGGTTTCATACTTCTCTTTATTCAATTACTTATCCCTTCTGGTTCTGCATACGACTTCCATAGTCGGCCAGTCGTATTACCAGCACCAGCTCTCCATATATGTTTGCACTAGTTTTAGGGATTATTAGTCATAGTCAAATGGTACCATAGTGTTGGTGCTTCTAATTATTGGGCTGTTCTCTCTTATTATTTAATGCTAGACAGTGGAAGGTATCTTTGGTCGTTGTCTGAGTTATGTATGTGGCAAGTCAGAGCCTGTACAACATGACGAAGCTAGGTAGCCTGTAACCCTTGTGCATATTTTCCTTTGCGAGTGTAGCAGTATACAAGTGAAGGGCTTTTGCCTACTCTCACCTGTATGATTGCTACCTCATTTTGTTGACCTTTGTGGAGCGCCAGGGCTAGACCAGATACTAGAGATCTGGACTTACCAAGAGAGCCTCCAAGTCACTTAACATAACATAAGGGAAATCTGTTCAAGGGGAGACAGTAGGCTACGAGCATGCTTGCGCTCTACCTAGTTTCCTGATACCTTTTATGCCACTGCTAGACTATTAGTGAGGAAGACAGCATTGTGTTTATTAACTTTCATTGTGTATGCTTTAGGAATTATTCACGCCTTATTTTAGCCTAGGTTGATGCATAGTGCACAACCCAGTTTGGCTGTTACGTTGGCTAAGGAAGTACTGTTTTGAGTGGCGATTATTAGTGCTGTCACAGAGTTGTTGCACTCCCTTGTTTTATATATATGTATCTTACTTATTGGTGTATTTAAGATACACGCTTTGGTGTCCTGCCCCTGCATTATTTCTGTTCTATATTAACGAGCATCTTAGAGCATCAGACGTTTTCAGAAGATTCTTTATCTGATTGCTGTAAGACTAGACTTCCAGTGTTTTCATAGAGCATTGTAGAGTTTAATGTTCAGTACAGACTCACACTAAAGTTAACGTAAGCATATACTCTTTTATTAAATCTTATAGTTTATTCAAGCATTGTTATTACTTAAGAGCATTTTATTAACGTAAAGTACTCCTGTTGTGTGTAGGCTTTGCCGTCATCGGTAAGCCTTTATAGAAGTGCACTAAAACCGAGTTAATTGATACCCCGTTATCCAGTAGATTAACTTGGAGGGTTTTAAGTGTTTTGTTCACCGGCGTAATAGTTCGAGGGTTTGGAATTAGCGTACCGTTGTTGCAGATATAGCCTATCATCTAGTCCAATATTGAGTGCCCTTGTTTATTTCGTAGTGCCGGTCGTAACACAAGGAATTTTATTAGTGCAGATGACTAATTTTGACATATTCCCTAGAGAGATGTAACACTACGAAAAGTTCAGATAGCGGATTCTAAAATGTGATTCCCTATCGCTTCGGAATGTTAATACTAGGAACCGTGTGGGAGGAAGGATGCGTGGGTGAGTAATAGAGGTGGGTGTTGTGACATGACCGGAACTCAGCTGGTGTAGTGAAGAATGAGTGAGTGAGTCAGTTCATGTGAGTGGGGCTGCGTGCTGCTTCATTCACCAATCGTCAGCCCGCAGGTAGGCACACTCGCGCTTGCTCCCATTATACTTTTACCACCTGGCCATAGCTGATTGAGAATTATATATGACTTGATTGATTGGTTTATCGATTTCATTTATTTAATGGATTGAGTGCTAGTAGTGCTAGGCCGCGTGCTGCTCATTCACAACTTTGGTAAACACTTGTTCGCTCGCTCCCAACACCATTTTCCACTTGGTTAGGCCTATAACTAATTTGGAATGTTATGCAACTTGATGGTTTCATCGGTTGTATTCTAAATTCATGAAGGTATGATCGCGTATTTCATTTACCAGTTAACCGCTTTAGAGTAGACGTGGGCGCCCGTCCATCGATGCAGTGATTCATTTTGTTGATTTTGTTTATCGATTGTATAGTATATATTATTTTTACTGTTTTTTTTTTTTTTTTTCGGGTCACTTGTAAATGGGACTGGATAGCTTTAATATTTGGTATTTAGGGTTATTACAAACTACTTTTAAAGATTCCTGAAGCTTTCAGAATTCCGGCAACACATGGTTGTTTATACTTTATTTACTCTGAAAATTACGTACATCTGAGTGTTTTAAGATCATTAGATAATGGGAAAACGTATTGTAAGTAATTTCGGTTAATATTCAGGACCGCAACAATATAGGTAACACATTTATAATATTAGTTTGGGGTTCCTATCATCATATGCTTCATTGCTATATCATTTTTATCCTCGGGGAAAACAATCTTTGCATTTTTATTTTTTTTATTTGGATATTTTTTTTATCATTAACCTAACCTAAATGTATTTGGGGGTTATTAGGTTAGGTTTGTTTTTGTTGTTCCCCAGGCTGCCTGGCCGAACATCCCCAAGGCCCCGAGCAAGGCCAAGGCCTTAACCGAGCACCCCCACAGAACCATCCCTGCCTACCACAATATAGCCTAGGTGACCGAAGCTAGTCCATGGCGGGGAGCTGCGGAGGGTGCGGAAACGCCCGGAAAACCTAAGCCCCACCCAGGGCTCTGTACCCCCCAGCAATTATGAAGAGAAAGTTGAGAGGCAAAGGAAAATTGGGACGCTTTGGTTTTCAAGCAGATTGGGAGGTCAATCCACAGAAGAGACGCCATCACTTGAGATCTAGAAAATATATAAGTAAAAGGAACAGTCAGAGTAAGCTATGGGTATGGCAGAGATCGCTCAGTTCTCACTCTGATAGACCAGCCCATCACTACATGACTATAACCCAATCCTCTCAGCATCAGCTAGGAAAGGCCCTAGAAAGCCGCATTTGGCCGGGGGATAGCTCCCCTATTTCAACCCCTTTCGGGGTTGGACACCCGGCATCTTTTTGGTTAAGTTAATGACCAAACAAAACAAAATTCAAAGAAAAAAAATCCTGATGATTTTTTGTTTTCCCCCTAGGATACAAATTATAGCAATGAAACAGATGATAGGAACCCCAAACTAATATTATTTATTTGTTACAGTACCTATATTGTTGCGCGTCCTGCATGTTGACCGTAATTTTAGCTACCGTACTGTATAATGATCACAAAAAAGTGTGGTAGTCTAATATTGTAATGCCCTCGAAAATGTCCCGCACCCACAATAATACTAACCCGAGTTGACGTCAGGTATAGCGTAAAATAGTCGGAGATGGTAAGTCCAATAAACTCATCACGTGATAACACCACGAGACTATCACCTGGTTCTTAAAAATCGGACTAAGGTTGCTATACTTTTAGTACGTCCGTGGTAGTACAGTGGGTTAGCGCGCGGGCCTGGTGGTGATGGTTGGGTCACTAACCAGGGTTCGAACCCCACCCAAGGCATCTCAAAACCTGTGGGTTTTTAGGGGGGTTAAATTCCCTTCAGAGGTTCGTACCCCGCGCCAGGTACCAGGAAAAGTTGATCCTAAAGGTAGCCTGGGGATATTTCAGGAGACCATGAAATTCCCTTCACACCCAGCATTTCATTGGTGGCAGCTAGGGAACGTGACCAGGTAGCTACGTGGAGCACCCGTCACGCGAACCCTATACCGTAAATATTGAGATTGCTGAGGTAATACAGCTACGATACCTTACGACCTTAAAATAGGCTAGGGACTAGCCCAGTTAAAGAAGGCTGTAATGTAATGCCCTCGAAAATGTCCCGCACCCACAATAATACTAACCCGAGTTGACGTCAGGTATAGCGTAAAATAGTCGGAGATGGCAAGTCCAATAAACTCATCACGTGATAACACCACGAGACTATCACTTGGTTCTTAAAAATCGGACTAAGGTTGCTATACTTTTAGTACGTCCGTGGTAGTACAGTGGGTTAGCGCGCGGGCCTGGTGGTGATGGTTGGGTCACTAACCAGGGTTCGAACCCCACCCAAGGCATCTCAAAACCTGTGGGTTTTTAGGAGGGTTAAATTCCCTTCAGAGGTTCGTACCCCGCGCCAGGTACCAGGAAAAGTTGATCCTAAAGGTAGCCTGGGTATATTTCAGGAGACCATAAAATTCCCTTCACACCCAGCATTTCAAATATGTTCCACTACTGTATTACTGTAAGACAAAGTTATAGAAAACACAGAAAATTATATCCCATACGTGACCTAAACTATATATTGTCCCATAATTCTGTATTTACTAGGTGCTTATAGTATTTAAATTGTGTTTATCCCTATGTTATCAGATAATTATTAATTGCCTTTATTTGTAGCGAGATATTCATATGCTATTTTCTTCTTTTCAGGGCAATCAAGGCTTTTCAACAAGTGTTGTACATCGACCCTGGTTTCAGCCTAGCCAATGAAGTCTATCTGCGCCTGGGGTTGATGTTCAAAGTCCAAAGCGACTAGGCTATGAATCCTCACTGAAACATTTCCAGTCAGCCCTCATTGACGCCGGACCGGCTTCCTTCTCCAAACTTGAAAGTAAGTACCACTACCCAGTCATAATTCAGTCTTGTGTAGATTAAATAACGTGTTTAACTTATTATTTTGTAGGCTAGGCTTATCGAATATTTCTTAGCGAGGTCGGTCCTAAGTGTTCTGTACCCCAGAACATATTCCGTCCTTTCGCTTAATTATTGGGCTATTCATAGTGCAGTTGGATACAGTACCGGTACATGATGAGATTAATATCCAGTATTCGATAAATGGATATGAATCGTGAGCATGTGCTGTACTTATAACTGTCTTGATGGTGTAGGCCTAATGGTTAGTGTTTTAAGATCTGTATGTGGTAACCCAGGTTCGAATCCCAGTAGGATCACATGCTTTCATTAATTTCATTGGGTGGTGTTTGGGTGTGAAATTAATAAATTAGATTATCGGTATCTGAATAATTACAGTAATTGATGGTATGATTAGAGTAGTGGGCGTACACATTATTTCCATTATGTGTTTTGTAATTCTATATTTAGGCTAACCCCAGTATCTTGTAGTTTGAAAGATCGTCTACACCTTGATATACAATTAAGTATGTGGCAGAATATGTATAAGTGTACATATACCTGTAAATACAGCCCTCCTATACCACTTCTCTTCGCCAACATGTAAACAAACTCAGTCGATATACGCTTCAAGTCGTTGTGCAGACATCCGAACACAGGGTTTATCGTGACGTCATCTAGAATATAAGTGTTAGTATGCGAATAATATCTATAGTCACGGTTTGCGCATTTGAGTGATTAATATTGATGTTCTTTTGTTTGCCAATCCTGCTCATCATATCATTGTCATTTATTATTGTTTTGGTCATTTTGAACGAGTGTGGAATGGATACGTTACGCGAAGTTATTGTATTTTCTGAGGACATCAACTCATCACACCATTTGGTAAAGGGATAAATCTACAGTTATACTACCCCTATTTTGTCGCTATTCTGTTGGTACTAATGGGTTAATATTATTAGTAGTAGACTTAGTATGGTTTGATGATGCGCGGAAATGTATATTTGACTTGTAATAGATACATTGAAGTATTACATACCTTCGCGCACCAGTCCATAAACAGGGAACGTGAGCTGGGTTTAGACCGTCTGCGAGACAGGTTAGTTTTCGGTTAGGTTAGGTTAGGCTAATGTTAAAAATACTAAAATGTGACGGTCCTCTGTATTAAACAACACTGTAGGCTAGGCTATATCAAAAAAATAAATAAAAAACAACAACAAATTACCTGAAAAACTCTTATCTGGTTGGTGATAAATTGTTATCAAAATAAGTTTTTTTTCCAGTTTCTGCGGCTGCTGAACCATCCAAAAACACGCTAAAAGGCGTGTTTTGAAGGGGGGAGGTGGTGGGGGAGGGGTAGTATAACTGTAGACTTAACCTCCCACCTATAATACTAGGATAGGTTAGGCAAGGTTGTTAGGTTAGGCTAATGTCGACTTTATTTTTATAACATAGGCTAGGTCTCGAAAATGCACAAACCCACAGTAGCTGGCATGCAAGTGCTAGTTTTGTATCCCACGTACTGGGTACTAGCAACTCGCAGTAGGCTAGCTAGCATGCAAGGGCTAATTTTGTATCCCACATACTGGGTACTAGCAACCCGCAGTAGCTGGCATGCAAGGGCTAGTTTTGTATCCCACGTACTGGGTACTAGCAACCCGCAGTACCTGGCATGCAAGGGCTATTTTTGTATCCCACATACTAGGTCTAGGTTAGGTTAGGTTGTTTGGTTAGGTTAATTAAAATGTAAAACTTGCAAACTAAACAAACCAAAATTGGGACAAGGACAATATAAAGTCAAATTAAATTATCAAAATCGCTATGTGGAAACAACGCTTACTAAAATGAAAATTATTAAATAAAAGAACACAATCCACCACATAGGGTGTACATTACTACATGAGCAAGTTAATCTGTTTCCCAAGCAAACTAATCGCACATATAACAACGCACTATCGTCACGTTAAAGGAAGTAGTCAAGTTTGGGAAGTCCGGGACGTTCTGGCAAATTTGACTAAACTCTGCATGAATAAAGAAACTACATGTTAAATGTCAAAATATTATTTAAAATCAAATTTGCAACATGACAAGACATTAACAATAGTACAAAATACAAATATTGATAAGATATCTATACTATTACAAAATAATATATAAAATACAGTACAGCACTCACTAACGATAGTGCTATCGGGTAGGTACCTGTAAGCATAGCATGCCTCAAGTGACCCCTATCAATAACTACCCTACAAATAACCTACATTTATAGCACAAATAAACTAAGGAAATCGCAAAAGTAAGCAATTGATACTATCGACAATGAATACATATAATATAAAGACAAATAATTGCAAAATATGAAGTAACAACAGATTTAAACAAAGAGTACTCTTTTAACAAGAACAATAAATTTAAAAAATCATCAATATTAATAATAATAATAATAATAATAGAAAAAGAAAAAGATAAACAATAAATACAGACAAAAAGTAAGCAGAGGTTATACAAGAAACTTCAAGTTAAAAATGCTTGATTAAAATTATTGATGTCAAATTTTAGAATACAGTCACAATAATTGACCCTAAAAAGATTAAATTTATGGAACAATTTACTTGCCTCAAAACCTCTGTCTACTAAGAGTCTGTATAGTAACCTAGCTCTAGCCCAAAAGTCATCTACTTTAGTGCAGATTTTACAAAATCTTATTAATTGGGAATAAAAACAATTATAAGTTATTTTACTATCGATATTACTACTAGGGAAAGGAAAGTTTATTACGTTAAAATTAAAATCATCAACTTTGTGATATACTTTAAGTATGCACTGTTCATTAACAATCTCTATATTTATATCAAGAAAATTTTCAACTTTATAATTTACGTTACATTGTGTGAGGGGAATAGAATTAGGGTAAATAAGTTTAGCAACTTGATTAAAATTTAACAAATTGCAAACAAGAATATCATCAATATATCTACTATTATTACTTAACAGTTTAGCAAGTGCTAATTTTTCTGGAATTTTATTTTTCTTGCTACTGTCAACTAAGTCTTTTATATATTTAAATTCTAAAGCAAGCAAGAATAAGTCTGCAATTAAAGGGCTAGCATTTCCACCCATAGGAATTCCTAATATTTGTTTGAAAATGTACGGCCCGAATCTAACATAAGTATTGAAAAGGAGGAATTTAAGGGCATCTTTAAGTTTAGTTCTATCAAAATATACAGAACTAGTGGGAGTAGAGCTAAGTGATGCATTATTAAAATATGTATAAACATTTATGAAATAATTACAATTCCTAACGAACCTGTCAAAGTGCAAATCTATAATAAAGCAAAGCTCTGAATATACTAAATCTAAAGGCAAATTGGTATACAGAGTTGAAAAGTCGAAGCTATGTACCGAGGTAACTTTCGGCATGGTATTTATTTTATCAATAACTTCTAACGAATTATCAACACTCCAATAATAGTTAATGCCAGTTCTTCTCATGATGGTATTACAATATCTTTTATGAGTACTTTTAATGTATTTTAAGCAATTTACGACTTGTTCTGATAGAGTTTTAGTGGTAGCAAATTTTGCTCCGGCAATAAAGCGATATTTATAAGGTCTTTTATGAAATTTAGGTAACATGTATAATTTTGCAATGCACTTGTTCTTATCAGAAAGTTTAATATCAAATATTATATTTTTCTTGGTATGTTCATCGATTAAGTTATCAATATTCAGATTATTTTGAATTTCATAAACTGAATTACCGCAAATATTTTTACATAATATGTTACCCTTAATACCTAATTCTTTTTTCATATTTTCAAGATAAAATTTCTTACATGTGAAGCTATAATTATTGCTGGCTTTATCTACTGTAGTGATTACAAAATGTTTATGTAAATTTATTAAATCAGCTTTAAGCTTATTATAATTATAGTCTATAAAATCTGAAAGATTAAATTCATTTTTAAGCGAGAAAATTTTATTTCTAATTAACTTAATTAATAATTTAGACCATGCTTCTAGTTCTCTCGCATTGCAGCACGCAATTTTTAACAATTTATCTTTTAATTTATTGACTGAAAAAACAATATCTTTTCAAATTATGTCCCATGTTACTTTATTACTCCCTATTCTAAATTTAAACCCTTTACGACATAGCTCCGCTAATTTGTCGTTTGCAAAATGTTTAACTAGTTCTACATCACCTGTTAATATGTGACATATCGGACTATAAATGAACTTTGCTAGTGCATCACGTCTGCTAGCTGGCATATCCATGACTCTTTCACACACGCATTTATTATTATTGAAAATATCATTATCTGAAAGATTTCCTAAAACTTTATTATAATTACAAATAATAGACCCAACAGGTCGTTCATATGAATACACTATTAACCCTTAATTAGCGGCGAGCAACATAAGTCGAGTTAAATAAAGCTGGACTATGTGGCGGCGCTCGACATAGGTCGAGTGGCAATTTCAGCACGTAATGTTGCTGAGCGAGAGAGACAAGTGGTGGCAGGAGAGTAGCGAGCGTATGACTGCTCCAGACCACCGCGGCGAACATACTGACACGAATCCCAGCTCCCTCCTCCCTCTCTCACTCGCTATATAAGGAATTGTATCGGGAAACTGGCTAATTACATGCTTTTTGCACTCGCGTTGCACGGTTATTGCAAGAAAACTAGCCATCATAAAAGGATCGTTATGGTGTCATTCGAAAGCTCTGTTTATGCCCTTTCAGGGATAGATACTTGTTTTACGTTCTGGGTCTTATTTAGGCATGAAAATGATCACGTAAACAGCCCTATTTTGGCTAAAAACACCCCGCTGGGCGGTACATATAAATAAACCGCATAGGCCGCTCTTAAGGTGGATGACTCCGTTGTCGACGCCTGCCCGGGATGTAACACAGCACCCCATACCATGAAACACATCATAGAAGACTGCATTTCACACAACCACTTACGCCAACAACACAACTACACTCAATGAGAGCTCTGTGGGAAAGCCCGATCGTGGCCATGGCCTTTCTCAGGGACTCGGGGCTGTTCGGCCAGGCAGCTTAGGGAACAACAACAAAAACAACAACACAACAACATACACATTGCCATCTTACAAGAAACAAAACTCCGCACAACACAAAAAAACACCCACATTTCATGATTTCACCACCATCAGACAAGACCGGGCTGTCGGCGGAGGCGGTGGACTCATCACCCTGGTACACAAAGAAATATCATACATAGTTACCAGTGTACAAACCAAATCCCTCCTCACCCCAAATGATAACACAACAGAAATACAATCAATTAAAATACGCACTGGCAACAACTCCAACATAACCATCATAAACACATACATCCCTCCCCAAACATCCCCTACAGTACCAAATTAATACAGACCACACTTACAACACATCACAAACACCCCACACATCATCCTGGGTGGTGACTTCAACGCCAAGACGTCGGCCTGGTTTGTCGACAACCCTGACACAGACAGAGGGCTGGTACTACAAAACCAAACTGATAACCTCATCATCCTTAATGACATCCATCAACATACCCATATTCCTCACCAAGCCCTCTATAACCCATCATCTCCAGACATCACCTTTTGCTCCCCAGAACTCGCCCCCACAACATCCTGGAGGGTGGTCAGAACCTTAGGCTCTGACCACCTCCCGATCATTATCACCACCAAAACCAGACTCACCCCAGCTAGCCACAAACACACATACACCAATTATAAAAGAGCTAACTGGGAAGCATTCACAAATGACACAGAACAACACCTCACAACTCTAAACAGTACACCCATCACTAACATCAACAATGCTGTACACATACTCAATAAAACTATCCAAAATGCTGACAAGAAACACATTCCAAGAGGTAACAGAAAAAGACACAACCCCAACTTCACACCAGAAATTCAAAACCTCATAAGACAATGCGACATACTGAAACACTCCCCAGCACCCCACACACAAGACATCACACAACAAATCCAAGCACTCAACACCCAAACTAATAACAAAATACAAGAACAACAAAAACTAAATTGGAATAACTTCCTACAAACACTTGATCACAAAACAAACTCCAAAAAACTCTACAAAACACTAAACAGCATCACACTTTCCAACAGCAACACAACACAATCACATGCTGCAATCACAACAACAGACTCTACTCCTTCATGTAAACAACAAGCAAACACTCTCATCAATCACTTCTCACATGTCAGGTACCTAAAACCTCACAAAGACGACCGATGTGTCATCCGACGTAAGAGACAATTCCCCACAGACCCTGACTATACACCCTTCACCAATCACCAGACAAAGCATATCATCAACAATCTCAAGCACTCACCCGCTTGTGGCCTAGACAACATAAGCAACATACACCTCAGACACCTGGGACCACAAGGCATACAAGCACTCACTAACATATCAAACTACAGTTATTCACACAACACAATACCAGACATTTGGAAGCATGGTATCATCACCACATTCCCCAAACCCAACAAAGACCCCACGCTACCCTCCTCGCACCGCCCCATCACACTCCTTTGCTCCCCCTCCAAAGTCATGGAACGCCTAGTATTACAACTAATATTGGTGGGGAGATTGTAGGCACCAATCGATCAGGGCTAGACCCAGGTGAGGTTATAGGCATGTGATAAAGAGTTGCTGGAACTCCTGTTTCACTTGCTTGGCCTCTCTTACTGATTTTCTTTGTGCCTCATTTACACTGAGAGCAATCCAGCTAGCTCTCTCAAACACCTCTTCCTCCTATCCACTTCACTACACTAAACATGCACACCACACTTCATTCCTCCACACCAAAATTTAAAAAAAAACTAAATGATGAATTCCAGCCCAGCCTCAGAGTCCCCAGGGGGGGGACCATCAATGCCCCCACACCCAACCGACCATCCCCTGACGACCCCACACAATTACCTGGACCTCGGCCTGTTACTCTTTCTATTAATTTCTGCAACATTTGTGGACTTTCCTCTAACTTTCACTCTGTTGAGCACCATCTCTCCTCCTATAAACCTGATCTTCTCTTCCTCACCGAAACTCAGGTGTCTGTAGCAACATCCAGCAGCCCCTTCTCTGTATCCTCCTACTTTCTCTATCCTAGTTTCAAAGCCAAAGGCGGATGTTGTACATATGTGCACAACAAACTCACTTGCTCTCGTGTTCCCGATTTCTACTCCTCTGAATTCTCAACTTTATGGCTCAAACTTTCCTGTCATTCTCTTACTAAATATTTCTGTGCTGTCTATCTTTCCCCTAACTCAACCAACTTTCCCAAATTATTTGACTATCTAAACTCTACAGTGGAACACATTCTATCCAGTTCTCCTTTCTCAGAAATCTCCATCTTAGGAGATTTCAACGTTCACCACCGCCAATGGCTCTCCTCTCACACTACTGATCCACCTGGTGAACAAGCCTACGTCTTTTCTATCCTAAATGACCTAGAGCAGTTAGTTCAGCAACCCACCCGTATCCCGGATCGCATCGGAGATCGGCCCAACATTCTTGACTTGTTTCTAACTTCTAACCCTTCTTATACTGTCGATCTTTTCTCTCCTTTGGGCTCCTCCGACCATAAACTTATCTCTGTCACCTGTCCTATCTCTCCAGTACGGCCACCCGATCCTCCTAGCCGGCGGCGCTTGTGGCACTTTTGCGCTGCCGACTGGGAGGCTCTCCGGCAGTACTTCTTTGATTTCCCATGGAATGATTTCTGCTTCCGTGGCCGGGGACCCTCGGAGAGTGCTGAACGCATTACCGAGGTAATCCTATCGGGCATGGAAGCATACATTCCATTTTCTTTCTCTCAAACTAATGCTAAAAAATCTTGGTTTACTCACGCCTGTTCTACTGCTGTCCGCAAGAAGGAGGAAGCATTCAAACGGTACCGACGCCTTAAAACTCAAGACTCTCATTCTTCTTATGTTTCTGCCCGGAATCAAGCCAAATCTGTTCTTCGACTTGCCAAACACTCTTTCATCAATAATAAATGCACTGAACAATCCAACTCTAGCTCTTCCCAAGCTTTCTGGCATCTAGCCAAAAACCTCTCCAACAATTTCTCTTCCTCGTCTTTCCCTCCCCTTTCCCACTCTGATGGTACAACCATCACTTCTTCCTCTGACAAAGCTAAACTCTTCGCTCAAACTTTTGCTAGATTGGAAGCCAAAGCGTCACGTTTTTCCCTTGCCCCTCAACTTTCTCTTCATAATTGCTGAGGGGCACAGGGCCCTGGGTGGAGCTTTGGTTTCCCGGGCGTTTCTGCACCCTCCTCAGCTCCCCGCCATGGAGTGGCTTCGGTCACCCAGGCTTTATTGTGGTCGGCAGGAGGGGTTCTGTGGGGGCCCTCGGTTATGGCCTTGGCCGTGCTCTGGGCCTTGGGGCTGTTCGGCCAGGCAGCTTGGGGAACAACAACAACAACTTTTGCTAGAAACTCCACCTTGGATGATTCCGGTGCTATTCCTCCCTCCGCCCTCCTCTCTCTTACTTATGCCTAATATCCTAATCTCTTCTAAAGATGTACTTTCTACCCTCTCTGGGCTTAACACTAATAAGGCGTACGGTCCGGACGGTGTTCCTCCTGTTGTTCTCAAAAACTGTACTTCCGTGCTGACTCCCTGCCTAGGCAAACTCTTTCGTCTCTGTCTATCCTCTAACGTTTTCCCTTCATGCTGGAAGTTTGCTCACATTCAACCTGTCCCAAAGAAGGGTGACCGCTCTCAACCCTCCAACCGTCCAATTGCTCTCATCTCTTGTCTTTCTAAAGTTTTTGAAACTATTCTTGCTTCCAAATTTCTTAAGCATTTCTCTTCTCATAATCTGCTCTCAGATCGCCAGTATGACTTCCTTAAGGGTCGCTCTACTGGTGATCTTCTTTCATATCTTACTAACTCTTGGTCATCCTCCTTTCGGGACTTCGGTGAGACTTTTTCTATTGCACTAGACATATCGAAAGCCTTCGATAGAGTCTGGCATAAATCTTTAATTTCTAAACTACCCTCCTTCGGTTTCTATCCCTCCATCTGTGCCTTTGTCTCTAATTTCCTTTCCGGCCGTTCCATAGCCGCGGTTGTGGACGGCCATTGTTCACTTCCTCACCCTATAAACTCCGGTGTTCCTCAGGGCTCTGTCCTATCTCCTATTCTCTTTCTAATTTTTATAAATTATCTCCTTAACTGTACCTTAATTCCCATCCATTCATACACAAACGACTCAACCTTACACTACTCCATTAGTTTTTCAGAACGCCCCAGCCAGTAATTCCTCAACAACAAACGTAATGAAGCCATAGAACTCTTAAATTCTGTTCTAAATACTATTTCCAATTGGGGCAGAGAAAACCTTGTTAACTTTAATGCTTCCAAAACCCAATTTCTCCATCTATCTACCCGTCAGGATCTCCCAGCGGACTATCCCTTATTCTTCAACAATACAAAAATCAGCCCTTCATCTTCTCTCAATATTCTTGGTGTCTCTTTTTCTTCTGCTCTCATTTGGAAGGACTATATTACCAGTCTTGCTAAGGCAGCCCCCCAGAAGCTGGGTGTGCTCAACCGCCTTAGGGGGTTCTTTTCCCCAGCACAGCTTCTTGCTCTGTACAGGGGCATAGTGCGCCCTTGTATTGAGTATTGTTCACATGTGTGGGGAGGTTCCTCTCACACCGCTCTCCTAGACAAAGTTGAAAGGAAGGCCTTTCGTATCATTAACTCCCGTCCACTCACCAACTCTCTGCAATCTCTCTCTCTCCGCCGCAATGTTGCATCTCTCTTGCTATTCTATCGCTACTATAATAATCAGTGTTCCTCAGAGCTATCCCAGTGCATACCACCTCCTTTACGTAGGGCACGTGGTACCCGTCTTGCAACTCAATCCCACCCCTACTCTGTGCAACTCTCCAACCCAAGAGTGAAACGTTACTCTCAAACTTTCTTCTACTCAACAGCTGAGCTCTGGAACTCTCTCCCAGAATCAGTCTTTCCCTCTTCCTATGACTTAAATTGCTTCAAACTCTGTGTGTCCAGGCATTTTGGCTCTAATGTCCCTTGATTTTGGCCCTGTCACTCTTTCAACTATGGGGGAGGCACTCGCTATAGGCAGTAATGCCTTTTGCCTCCCTCAATCACATAGAGCACTCGCTATAGGCAGTAATGCCTTTTGCCTCCCTCAATCACATAGAAAAAAAAAAAAAAAATTACACCCGACCTACCCCTAGCTCCAACACAACATGGCTTTAGGCCACTGCACTCCACAAACACTCTTCTCACAGACCTTACACAAAGAGCTTTTGACGGCATCAACTCAGCTAGACCACCACACAGATCACTATTAGCCACACTCGACATTAGTAAAGCCTTCGATGCCATCCCCCGCCACAACCTAACGAACAAAATCTACAACACAAACATGCACAACAACACAAAAAGGTGGCTGGCCAACTTCCTAGCAGGCAGATGTGCACACGTATCTTTTGCCGGTCAGTCATCTAAAATCAGAAACTTTCCAAACGGAGTCCCACAAGGATCCGTCCTATCGCCCGCACTCTTCAATCTGTACATGCACGATATAACTACACCCAATATGCCCCAAATAACCTTCACCTCCTATGCAGATGACATAACACTCACATGCACACACCATGACTCAAAAAGAGCAACAGATCTCCTTCAACCCTATCTCAACACACTACATGGCTGGTGCACTACAAACAGACTTAATCTAGCCCCAGCCAAATCCACCGCAACCCTGCTCACAAGCTGGACAGGAGAACACGAATACATCCCTCAACTCACCATAAACAACACACCCCTAACACATACACACACACAAAATCCTAGGAGTAACATATGATACTCATATGACATTCAAACAGCACTCCACAAACATTAAAAAGAAACTGACACACAGACTTAACGCCCTCAGGTTACTTGCTCACACACAATTTGGACACAACAAAGAAACTACCACCACAGTATATAAACAATACATAAGATCAGTGATGGAATACGCAAGCCCAGCCTGGGCTTCTAACCTAGCTGAAACATATCATAAGACCTTACAGACTATTCAAAACAAAGCCCTGAAGATCATTACAGGCTGCACAGCTACTGCACCCACAGATCACCTACATCAAGAAACCAAAATCCTCAAAGTCAAAGACCATCTGGACATGAGAGGCACTCAATTCCTGGCAGCAGCCTCCACGAACCAAGACCACCCACTAAACTACATGGCAACACACCCACAGACACCAAGAAATATCAAAACAACACTCAGCACACGGTATCACACACAATTACTGTCCTCTCTCCCTCCCTGCCCACCCCGAACCAACTTCCAGAAGCACATCCATGCTCATATCTCTCGCCGATCCATCCACTCACTCACAGACAACACGCAGCTGCAAGCACGATCTCCCGAAATCCATCCTTCTGAATCCTCCCTTCCTCGCGAGGACAGAGTCCACCTGGCCAGGCTGAGATGCGGACACCATCCAGCTCTCCTGAGCTATCAGAAGAGACTGGATGACTCCGTTGTCGACGCCTGCCCGGGATGTAACACAGCACCCCATACCATTAAACACATCATAGAAGACTGCATTTCACACAACCACTTACGCCAACAACACAATCTACACTCAATGAGAGCTCTGTGGGAAAGCCCGATCGTGGCCATGGCCTTCCTCAGGGACTCGGGGCTGTTCGGCCAGGCAGCTTAGGGAACAACAACAACAACAACAACTCGTACAGGTTTAATAGCTTTAACCAAAATGGTCACACTCCTTAATGGTCTAAGTGACCATAGCCAAAATGGCTACACTATATTCCTTCTGTACTTTCTCCATACCCGATAAGATACATGATATTTTGATATATGTGGCACAGCCCTTGTATCCAACACAGTACTCTGCGTGCAACCCCGTTCGAACCCCGCACAACGTTGCTTGCAACTTTAATTATTAACACCTTATTGGCGGGCTAGGCGGTCTAGCGGACCGTAGCGCCCAGCGGATTTTTTTTTTACCCTAAATAGGGTTGTTTACGTGATCATTTTCATGCCTAAATAAGACCCAGAGCGTAAAACAAGTATCTATCCCTGAAAGGGCGTAAACAGAGCTTTCCAATGACACCCGAACCATCCTTGTACGACCGCTGGTTCTCTTGCAATGATCGTGCAACACGAGTGCTAAAACCCTGTAATTAGGTAATTTCCCTACATAATTCCCTGTGTAGCGAGTGAGAGAGGGGAAGGAAGGGTGGGAGTCACCTCAGTTGGTCCACCGCGGTGGTCGTGAGCGGTCATAGAGTTGCTAGGCTCCTCACACCGCTCAGCTCTCTCTCTCAGCAACATTACGTGCTGAAAATGGCGCACGACATAAGTTGTGAACCGCCACTTAGTCCAAATTTATTTCACACGACATAAGTTGCGCGCCGCCAATTAAGGGATAATATTATTATTATTACTATTATTTGTGGAAACTTTTTAACATATAATATCTCTTTTACCTGGAACAAACATCCCTCAGAAGTTGTAAATAGCTCTTCAGTAGAGCAGTTTAAGAAGAGAGTGGGTAGTATTTTGCATACTGTAGTTCACAACACAATCTCTTTCCACTTAGAGTATCTCCCCAGAATGAGCCGCAAGGTCTTTGAGATTACTATTCCATGTATCTTCCTCACCCTACTGTCACTCTCTTTTACCCTACTGTCACTCTTACTCACCCTACTGTCAGCTTCTCTCTTCCTTTCCCTACTGTCACACTCCTCACTCTTATGATGGTCTTGTCATCCTCCTACTATCACTTGACACATCTTTGGGTTGAACCGAGTACCGGTACCCAAAGAAACTTTAGAAGCAAAACTTTGTCATGATGAAAGCCCATCCTTGGCTGGTATGTATCTTGTACTTTAAAATGTTTAAAAATCTAATGGCTCTAATCCTATAATTTTTCTTTCCAGTTCAGTTCCATGTGGCTCACCTTTATGAGCTTCAAAACAAGCACAGAGCAGCTCGAGAAGCCTATGAGAACTTGTTGAAAGAGACTGACCTGCCCAACCATCTTCGTGCTGACATCCAACGCCAGCTGGGATGGATGCACCACACTGTTGAGAGTTTAGGAGATAAGTCTTATAGGGAGCTTACAGCTGTTCAGTACTTGCAGAAATCCATTGAAGCTGATCCAAAGAGTGGTCAGAGCCTTTATCTTCTGGGGCGTTGCTACTCGGCCCTCGGGAAGGTACAGGACGCATTCATTGCCTACAGGAACTCTGTGGACAAGTGCGAAGGGAATGCTGACACCTGGTGTTCAATAGGGTGAGTACTCTTCAGATTTCCATACTGTAATAAGCCATATTAGTTTTCCAGTCCAATTATAATATTTCTTTTTAACTTGTACTGCATTAAGAATTTTTTTATACTTTTAGCCAGTGTGGCTATGCGGTATTGCACTCGCCTTGTGCGGGTTTGATCTTTCGCTGGAGCACCGTAGGTTTATTGACCTAAAGGCAGGGCTTTACATATGCTTAGCTGCATTGGCGGACATTAGAGGTGCCTTAGACCAGTGTCTCAACTCTCGTATACACATTTACAGTAAATGCTAGCACCTAATCATCCTTTTTTTTATGATGGCGAGCAAGAAGCTGTGCGGTGGTGAAGAACCCATGGAGACGATTGAGCACACCTAATGTCTGGGAGCTGATTAGAAGGAATGGTGGCAAGAATGTAGTTACCGGGTGTACCGCCCGTCTTGTTTACACTACGCGGACGCTCACCATCTTGTTCCCGTCTATTTTGACTGCCTTTGGATACAAAACTACATTACCCTAACCAAACAACCTAACCTAATCTAACCTAACCTAGTATTATACTGTAGATGTATAAGTATTTATTTTATTATAAGTATTTATAGATGATTTATGTTGTAGGCTACTGTATGTAGGTAGTGGTACACCCAGTAACTACATCCATCCCGAAATGGTAACATGATCTATCCAAGAAAGGTTGGATGAAAAGCTGCAGCAAGAATATTGAGAGAAGATGAAGGGTTGAGTTTTGTGTTGTTGAAGAGTAATTGATAGTCTTTTGGAAGATTGCAATGGGTAGCTAGGAGAAATTGGGTTTTGGAGGCATTGCAGGTCACAAGATTTTCTCTGCCCCAATCAGAAATAATTGTTAGATCAAAAGATAGGCGTGCTATGGCTTCATCACGTGACTTTTGGAGTGATTGCATGTTGGGTTGTGAAAAACTAGTTGAATAGTGTAAGGTAGTCATCAGCATATGAGGGGATGGGACTAGAGATAGAGTCGAGATCAGTAATGAATATTAGAAAGAGAACTGGAAACAGGCCACAAACCCTGAGGAACACCGGAGTTGATAGGTTGAGGAAGCGAGTGATGGCCATCCAAAACTGCAGCTATGGAATGGTCAGAAAGGAAATTAGAGATAGGCACAGATAGAGGGATAGAAACCATAGGAGGGTAGTTTGGAAGTTTAGAGATTTGTTCCACACTCTATCGAAGGCTTTCGATATGTCTAGCGCAATAGAAAAAGTCTCACCGAAGTCCTGAAGGGAGGATGACCAAGAGTTCGTAAGATACGCAAGGAATCATCCAAGGTGGAGTTTTTAGCAAAAGTTTGAGCGAAGAGTTCAGCTTTGTCAGAGGTGATGGTGGTGCCGTCAGAGTAGAAAAGAAGAAAGGAAGACTAGGAAGTAGAATTGTTGGAGAGGTTTTTGGCTAGATGCCAGAAAGCTTGGGAAGAGTTAGAGTTGGAAATTTCAATAGTATTTTTTATTGATGAGTTTTTGTCGAGTCAAAGAACTGTTTTGGCTTGATTCTAGGCAGAAACCTAAAAAGCAAGACATTCTTGAGTTTGAAGGTTTCCTCCAGCCTGAGAGGATTACCTCGGCTACGCGCTTGGCACACGGAGGGTCCCTGGCCACGGAAGCAAAAAAAGATTTCATGGAAAATCAAAGAAGTACAGTATTGCCGAATAGCCTGATTACATTCACATCCACAGCCATTCCAACAGGGCAATAGTATCCCACATGCAGACCCACGCACTATGCACACCAGTGGGCAGTTAAGCGTAAGCATCCTGCCCCCTGTGAACAGGTACAAGCTACAGTAGATAATCAAGCGAGTTGCTTCGGCATATGGAATCGTAGAAAGCAGATTAATTCGGGGCCACCCCTAATCGGGGATTGAGGTGTCTGATATTAGATAGATATTATATATTATAGAAAAATTGAATTTTAATTTTTGTTTAATGTTTGAATTAGTACTGTACTCTGCTAACCATATTTTGACTCATTTTCAACTAAATTGCTCAAATTTATTAGTTAATGTAATTATAATGGCTATACTGTACTTGACCGTATTGGCTTGAGTTTATAAAATTCTACATGAATCTAATGTGTTGTTTTTTTTCATTTCAGAGTCCTTTATCAAAAAAATCAACCAATTGATGCCTTGCAAGCTTACATATGTGCAGTACAATATGACAAGGGCCACACTGCCGCCTGGACCAATATAGGCATACTGTACGAGACTTGCAACCAGCCCCATGATGCTTTAGCTTGTTACATGAACGCCACCCGCGGCAGCAACAAGCCTGTCAACCCTAACCTTGCCCCGTGCATAAAATTCCTCCAGCAGCAACTGGCAAATGCTCCCATGCCTAGTGCAATCAACAAACCTCGGTAGCTGCTGAGTATAGAGGAGGCTTGGAATTTACTTGTAACCACCGACATGTCTAACCGGCAGCAACAGAGTCAGAGCCAGCAGGTTTCGGGGCAGCAGAGGTCACTAGCAGCCGGTGCCAGTAACTTCCAGAAATATGGACCCCAGTATGGTCCTGCTGGCTCAGCTGGCCCCCCACCTCCCTACCCAGCAGCTGGTAACGATGCCAAACGCTTCAAGCCTGACCTAGCTGCCGACCAGCAACGACCACACTTCTACCTCACCCAGCAGCAGATACAGATACTGCACTACCAACAACAAAACCAAGCCAACCTAACACCGCAGCAACAGCAGCAGTTTCAGCAACTGCAACATAACTACCGCCTTATGCAACAGCACCAGATGAAAGTGCATCAGCAGCCCCAATTACAACAGCAGCAGCAACATCAACCACAGACTGGTGTACAAGGTCCTCAAGTTTCCCCAACCTACACACCAGGTGGTCCTATTATTAGACAAGCACAACCAGCTGGTGTCCCTGGCTACACTCCACCTTCCACAAATGGTCTCAACAGAGGATACATCCCCCAGAGAGCACAGACACCAACAACCAACTATAACCAGACCAACCAGGCGTACTCTCAACCCTCTTCTACTGGGGGATATATCACACAAACTCAATCCTACACCAATGGAGGAGTACCTACTACTTCAGCTAATTATGGCTATAATAATGGGTACAACAATAGCAACATCAGCAAGGCATTACCAAAAGATCTTACTACAGTAAGTGATAAAGAGCTGCAGGAACTCAGAGTTGATCAGCCAAAAGGAGTTCACCACATCTCTTGCAGAAGACTTGTTGAACCGGCTAGCTCAAGGTGAGGATGTCATAGATGAGTTGGCCAAGGCCGGAGATGTTGGGCCTGAGGTGGCTCTCCCAAACACCCAATTCTCCACAACAGCAACCTCGCCTTCCACAACCTCGGCTTCGGTTACAGTGTCTACATCTGCGTCTTTGCAGTCTGGTGTTCCTTTCATCAAGCAAGAAGTACCGGACAGCAAGCCCTCGTCGCAAGGAGTATTCGCAGAAACTAAACCTCGCTTAGGCAATATGAGACTATGTGAAATTAAAGTAGAACCCACGATAGAACCTGTATTTTCGATTACCATGAACAGCGGAGATATCTTGGCCGGGTGTAAAAGCAGAGGGACCAGCGCACGCAACACTAGCATGATCTCTGACAAGCAATTTCCTCCGTCACCACCTGAGCCTCCTAAAGTCAAACTAAATAAAGAGCAACTTTTACCTAACACACCATCAGTTGTTGTTCCCCAAGCTGCCTGGCCGAACAGCCCCAAGGCCCCGGCAATTCCAAGGCCATAACCGAGCGCCCCCAGAGAACCCTCCCTGCCGACCACAATAAAGCCTGGGTGACCGAAGCCACTCCATGGCGGGGATCTGAGGAGGGTGCGGAAACGCCCGGGAAACCAAAGCCCCACCCAGGGCCCTGTGCCCCTCAACAATTATGAAGAGAAAGTTGAGGGTCAAGGGAAAAATGTGACGCTTTGGCTTCCAATATTGGTAGATTGGGAGGTCAATCCACGGAAGAGACGCCGTCACTTGAGATCTAGAAAATATGTAAGTAAAAGGAACAGTCAGAGTAAGCTATGGGTATGGCAGAGATTGCTCAGCTCTCACTCTGATAGACCAGCCCATCACCACTGATAGACCACACACCATCAGTACTTCTAGACAACAAGAAATTGGCCTTTTCACCTCAGTTACAAGAGTTCTGCCTTCAACATCCCATTGCCGTTGTTCGAGGATTAGCTTCAGCTCTCAAGCTTGATTTGGGATTATTCTCCACTAAGACCCTGGTGGAGGCGAACCCCGAACATACAGTCGAGGTTCGAAGCCAGATGAAACAGGAGGCAGACGAAAATATCGATCCGGCAACAGATATGAAGAGCTGGCCATGTGCGAGCCACCGTTCCCACACCACCATAGCCAAGTATGCCCAATATCAAGCATCCAGTTTCCAGGAGAGTCTGAAGGAAGAGCAAGATCGGATTGCCGCTGGAGCCCCCAAGACTGACGACTCTAAAAAGAAGAAAACTCCGAAGATGATAAAGTTTGGCACCAATGTCGACTTGTCTGATGAGAAGAAATGGCGAACGCAATTGCAGGAGCTGATAAAGTTGCCCGCATTTGCGAGAGTGGTTTCTGCTGGAAATATGCTGTCTCATGTTGGTCATCCTATTCTTGACATGAACACTGTCCAGCTTTATATGAAGGTAAGCATTCGATCATTATGGTGTTTGAAAAATATTTGTCTGAAATGGAGAACTGTATAATATATTTTTGCTGCAGGGTTTTGGAATGTTAATGATGTTAGTGACCATATGTTTTCTTCACTAATAGGATTGCAATAGCCTTGTTTATTTTTATTTTTGTATTCATAATATTATTTGCTAAATCTTCAATGCATTATTTCCACATAGAGATTATGGCAATTTCTGTTGTCTTTATATTGTGCTGTTCCTGTTTTCATTTGTTTGTTGTGTAAGTATTACATTAAGTGGTGGGATGGATCTATCAGAGTGAGGGTTGGTGTCCTCTACTTCCCATAGCTAGTTCTGACTTTACCTTTTTCGTCATTCTTATTTTTATCTTTCTTCCTGGGAGTAATGAATTCAGTGGGGCCATAATGGTGTGCCCCAAGGTTCCCTAGTGTCTTACTCTCACAGCCCACTGGCACAAGTCGACCTTTCTCTTTGGCGTAGGGATGCAGCGACACCACCGCCCGCCACTTCGGTGGTGTAGTCATCCTCTGTAGCAGTTACGGTGATTTCTTGTTACTGCCTTATTGTAGGACGGTTAAGGCTGGGTGTGGTGAGATTTCGCCAGGTGCAAGTGCTTCAGGGGGACTTATTGAGTTCTGCTGAGACACTGTTAGCTTTATACCAACATCAGCCACAGTGATAACATGATGGGGCGTTGTTGTGGCAAGACTTTGTTGTACTGTGCTGCAGTAAAGACTGTAGCCACCGTGTTATGATTGCTGTGCACTGTGTGCAGTACAGTACAGTACTGTGTACTATGGAAGCCACATTCACTGTGGACGGTTGCGGTCTTTAAACCCGTATGTATGTATGAAACTTACCTTATCAGGTTTTAGAATCTACTCTTTTAGATTGTGAAATTGCTAATTTGTAACCATTCAACTATGTTAACACTTTTGAAAGGTGGAAAACAAAAATCATAAATTTTCTCTGCAAATTAGTTGCTTCGCAGTATGACCAGAGCTTTGAAATAATCTCAATTAGTTTGACCCGTCTTCAGCTTACCCTAACCACTAAATATGAACCACTCTAGTTTTCCAAATCATCTCCCCTCCTAAGTATATATCAGTCTCTTACAAGTATTTTCCTCCTTGTGCATTATGCCAAAAGTTCACTATATACATTTTTGTGGGCTACCTAATCCACCCTATTTTTCAATATTCTTTGAATTTGGGCAGATTGGATTAGTTACCAGTAGTTATAGATTGTCCAGTTTGTTTTTAGTGACTAAGTACAGGATCTTGATCCCTTCAATGTAATGATGTAACTATAATTTTATTCTGGCTAGACAGATTGATTGGGTTAGCAATCCTTCCCGGTAAATTGGATATAAAAGTTAATTACATCAAAATACAGAGTAGATACATTTGTGGCCAACCCCATAGGTATCAAGGCATCTGTCAATAGATAAACAGATAAGTGCGTAATTTTATGGTTTCTATTAACCAGCTCTTAACATTGTTATCCTATTTTCCCAGGTTCCTGGCTCCAGAACACCGGGTCACCAAGAGAACAACAACTTCTGCTCAATAAACATAAACATTGGTCCAGGAGATTGTGAATGGTTTGGGGTACCTGATGCCTACTGGGGAGTTATCGCTAATCTTTGTGAGAGGTAAGTTTTGTATTATTTTGTAAGGTATAGCCGGATGAAATTGTTTGTTGATACCGGTAACCTATATAAGAAACTATTTCATCTAAAAATGAAGCACTTAATCTGGTTAGTCCTCCATTGCTCCCAATCCCCATTAATTAATTAGTTTTTTTATTATTAGATCTGGGGGTTAGGGAATAGAATATGCCCCACGTGCCTTCTGCGTGTCGTAAGAGGCGACTAAAGAGGTTGGGTCGGTGGGCTTGCGACCCCCACCCGGAAAAAATATCTAAGCAAAGAAAAACGAACGAACAGCCTCGGATGCGGACGGAACCAACGTTGACGAACCACGACCGACTAAGGACATGCCTTCGGACATTCTGAGAATGGCTACGTGGAATGTTAGTGGCATGAATGATGGCACAAAAGAGAGAGAGGTTCTGGAAGTGTTAGTGAATGCCAGGCTGGATGTATGTGGAATGACAGAGACCAAATGGAAAGGTTCAGATGTGAGAGAGTGGGAGTGTGGAATGGGTGTGTGTGCTGGAGTGAGTGAAGGAACAGCGAGAGAAGGTGCATGTTTGTTTGTAAGTAGCAAATGGAAGGAATGTGTAAGAGAGTATGGGTCTGTGGGTTCAAGGATTGTGTGGGTGAGAATGAAAGTAGGAATACAAACGTGGGTGATTGTATGCGTGTATGCCCCGACAGAGGATATACTTGAAAGAAAGAAAGAGGAGTTCTGGATGAATGTGGAGGCGTGCCTGGAGAAGTTTGACAAGAACGAAAGAATATTTCTGATTGGGGATATGAATGGTAAGGTGGGTGATAGGAAAGTTGAGGGAGTGGTGGGAGGGTGGGGGGTACCATCAGAGGTGAATGGGAATGGTAGTGCACTTGTGGACGTATGTGTGGGGAGGAGGCTGTGGATAGCCAAAACCTTCTTCCGACACAGAATGATCCACAGGTACACGTGGAAACGGATGTTGACGATGAAGGATAAGACAGTGGTGGAACGAAAGTCATTGATTGATTATGTATGTGTGGATGAACGAATGAAGAAATCTGTGATGGATGCTAGGGTGTATAGGGGTATTAGAGGGGGTCTGTCTGATCATTATGTAGTGGTAGCTAAGGTTAGGATACAAAAGAAGTGGGTGAGGAGAGCGGGAGGGAGGCGAGAGGAGGGTGGAATGGTGAGGAGGGTGGAGAGGTTGCAGGAGGAGGAAGTCAGGGAGGAGTACAGGAGAGCAGTGGAAAGACGACTAGGTGGGTTCGACCTGGAAGTTGTGGAGGAGATGAGCAGGGTGTTTAAGGATGAGATCTGTGCAGCATGTGAGGAGGTGTGTGGAGTGAGGAGAAGAGGGAGGGGAGTGAAAGGTACAGCATGGTGGACAGAAGAGGTAAGAATAGCTGTGGAAGAAAAGAAGAAAGCATATAGAGAGTGGTTGGGTAGTAGAGGGAATGAAGATTCCGAGAGACAGAAACGAGCGAGGTACGTGGAGAGTAAGAGGGTGGTGAAGAGAGTAGTGAAGGAAAGTAAGAGAAGAGTAGATGAGGAATTTGGAAGGAATCTGAGTGTAAAATGGAGGGAGAGTAAGAAACTGTTCTGGAAAGAAGTCAAGAAAGTTAGGGAAGGTAGCAAGGGAAACAGTAAGGGTGTAAAAGATAAGAATGGGAGAATGCTAGCCGAGAAGCAAGAGAGAGTCGAAAGATGGAGGGAGTACTTCAGTGAGTTGCTAAATGAAAGGAATGAAGAGCCAGCAAACATAGCTGGATATGGTATGGGAGGGAGAAGAAGAGAAGTAGTGGAGGAGGAGGTGGGGATCTGGAGGTCAGAAGTGTGGGAAGCCATGAAAAGAGTGAAGTTGGGGAAAGCACCAGGAACAGATGGAGTGTGTGGGGAAATGTTGAGGTATGGTGGTGAGATAGTGATAGAATGGGTATGGAAAATGTGCAAACTAGCATGGGAGAAGGGGAGTGCACCCGATGACTGGAAGACTGGCATAATAGTCCCCCTATATAAGGGCAAAGGGGAAAGAGGAGTGTGTGGTAACCACCGAGGAATATGTCTTCTAAGCGTAGTAGGGAAGGTATACAGTAGGGTAGTGATTGAGAGAGTGAGAGTGAGAACGGAGAAATGGATAGGCGACGAGCAGGGAGGTTTTAGGAAGGGAAGAGGATGTGTAGATCAGATTTTTACCCTGAATTGTGTTGTGGAGAAGTATCTGGAGAAGAAACAAAAGGTGTATGTTGCCTTTATGGACTTGGAGAAGGCCTATGACAGAGTGGATAGAGAAGGTTTGTGGAAAGTACTTAGAATATACGGAGTAGAGGGCAAGTTGCTGAAAGCAGTGAAGAGCATGTATGAGGGTGCAAAGGCGGCAGTACGTGTGGAGAATGAGCAGAGCGAGTTCTTTGACCTGAATGTTTGTTTGAAACAGGGGTGTGTGATGTCCCCATGGTTGTTTACTGTATATATGGATGGAGTTATGAAAGAAATACTATCAAGAGCAGTGGGTGTTGGTGTATCGCTGAAAAGGGAGAGAATTGAGTGGAAGCTACCTATACTGCTGTTTGCGGATGATACAGTTCTGATGAGTGATAATGAATGGGAGTTGCAGGGTCTGTTAAATGAGTTTGGAACAGTGTGCGAAAAACGGAATTTGAAGGTAAATACGGGGAAGAGCAAGGTTATGGTCTTCGAAAGGGGTGAAGTCACAGAGTGTGAGGTGAAGCTGAACGGTCAGGCTATGGAGATCGTCAACTCTTTTAAGTATCTGGGCAGTGTGTTGAGTAAAGATGGGACTATGGATGAAGAGGTGCGGGAGAGGGTACAACAGGGGAAGAGGGTTGTAGGAATGCTAAAAGCAGTAACAAGAAATAGGGTGGTCAGTATGGAAGTGAAGAAGTCCTTGCATGACAGTGTGGTAATCCCGACACTGACTTACGGAAGCGAAGCATGGACGTTGGTTGAGAGACTCAGACCAAGAGTGAGAGCAGTGGAAATGAATTACTTAAGGAGTGCGTGCGGAGTTACATGGAGGGATAGACAGACTAATGAGGAAGTAAGAAGGAGGTGTGGTGTGGAGGTAGATGTGCTGGAAAGTGTGAAAAGGAACAACTTGAGATGGTTCGGCCATATGGAACGTATGGAAAGCGAGAGAATGACTAAGAGGGTGTACGAGAGCGAGGTGGAGGGACAGAGGGGGAGAGGTAGACCGAATATGAGGTGGAAGGATGGAGTGAGGAACTACATGAACGAAGGCGGTGCTGGTTGGGGGGAGGGGCGTCGACTGACTGGGGACAGAGGTGCATGGGGGCGGTTCGTTTGTGGCCACCCCTTCGGGGATCACGGCGTCAGGCAATAGATAGATAGATAGATTATTAGATCTTAAAATTGTTAAATTTAAGTTTCTTCGGAACTTTCACAATTACTAGTAAATCTATCTACTGTATTACTGGACGCCGTGATCCCCGAGAGGGTGGCCACGAACGAATTACCCCTATGCACCTCTGTCCCCAGTCAGTTGATACCCCTCCTCCCATCCAGCACCGCTTTCATGCATTTACCTAACTCCATCCTTCCACCTCTCTCTCGGTTTACCTCTCCCTCTTTGTCCTACTTCCCTCTCGTACAGTCTCTTAGTCATTCTCTCGTTTCCCATACGTTGCACATGGTCGAACCTTCTCAAGGTGTTCCTTTTCACACTTTCCAGCACATCTACATCCACACCACACCGTTCTCCTACTTCCTTATTCGTCTGTCTATATATCCATGTATCTCCGCACGCACTTCACAAGTAACTCATTTCCACCCCTTTCACTCTTGGTTTGTGTCTCCAACACTTCCATGCTTCACTCCCGTACGTCATGTCGGGATTACCACACTATCATGCAAGGACTTCTTTATTTCCATGCTGACCACCCTATTTCTTTTTAGGCCTACTGTTTTCAGCATTCCTACAACCCTCTTCCCCTGTTGCACCCTCTCCTGCACTTCTTCATCCATACTACCATCTTTACACAACACATTGCCCAAATACTTAAATGAGCGGACATTCTCCATAGCCTGACCATATTCAACTTCACCTCACACTATGTTACTGCACGCCTTTCAAAGACTATAACCTTACTCTTCTCCACCTTTACCTTCAGATTCCGTTTTTCAAACACTGTTCCAAACATATTTACCAGACCCTGTAACTCCCATTTACTATCGCTCATACAAACTGTATCGTCAGCAAACAGCAGTACAGTACAGGCAATTTCCAATCATTTCCTTCCCTTATCAGTGGTATACCTTCCTTGCATTTCTTTCATGACTCCATCCTTACATACAGTACTGTATATTGAACAACCATCTCCTATGTGGGAAAGCCCGATCGTGGACATGGCCTTCCTTAGGGACTCGGGGCTGTTCGGCCAGGCAACGTAGGGAACAACAACAACAATAACAACCCTGGGGACATTGCACATCCTTGCTTTAAACCAACATTCAGATCACAGAACTCACTCTGTTCATTCTCCACATGTACTGACAGCTTTGCACCCTCATACATGGAGCGCGTTCAAGAACAAGACTTCAGACGCTACAGTTTCCGTAGCGCGAATTGGGCCCTATTGAACGATTTCGAAGCCTCTTCCGCACTACGTAAACAAACAGGGTGGTTGCCATGGTTACGTTTATACCAGCGTCTTCACTTGAAGCTCTAAACAACGACAATGACCGTTCTTTACATCTAATCAACTACTAGGATATTTATCCTGTAATATCCATAAGTAATTAGGCCAAAAGCATGCTAGGCTATTAAATTATAGCATCTCATTGGCCTAAAATACATATTAATATTTATTAGTAACCATATTTTTTATTATTACATTCTACAATAAAGTATATATGAAAGAAAGCAAATTCGTTCATAAAATTTGTCATATGCTATTTTCGTCCGCCACTTCAATGGATCCTCTACGCTTCCTATCGAAACATAAAGATGTATATTTGTGTCAATATTTTGATCGAAAATTTAATATAAATTTTTTAAAGTAAATAATAACACATACTAATATGAATAGTCGATGTTTTTAAGTGATTGTATGTGAATATGGTCGAGAATAATTCGTCTGCTAGCGCTAAAGACGAATTCTAAAGATGTATTGTCTGTGCCGCCACAGGGCGTCACTCCTCAAAAGGCTGTGCACTGGATGAGCGTCTGCAAGCGACCGTATGCGCGCTCAATGTCGTTCAGTAAGCCTGTAGCGCCAACCGCACGCTAAAATTAGTGCTCTTGAACGCGCTCATGCTCTTCACTGCTTTCAGCAATTTTCCTTTTACTCTGTATATTCTCAGTACTTTCAACTGACCTTCTCTATCAACTGTGTCCTAGGCCTTCTCCAAGTCCATAAAGGCAGCATACAACTTTTGTTCCTTCTTTAGATATTTCGGCACAAAAGTTTTCCAGGCAAAAATCTGGTCTACACATCCTCTTCCCTTCCTAAACCCGCTCTGCTCGTCACCTACCCATTTCCCCGTTCTCGCTCTCACTCTCGATCACTACCCTACTGTATATCTTCCCTATTACGCTTAGAAGACATATCCCCCAGTGATTAACACCCACTCCTCTTTCCCCTTTACCATTATACAGGGGAACTATTATGCTTGTCTTCCAGTTATCAGGTTTACGTCCCTTCTCCCATGCTAGTTTACACATTTTCCATACCCATTCAATCACTATCTCACCACCATACCTTAGCATTTCCCCACACACTCCATCTATTGCTTTCCTCATCTTCACTCTTTTTCAAAACTTCACACACTTCTGACCTGATTCGCAACTCCTCCACTAATTCTCTTCTCCCTCCCATACCCCATCCAACTATGTTTGCTGGCGTTTCATTCCTTATGTTCAACAATTCATTGAAGTGCTCCCTCCATCTCTGGACTCTCTTGCTTCTCGGCCAACACTCGCCCATTCATATCTTTCACATCCTTACTACTTCCCTTGCTACCCTCCCTAACTTTCTTGACCTCTATCCAGAACAGTTTCTTACTCTCTCAATTTTACACTTAAATTCCTTCCAAATTCCTCCTCTACTCTTCTCTTACCTTCCTTCTACTCTCTTCACCACTCTCTTTTTCTCCAAGTACATTTCCCTTTTCTGTCTCTCCAAATCTTCATTCCCTCTACTATCCAACCACACTATATGCTAGTTTTACCTCTTCAGTCCACCATGTTGTACACTTCACTCCCCTCCCTCTTCTCCTAACTCCACATACCTTCTCAAATCGGACGGTGGATACACAACTTCCTCGTAAACCGCAAACAATCAGTTGCAGTAAACCAAGTCACATCTGAGCCTTCGGATGTCAAAAGCTCAGTTCCCCATAACAGTGCTAGCACCCCTTCTTTTCCTCATTCTCATCAGTGACAGATGCCAACACAAGACACAGTACAGTGTCTTCTTTCGCTGATGACTCAAAACTAAGCATGATAGTAAACACACAGGAGGACACGGGCCGGCTGCAGGAAGACATAAATGTAGTGTTCCAGTGGACCAGGGAAAACAACATGCAATTCTATCTATCTATCTTTCTATATGCTCAGGCCCAATCCCCACTTTTCCTATTTTTTTTTTCCTTTATTTTTTTTGTTTTTATTATTTTTTTGGGGGTGGCCGACTTAAGACAGAGCAAGAACAGGAAAACACAAAACACAAGACAAAACAGCAAACAAACACAGACAAAACACAAAATTCACACACATCTAGGTCACCCAGGAGAATGACTTTTCCCAGAGACCAGGGTCACCAAGGTCGCTCCAGCACTCCCCCGGCCCCCGACCACCCGGAGAGGCTCCGATCTCGGCAAGCAGACATGTAGCGGAGCCAAAGCCAAAAGCCCGCCCACCACACTTCCAGGCGCACCCTTCATATTAATCGTCTCCCCGGGCCAGGCGCCTGATGGACTATTATCTAGTCCAACTTGCGCCCGACCCCTTCCCCCAAATGACCACGTGTTCACTCAACTATTCACAAGCATTCTCCATTCATTCCTGTTTATTACCACTTCCTTTGTCTGATCTATAGTCATGCAATTCAATGAATCAATGAAGACAAATTCCAATTAATACGATACGGAGATAATAATGTCGTTAACCCGGGAACTGCCGGGAGACTCTTAAGAGTTCCCCCGGTGGACTGCGGGCAGACTCTTAAGAGTGAGTGAAAACAAAAATCAACTTTTGACATCGGAAAAAACAAAAATTATATTTTTATTTTTTTATTTTTTTTGGCCCCTGGGCCATGCAAAATCTCAGTCCTCTACCTCCCCTCCTTCCCCACTTTCCTCCTCTCCTTCAGTTATCACCTATTTTCCCTGTTATTCCCTTATTCTGAGGTATATTTTCGTGCTAACATTAGCGAGTTGCAAGCAGGGTGTTGTCATCACTGATGGCAAGCGAGTGCAAGAGAGAGAGAGAGAGAGTATTGATCGACTGTGTCTCAGTGGCCTTGGGGGAAATTGGCGGGAAAGCAGCTTGCCTCACCCATACATTATACAACTCGCGGGCTATATCTCCGATTTTGACCATCCAAACGCTGTTTTCACTCGTTTTATTGTTTTCAGGTTAATACCTTTATAATCAACCCATAATAGGCGCATATGGATAAGTATTAATGCTATTAATGGCACAATGAATATTTTAGTGACGGAAACACCTCAAATACGTCAGCACAGGGGGACGTTTCCAATTACCCCCATGCGCACTTGTTAGGTTAAAGAGAATACAAACTACGTAACAGAATCCAATCACATGATAGAACGTAAAGACAGTGTGAAAGATCTTGGAGTGTTAATGTCTGAAAATATGGAATTCAAAGAACATAACCAGGTCAAAGTTGCAGCTGCGTAACGGTTCACAGGTTGGATTCTGCGTTCATTTAAAACATGCGGTGAATTGCCTATGATAACGTTCTTCAAATCTCTAGTGCTACCGCGGCTTGAATACTGTAACGTATTAACATCCCCATACAAAGCAGGCAAAATAAACTATCTAGAGAGTGTACAAAGGAATTTCACCTCGCATATAAACTCTGTAAAACATTTACACTATTGGGAGCGTTTAAGATCACTGAAACTATACTCGTTGGAGCGTAGAAGAGAACGTTACCTAATAATATACACATGGAAAATCGCAGAGGGTTTAGTACCAAACCTACATACCCCGATAGTCATGAAATTCAGTGATAGAAGAGGCTGGGAATACAATATCCCCCGGATAAAAAACCAGGGTGCTATTGGCTCTTTACGAGAGGGTTGGTTATCACACAGAGGCCCATGTCTCTTAAAAAAACTCCCACGGCGAGTAAGAGACATGAGGGGCGTCTCGTTAGACAACTTCAAGAGAACCCTCTATGTCAAACTGCAAAAAGTGCCAAACGAGCCCATCTTCGCAGGGGAGCGTGCTGCCTCTTCGAACAGTCTGCTGCACCAAATCACAGCCCACAATGAGGGGCGACGAGCTCCTCGGTGCCGCTAGCAGAGTGGCGAACACAACCTTAGGTGACATGCTGCACACATCTCTTCCTTAAACACTTTGCTCACCTCTTCCACTGCCTCCAAGTCCAAACCTACCTAGTCATCTTTCTACTGATCTCTTGAACTCTTCCCTGATTGGTGATAGGCTGGTCTATCAGAGTGAGAGCTGAGCAATCTCTGCCATACCCATAGCTTACTCTGACTTTTCCTTTTACTTATATATTTTCTAGATCTCATGTGACGGCATCTCTTCCGTGGATTGACCTCCCTACTGCCAACCATAGAGGTTGGCAGATTGGGAGCCAAAGCGTCACATTTTTCTTTTGCCCCACAACTTTCCCTTCATAATTGCTGAGGTGCACAGGGCCTTGGGTGGGGCTTTGGTTTCCCAGGCGTTTCCGCACCATCCTCAGCTCCCTGCCTTGGAGTGGCTTCGGTCACCTGGGCTTTATTAGTGGTAAACAGGGAGGGTTCTGTGGAGGTGCTCGGTTATGGCCTTGGCCTTGCTCGGGACCTTGGGGCTGTTCGGCCAGACAGCCTGAGGTACAGCAACAACAACAACTACTATTCCCTGATCTCCTCCTCCTGTAACCTCTCCACCCCTCCCACCTCACTTTATCTCTCTTCACCCACTTCTTTTGTATCCTAATTTTTAGCTATTACTACATGTTGTTTGTATTACTACTTTCATTCTTACCCACACAATCTTTGCACCCACAAAAGTTAGAACCATAGTCCCTTATATGCTCCTTCCATTTTGTTAGTTTATAGAGAGGCCTTCCCTAGGGTTAAGCGCCCCATTAATTACTCTTTCCATTCACCTATGCATAGCCTCCGATAGTGCAGTTGGAATGAATGTACAGTACATGCTAAGATTGGTATGCAGGATTCGAAACTGCATAATAAATTGTAGGCTTGTGCATCATTCTTTTAACTGTCTTCGTGGCGCAATGCATAAGTGTGTTGATTTTCGGTGTGAGCGTCCTGGGCCGAATCCCCGGACTGCCACATGTGTTTGTTAATTTCATTAATCGAGTTTAGGAGTAAAGTTGGTTGGTGGAGAGAACTAATAATTCTTATTCACTCCAGCACACCCACCTATTCCACATTCCCATTCTTTTACACATGTACCCTTCCATTTGGTCTGTCATTCCGCATACATCCAGCCTGGCATTCGTTAACAATTCCAGAACCTCTTTCTTTTGTGTAATCATGCACGCCTTTTACATTCCATGTCGCAATCCTTAAGCAGTCTTGTCCGGTCGGTGTTCGTTAGGTACGTCAGTGTCTGAGGCTGATGGATCTCTTTTTGTTGCCAAGGGTTTTTTTCCGGGTGGAGGGTTGCAGGCCCAACCGACCCAACCTCTTTAGTCACCTTGTATGACGTGCAGGAGGCATGTGATGCATATTCTGACCCCTTACCCCCAGGGGGGATGAACAACAGCATCAAAGTAGTTGGGGTGGGAGGAGTGACAAGAAGGTAACAGTTCCTGTGGTAAAGTAAATGGGGGTCAATTAATAGGCGGTTCGACTAGCAACCTTCCCCCTAAACGAGCTAGAGAATCAAACTACACTCAACCCTCTGCTATTCCCCCAGGGGGTAAGGGGGCCTTCATCTAATGGTGGAGGAAAAAAAGAATATGCCTCACGCATCCTACTGCGTGTCGTACAAGGCGACTAATAGGGGGGGATGGCGATAGACTTGTGGACCAACAGCCATTACTATGCAATAAAGTCTTTATCTTAGCACTGTCTTAGTATGGCACTGCCGAGGCTGGTGGGGTGCGGATAGGTGCCACAGGGGACTGAGTCTTACCTGAGCGCTGTTTGGCACCACACCTGTGTCAGCAACAGTGTTTGCATGTTGCAGCAGTGTTGGGGCAGGACTTTATTGTTGTATAGTCCAATTGCCTAATATACAGTAGAGTCTTGTTATGGTGCTGTCTTTTTGTAACACTGTTAAGGCTGGTGTGGTTGCAGATACTGCAGGTGCAAGTGCTGCAGGGGGACTCTGTTGAGTCTTGCTGAGGCACGGTTAGCACTATACCAACATCAGCCACAGTGATGACTTGGTGGGGCAGTGCTGTGGCGGGACTTTATTGTACTACAGTACACTCCAACTTCTGAAAGGCAACCCCGTCTGAGCCGTTACATTGCATGTAATGGAAAAATGACGTTAAACCATTGTATGTATAGTATGTATATATCGCGGGTTTTGCTATAGCGTTTCACTGCTATCGCGACTACCTAAAAAACCCAACTTTTCCGCTATCACGGCCAATAAGGGTGCTATAGCGGCTCCGTACCGACGGGAATGTTCAAACACGGCGCCCGATGACTTCACAGAACATCGGCGGCTGTGAATGCCTGTGATCAGGCTGGCAACCATTGTGTTGAAAAACTACATGTTTACAAGCTTTGTTCTGCCCGAACCTCTTATCTTGCGAGTTTATTATGGCCTTTGGTGCATTCAGTGATAGGGATAGTGGGTCTGGTGGTAATGAAGGAATTAAATTCCCAGGACCATCAAAACAGCAAACGTCGGTCTAGGCTACCGACGCCGACGCCATGTCAGACGAAAGCGCCGAAATTATGCCGATGAGTTAGGCTATATATGACTGATTTCAAATATATTATGTGTGGTAAGTAATCTCCTCATAATATGTATTTAAGTATTCTCCTCAAATGCATTCAGTGATAGGGACAGTGGGCCTGGTGCTAATGATAAAGGAAATAAATGCCCACCATCAAAACAGACAGAGAGCAAACGCCGGTCTAGGCTACCAACGCCGACGCCGTGTCAGACGAAAGCACCGAAATTATGCCGATGAATTAGGCTAGGCTATATAAGACTGATTTCAAATATATTATGTGTGGTAAGTAATCTCCTCATAATATATATTTATAAGTACATATGGTAAACAAAATGTGAAAATAGCAAGAAATAGGTCAAAATTATTGACCTATGCACCAATTATAATTATTCCCATAGGTTCTTCAGTACAGTACTGCTATGGCGAATCTCGCTATAGCGGTAGAATTAGGGCACCAATTACCCGCGATAGCAGAGGGTTGGGTGTAGTTACCTTGTAATTTGGAGATTAATTTGTGGCCATTTCCTCAGGGATAAAGGCATCTGTCCATAGACTAAGTCAAAGTTGTCACCAAACATTTAAATTTCTGTATAGTACAGTCAAACCTTCGGGCCAGCCCTGTAGGAGTTCTATCTGGGAACTCGGTGGTCTGGTTAAACTAATTGTATAAAAAATAAAAAAAATAAAAAAAGTACAGTCAAAACCCTAAAATTTTTCCACCTTCATTAACCCGCTGGATCCCAGCGTCGCACGTGTTGCGTCGGCAATGTTCGATCACCAGAACCCAGCGACGCAACGTTTGCGTCCTGGCCGGTCCGGTCCTAATTACTCCGGTCCTATGGCACCTAGAGGGCTCAGATTTGTATGGGAACTGTGTAAGTATCCCACGCACCCATGCCGATGGTTGAAACTCTCAAAGTCCAACCGCATGCACCTGAGCGCGCAAAAACATGTTTTTTTGGGGAAATTGCCTTCAATTTTTTACTCTTGTAAAATCCGTTTTTGGGGGCTCTGTAGGACCATTTTTTGCACTTTATGACCAATTTTTGTTTTTTTTTCCTTCATTCTTAACCCACTCGCTATTGTTTCTGGAATAAAAACAAAAATAAAAAGCTGCTGGGCCCTGGTGGTACATTTATTAATAACTAGCTGGGGCTCAGCGGGTTAAGTGAAGTCATAACAAAGGTTATTAAAAACTTTAACACAGGAACTGTAACCTCCTGCCACCCATCTCACCCCAACTACTTTGATGCTGTTGTTCAGGTTTTTTAAGTTTAATTTGCCTGTATTCATATTTCACTTGAGTAATACAGTATACTGTATTTGGAAGGATATTAGGCTTTTTAAAGTACTCTGAAGATATTCCATGGAAAATAATCCTGCCTGTTCAAAATATTTAGGAATCATATTAATGTTAATTTTATTTTATTCATAGGTATTTAATAAATATTCTTTGTCCACAGAAATAGAACAAATTATCTACATGGATCCTGGTGGCCCGATTTGCAGGAGTTGTACGAAGAGAATGTTCCTGTTTATCGTTTTCATCAAAAGCCTGGAGACATGGTGTGGGTGAACTCGGGTGAGAAAGAATTTTTATAATGTTCTCAACTAGTCTTTATTTTTTCAGCTGACGGTAAGCTGCCATGATCTTATCTTGATTACTTGGGTATTATAAGAAATATAATGCCAAATCCGATTTTATTTTTAAGAATTAAGAAATCGTGCTAGTAATGCTTAGTCACGTTTAATTTATTGTACAGTATGTATGTGTATACTCAAGCATATACCCCATAGCTGAGGGTGGCCGACTTGAGACAGAGCCCGAACAGAAAAACAAACTAATATTAATCACTTAACATTAGGTCGCCCAGGAAAAGACCCTGAAACCTAGGGCCATGAGGGGTCCCCAGCAAAAGATTCTCAGGGCCCAGATCTCCCGGAGAGTTTCCGGTCACAGGAGGCAGACATGCAGCTAAATTACACCAGAATACCCGCCCACCTACTTGCAGGCAGGGCTTTTCATATATATACCGGCTCCCCAGGTTGGGCGCCTGACGGACTATTATCTAGTCCAACTGGCGCCAGACTCCCTACGACCGTGTTATCACTCACCTATTCACAAGCACTCTCCACTCACTCCCCTTCATCACCACTTCTCTTGCCTGTTCCTCAGTCATCTCGCCATCCTTCAACGCTCCCTTCACTCCATCTCTCCATCGCCTCAGAGTTCTTCCCCCTCAATCTACTCTACCCCCCCCCCCCCGTTTCTGACTCGTAGACTCTCTCTGTAAGCCCTTCATCTTAATCGCCCACTCGCTCAACACGTCCACATCAGCACAGCACCCCTCTTTCCACTCTGGCCGATAAGGGTTCCCGCTGTCCCGCTAGCCTACACATCTCCCCTCTCCTCAACCCGTCTCTCCACACATACTCCCAAAGCAGCTAATAAAAGTCACATCCAATCTTTTCTCTAGTACATTCAGACCCCATGTCTCAGCCCCATACATCACTGTTTATCTTACGTAAATTAAATTACCGGTACAGTAATAACTAAGAATAGCCACCCCCAGGTATGGGGTATGTGCCTGAGCATACATACGATAACTAAGAAAACCACCTTACAGTAATAACGTAATTTGCTATGCCTGTATTCTTGAAACTTTATAATAATTATACATGTAATCAGATAATCATTATTATCATTATACAGTTATCAGATTTCTTAGTTTTCTTTTGGAAATTTACGGTTAAAAATGGCAATGGCATAAATTCCTGCCGTTTTTTCGATATTGTATCCTTTAGCTGTTCAACCACTACCATTCTACACTCAATTTTTGCTTTACTATTACATTTGAAAACTTAAAATGAAAATGTTCTAAAAAAAAATGTCAAACCCTAAATTAGAAGTACAGGTAGTACAGTACAGTACTGTTATTGCCTTCATTCTTTGTTAACCCCATACATACACAAATTTACATACACAAATTTAAAGACAGACTGCTCCACACAAAATGCATTTCTGGTCTCACATCCTAATAGCGGCATTCCAGGCAGCCCTATTAAGAGCTGCCTCACTTGTCAGGTTCTTAGATTTAAGATCAGACTGCAAAGTCCGATCCCACGTTTTTTTTGGTTCACCCCTTGGTGCAGCTCCCTCCACATTCATGGACTTGCATATTTTCACCCAGCTTTGTTCATCCATTCTTTCCACATGTCCAAACCATCCAAGCCTGTTAGTACGCATCTCATCACATCTAACCTTCTCCTTAGCTCTACACTTGATATCTTATCTTGCAGTTTGGCACCACACATCCATCTCACCATCCTCATCTCATTGCGTTCCATAATAAGCCTGATAGAAGGCATGGTATTTAAACGTATAAAAAGAACCCTTCAGATACCGTGCCAGTGCCGGGAAATGTCTATTAACCCCTCAGACCCGGCTATGTATTCCATAGCGAAACCCGGGGGTTTTGGCCGAAAAACTTCTATGCCTAGGCTACCGTATCTTTGTTATTTTGAATGCTTCCGCATTCCCGCGCATCCCCAAGCGTAGATGTGTTTCATACCTGTAGAATGGCATTGAGTAGAGCTCTCGAGTCAACTGGTTCAGTTGTGATGACGATTTCCGTGGAGAACTTTGTGGCAATATCAGCCACTTATCACTACTTTTCACTACTTACCCTCTCCGACATATGACGCGATTTTGAGCCTATTAGGGATACTTTAAAGCCTTTGTTACCATCAGGGGTATTTAGAAACCTTTAGTTTAGTTACTTTAACCTCTGCAGTTGTCTTTGAGTTAGCTGTGGACAGAAAACTAATTTTGGAGAGGTAATTATAAGAGTGAGAGAACTTTATTTCTTATTGCTAATCTGGCAACCTCTGCATCATATGAGTCTGAAGGGGTTAACAGTAACACACAGCAACACACGACAAGCGACGCCTCTCCTTCTTGTGGTCGGAGATGCGTGGCGTCGGTCCAGCCGGCTGTTGTTTACATGCGTCGGACGGATGCCTCGCACACCAAGCTTACAGGCTTTCAAGCTGCCGGTGCCTCAGAGCCCTTCCGTGTTCCGCGGGGGTGTTTTTTATGGGTGCCTCAGAGCCCAACCGGGTCTGAGGGGTTAAAATGTAAAACTTGCAAACAAAGTCAAACGAAAACTGGGACAAAGACAATATAAAATCAAAACAACCTATCAAAATCGCTGTGGAAACAACGCTTACTAAAATAAAATTTATGAAATGAAAGAACACAATCCACCACATAGGGTGTACATTACTACATGAGCAAGTTAATATGGTTCCCAAGCAAACTAATTGCACACATAACAACGCACTATCGTCAAATTAAGGGAATTAGTCAATTTGGGAAGTCCGGGACGTTCTGGCAATTTTTTTGACTAAACTCTGCATAAATAAAAGAAACTACAATTAGTGTTAAAATATATTGGATGACCCATAGAAAGTAGTAATATCTCCCTATACCACATCCTTCACTCCTCCCCCGCCCCTTTATACCCCACCACCCCTTCCTCCCTCAACTTGACCTTTTATTTTGTCAATTTTTTACAGTCCATGGGTTAAATATGGTAATCATTTCATAAGTGTTTATTCATATTTTAATAATGTGTCACTTAGCTCTACTCCTATTAGTTCAGTATATTATGATAGAAGTAAACTTAAAGATTCCTTTAAATTTCTCCTTTTCCATACTTATTATAATGTAAAACTTGCAAAATATGTTAGATTCGGGCCCTACATTTTCAAACAAATATTAGGTATTCCTATGGGTGGAAATGCTAACTCTTTAATTTCAATTTATTCTTGCTTGCTTTAGAATTTAAATTTATTACTTGACAGTAGCAAGAAAGATATCATACCAGAAAAAATAGCACTTGCTAAATTGTTAAGTGTACATATAGTGACGATATTGATGCGTTTTTGTTTACCACCATGCACTCCCAGCTCAATAGCTGGGCTAGGGTGGGTGCCCTGATGTAACAGGGACTTCAGTGAACCGATTGCTTGACCGCACCATCCACCACAGCACTGGCGTCTGACAAATAACACACTAGCGTCTGCCAAATAGCACACTGGCTGGCCCGAGACTCGGCCCCTCGACTTCCTGTTTTACAGGAGTGTGCTCTACCAACCACGCTACAGCCTCTGGCGATATTCTCGTTTGTAATGTTAGATTTTAATAAAGTCGCTAAATTAATCTTTCCAAATTGCATCCCCCTCACACAAGGAAACTTAAATGAAGTTGAATATTTTCTTAATATAAATGTACAGATTGATAGTGAACAGTCCTCACTTAAAGTATATCACAAAGTTCACGATTTTGTTCTTTGTGCAATAATCTTTCCTTTCCCTAGTAGCAATATTGATTATAAAATATCCGAGGATTGTTTTTATCAGTGCTGTGGAGTCGGTACACAGAACCTTCGACTCAGATTACTAAATTTATGGTACAACCCACTCGGACTCAGATTCCACTGTTTGTTAGTACTCAGTTGTCATGAGACAACTGAGTTCTGTTGAATGCTTCGAGAGACAACTTAAGACTTCTCTCTTTGAGAGAAGCTATGATCTTGAGAGAGGTGTCATGACAGATGGCTATAGAGTTTAGGCTATTTTGCCACTGCTAGTGATTGTTAAATGTGTGTTATATATAAGCTTTCTTTTGATGCATTGATTTTGTTCTTTTTTCTTTCTCTTTCCGAGCGCTAGTGAATTCTTCGGAAAAATTGGCGCTTATGAGAAATAAGTAACATGCTTATTATTATTATTATTATATGCTGACCTATAGTGTATCTATCTAAGTTAACTACCACTGCATTTGTACCTGGTCTGATGTGATGAATATATCACTAAGGTTAGACAATAATTTGTATAGCTTGGTTTTTTGTAATTTTATTCAAATTATTTTGATAAAAAGTAGGAACATAGCTTAGTAGAATTTTTTGTAGAGAGCTGGTTGTATTGTATAAAATCTTGAGTTTAATGAAAAGTGTCCATATGAGTGAATGATCTTACACCTGTAACCTTTTTCACTTCAAATTATTATTAAAAACCTGAACATAATAAATTAATTAGTCACCTCGCTGAACATGTCCGGTACCAGGTTTGTTGGTCCCCCGAATGTATAAAACCTATTTAAATGAAACTAATGGTCCAAAGGTTCTTGTGTAGTACAGTAGTTGTGAATAACTCTTCTACTCCTCAGGGTGTGTCCACTGGGTACAGGCTGTGGGTTGGTGCAACAACATAGCGTGGAATGTGGGGCCGCTCACCGCTCGCCAGTACAACTTCGCACTAGAGCGCTACGAATGGAACAAGTTACACAGCTTCAAGTCAATTGTCCCGCTCATTCACCTCTCTTGGAACTTGGCCAGGAACATCAAAGTTTCTGATCCAAAGCTCTTTGAATATATCAAGTATGTATTTTATGTAATCGTCATATTTTTTTCTGGTATGGAATAGTGGCCGGATCATATGTTTGAGATTTATATTTTTAGACTGGAGTTAAATGAAATACCAAATTACAGTATATATTTTCTTTTTGTAGACCTAGAGCCGATTAACAATATCGCTGTCATTGGCATCATTTCAGTATATGTTTCTAAACATTAAAGTTTAAACATGTATAGTTATGGTAGTTGTTCTTAGATATATTAATTCTGATTAGTCCTCTTAATAATCCCACTTTTCTAATTGTTTAATGTTCTAACCGATTGTTCCTCTCCAGGGGCTGCCTAATGAGATCTCTTCGTCAAGTGTGCCTGTCCCTGGACTACATAAAGATGTGTGGAGTGGAGACAAAGTTCCATGGCCGGACCAGGACCGATGCCTCGCACTATTGTGGCATTTGTGAAATTGAGGTAAGCGACTAGAAAAATGTTCTAAAATTTACCGGAATATTTATGGGAGTGTGTGTGTTCTTGATTCATAGTGTTCAGAGGTTAGAGGCGGACAGGGTTGTCAAAGCAGCCCGAACATTTTGGATCAGAGCAGCACGGGGTTGGGGGCTGTAAGAGGTGTTCAGTATGGGCGAATAGTCTAGCTCAAGAGGGGCGAAAATTCCCGCCTATACGGGGGTGAATCGTCCATATACAGATGCGCGCTATTCTCTGCTATGTGGCTTTTCGCTATCCGCGGTTCCAGGTCACTATGAGATAGTTTCTATTCTGTCGCTATCCGTGAGGTCGCTATGCTTAATTACGCTATACGCGCGGCCCCACTGTACAGTACAGTAATCTTGGCTCAAAATTTAATTTTTTTACTTTCAGATCCATTTTACTGCATAAAAACTCTCTTTTAAAAAGATCACCAGGGAATAATAGAAGAAAAGTGCAAGTCTCAAATCCTCAGATGTATTTTTCTTGCATTTAGGAATATGGTTATTTTGGCTATACTGTAATAGTAATGAGTATAGTACTGTATAATAATTGTCTTAAACCTGAGTACATTAGAGTAACTTAAATGTTTTAGAAAATAACAGATATACTGTACTTACAACATAGAACAGTTTTGTATTAATCTAATTGATTAATTTCACTCCCAACACCAAACACCACCAAATGAAATTAATGAAAGCATGTGATCCTACCGGGATTCAAACCTAGGTTACCACATACAGATCTTAAAACACACTAACTATTACACCATCAAGACAGTTAACCCACTGAGCACCAGCTAATTAAAAATAAAAGTACACCCCAGGACCAGCAGGTTGTAATTTTTTTTCTCCAGAAAACACCTGGAATAGGTTAGAAATGAAGGAAAAACCACAAAAGAAACCCCGATCCCCTAGGTCATTAAGGGGTCCTATGGGGTGCCCGAAAATCTGAATTACAAGAGGGGAAATGGGTAGGCAAAACATGCAAATACAAGCTTTTGCACGCTCACGCTCACGCAGTTGGACTTTCAGGGTTTTCAACCATCGTTAGTGTTGCAAGGGATACTTACGCAGTTCCCATACAAATCTGAGCCCTCTAGGTGCCATAGGACCGGAGTAATTAACCACAACGCACCCTATGCGGCGCTGGGGTTTAGGGTTACATGCATTGCCGACGCATAACGTGCATCGCTGGTCCTCAATGGGTTAAAGGTTAAGTACATGATTATGATTTTATATCCATTTATCAAATACTGGATATCAATCTAATCATGTGCTTATACCCAACTGCACACTGAATAGCCTAATGATTAACCCGGGAACTGCGGGAAGACTCTTAAGAGTTCCCCCGGCGGACTGCGGGAAGACTCTTAAGAGTTCAGAGAAAAAAAAAAATCAACTTTAAACATCGAAAAAAAAAAAAAAAAAAAAAAATTGGCCCCTTGGCCATGCAAAATATCACTCCTCTACCTCCCCTCCTTCCCCACTTTCCTCCCCTCCTTCAGTTATCACCTATTTTCCCTGTTATTCCCTTATTCTGAGGTATATTTTCATGCTAACATTAGCGAGTTGCAAGCAGGGCATTGTCATCTCTGTTAGCAAGCGAGTGCAAGAGAGAGAGAGAGAGTATCGATCGACTGTGTCTCAGTGGCCTTGGGGGAAATTGGCGGGAAAGCAGGTTGGCTCACCCATACATTATAACTCGCGGCCTGTATCTCCGATTTTGACCATCCAAACGCTGTTTTCACTCGTTTTATTGTTGTTTCAGGTTAATACCTTTATAATCAACCCATAATAGGCGCATATGGATAAGTATTAATGCTATTTATGGTAAAATTAATATTTTAGTGATGGAAACAGCTCAAATACGTCAGCACAGGGGGAAGTTTCTAATTACCCCCATGCGCACTTCTTAGGTTAAGTGAAAGGAAAGAACATTTTATGGTGCACAGATCTCCAACAGTTTTTCAGTCACACAATTTCAGAGCAAGAAGCCTGTGAAGCGTCAATGTGCAAAGAGAGGATAATAGGGTTGGCCTTTTTAAGAAAAGTAGGCCCGAGTTTGCCTGTTTAACCCGGCAAGTGCTGGAACTCTTAAGAGTTTCCCCGGGCGACTGCGGGAAGACTATTAAGAGTCTGGGAAAAAAGAAAATCCATTTAAAACACCCCCCAATTTTTTTTTTTTTTTTTTTTTTTTTTGCCCCTGGGTCATGCCAAATATCACTCCTCCACCTCCCCTCCTTCCCCACTTTCCTCACCTCCTTCAGTTATCACCTATTTTCCCTGTTATTCCCTTATTCTGTGGTCTATTTTCGTGCTAACATTAGCGAGTTGCAAGCAGGGCATTGCCATCACTGTTACCAAGCGAGTGCAAGAGAGAGAGAGAGTATCGATCGACAGTCTCTCTCCAGACGTGGGGAAAAGTGGAGGGCAGGGAGGTTGCCTCAGCCATACATTATGTAACTCCTGGCCTATATCGCCGATTTTGACCATCCAAACGCTGTTTCCACTTGTTTTATTGTTGTAACAGGTTAATACCTTTATAATCAACCTATAATAGGCGTATATGGATAAGTATTAATGCTATTTATGGTAAAATAACTATGTTAGTGATGGGAACAGCTCAAATACGTGCGCACAGGAGTGTGGTGTCTCATACCCCCCATGCGCACGTCTTAGGTTAAAAGAAAAAGAAAAAGCTAACCTAATTCAACCAAACTTATCTGAGCTAACCTAACCTAACCCGGTAAATACTAAATCTAGAGACAAATTGGTATACAAAGTTGAAAAGTCAAAGCTATGTACTGAGGTAACTTTCGGCATGGTATTACTTATATCAATAACTTCTAATGAATTGTTGACACTCAAATTATAATGTAAAACTTGCAAAATAAACAAACCAAAACTTGGACAAACACAGTAAAAAGACAAAACAACTTATCAAAATCGCTATGTGGAAACAACGCTTAAGCAAAATAATAATTTATAAATAAAAGAACACAATCCACCACATAGGGTGTACATTACTACATGAGCAAGTTAATCTGTCTCCCAAGCAATCTAATCACACATATAACTAGGCACTATCACAATATCTTTTATGAGTACTTTTAATGTATTTTAAGCAATGTACGACCTGTTCTGACAAAGTTTTAGTGGAGGCAAATTTTCTCCGGCAATAGAGCGATATTTATAAGGTCTTTAACCCAGTGAGACCCAGCGTCGCACGTGATGCGTCGGCAGTGTTTGATCACCAACTCCCAGCGACGCATCACGTGCGTCCGACATATAAACAAAAATTACGTGGCTCGTAAGGTAGGAAATGGTGGGAGAATAGGAGGGGGAGGTACCGTAGTGTGTACGGGAGCCGGGCCGGTAGGTGTGAGCGGACCGAGACAGCCGCGCGGCTGGTGGTGGTGGGCTTAGTGGGGATACTTTACACCCTTAGTTCACCGCCACTTTGAACCTTCATTACTCCGGTCGTATGGGAGCTAGAGGCTTGAGATTTATGTGAGACACTCCTTAGGATGTATGCCATACTCAGTTTTCACCCTAGTGCTCCCGGGCGGGTGGTCATGCGGGGGAGACGAACTTTCGACCCCCCCCCCCCCCCGACCCCCAAATGACCGAAATGATTTTTTTTCTTCATTTCTCACCATTCTCTTCCATTTTGGCTCAACACATTTTTTTGAGGCTCCCCCCCCGCCCCCCCCCCCCCCCCCAAAAAAAAATATCCGAGGTGATTTTTTTTTGTTTTTTTTTTCATTTCTCATCCTTGTCTTCCATTTTAGCAAACAACAAAAATAAGTGAAAATGGCTTGGGACTGGGGTGAACAAAATATTATAACTAGCCGGGGCTCAACGGGTTAATGAAATTTAGGTAACCTGTATAAGTTTGGTATGCACTTATTCTTATAAGAAAGTTTAATATCAAATGTTATATTTTTATTTGTATGTTAACAATAAAAGTAGATAAACAATCAATAAATACAGAAACACAGTAAGTAGATAATATAAGAGAAGCTTAACCCTCTCACCACGGAAGGGCTCTTGAACGCCCATAAAAAAGCATATAACAGGTACCCGGAAGGCCTCTTGAACGCCCAGTGGTTGAAAGCCTGTGAGCTTCGTGTGCGAGGCGTCGGTCCAACGCATGTAAACAACACCCGGCTGGACCGACGCCCCACATCTCCGGCCACAAGAAGGAGAGCGTCGCTTGTTCGTGTGTGCCTGCATGTTGTTGTTAAGTATCGAAAAGTGGTGTAAAGTGGCTGTTTTGGCCATAAAGTTATCTCCAATGAAATCATCATCACAGCTCAACCAGTTGACTTAGAGAGCTCTACTTAACCTGACAAGCGCGATATAGACGTAGGTGCTAGGGTAGTTATTTGTGCATTTCTAGCCCTGGATTCTGACAGAATTCGGTATATTTACAATATAAACCATTATTTGTTTTCGGTATGCTTTTATTTTACATATATGATGTATATATGAACCTTCAAGAGTGCTAAAATAAGTGGGAAAAGCATTTGGGTGGTGAAAAACGAAGTATTGGCCACCCGGTCATAATCTCAGGCGAGAGAGAGAGAGAAGGCAGCCTTCCCTCTCGCTGGGGAGTCAACTGAGAAGAGCGGGGCGGTGTGTGCGGTGTCTGGGTGTAGCATAACGATCTTTTATGCAACCCACTTGTGCTACATTATCGCGGGAGAGAAAAATAACCGATAAATGATGATAATAAGAGGAAAAATAGGTGATAATTGAGGAGGGAGGGAGGGGGAAGGAGGGGAGGGGGTGGGTGAGATTTACATGGATGAGTACTGGAGGGGAATTATCTCACCTAGAGACAAATTCCTTGTTTTGATAGGCCCTTTTTTTTTATGGAAGGCTTTTTTTATGGTCCTGCTTCCGTGAGGCCTATCGCGTTCCCTATAGGAAGCCTTCCGTGAGGCCTATCGCGCTTGCCGGGTTAATGCCATTCTACAGGTAAATAACACAGCTACGCTTGGGGATGCGCAGAAATGCGGAAAGCAGTCTGATTAACGAATATACGGTAGCCTAGCCTAGACGTTTTTCGGCCAAAACACCCGGGTTTCGAGGAATATATATAATTTTATATAATACATAGCCGGGGCTGGAGGGTTAAAGTAACAAATGTTTGATTAAGAATATTGATATTAAAATATACAACTTTAAAAGGAACTCAAAACTTACTGTTTAACCTAATATAACTAACTCACTAAATTGTTGAAACGACAATACACTAAACATAATCTATATGTGAGAAAATGCATTTAAATTTATCGGAAATTAAACTTTAAAAACAACAAACTTATAATATCCACATATGAATACAATCACAGTAATCATCCTTAAAAAGATTAAATTTATGCAACAATTTATCGTATATATACTGTTGTTGTTGTTGTTCCCTAAGCTGCCTGGCCGAACAGCCCCGAGTCCCTGAGGAAGGCCATGGCCATGATCGGGCTCTCCCACAGAGCTCTCATTGAGTGTAGATTGTGTTGTTGGCGTAAGTGGTTGTGTGAAATGCAGTCTTCTATGATGTGTTTAATGGTATGGGGTGCTGTGTTACATCCCGGGCAGGCGTCGACAACGGAGTCATCCAGTCTTCTGATAGCTCAGGAGAGCTGGATGGTGTCCGCATCTCAGCCTGGCCAGGTGGACACTGTCCTCGCGAGGAAGGGAGGATTCGGAAGGATGGATTTCGGGAGGTCGTGCATGCAGCTGCGTGTTGTCTGTGAGTGAGTGGATGGATCGGTGAGAGATATGAGTATGGATGTGCTTCTGGAAGTTGGTTCGGGGTGGGCAGGGAGGGAGAGAGGACAATAATTGTGTGTGATACCGTGTGCTGGGTGTTGTTTTGATATTTCTTGGTGTCTGTGGGTGTGTTGCCATGTAGTTTAGTGGGTGGTCTTGGTTCGTGGAGGCTGCTGCCAGGAATTGAGTGCCTCTCATGTCCAGATGGTCTTTGACTATGAGGATTTTGGTTTCTTGATGTAGGTGATCTGTGGGTGCAGTAGCTGTGCAGCCTGTAATGATCTTCAGGGCTTTGTTTTGAATAGTCTGTAAGGTCTTATGATGTGTTTCAGCTAGGTTAGAAGCCCAGGCTGGGCTTGCATATTCCATCACTGATCTTATGTATTGTTTATATACTGTGGTGGTAGTTTCTTTGTTGTGTCCAAATTTTGTGTGAGCAAGTGACCTGAGGGCGTTAAGTCTGGGTGTCAGTTTCTTTTTAATGTTTGTGGTGTGCTGTTTGAATGTCATATGAGTATCATATGTTACTCCTAGGATTTTGGGTGTGTGTGTATGTGTTAGGGGTGTGTTGTTTATGGTGAGTTGAGGGATGTATTCGTGTTCTCCTGTCCAGCTTGTGAGCAGGGTTGCGGTGGATTTGGCTGGGGCTAGATTAAGTCTGTTTGTAGTGCACCAGCCATGTAGTGTGTTGAGATAGGGTTGAAGGAGATCTGTTGCTCTTTTTGGGTCATGGTGTGTGCATGTGAGTGTTATGTCATCTGCATAGGAGGCTAAGTTTATTTGGGACGTATTGGGTGTAGTTATATCGTGCATGTACAGATTGAAGAGTGCGGGCGATAGGACGGATCCTTGTGGGACTCCGTTTGGAAAGTTTCTGATTTTAGATGACTGACCGGCAAAAGATACGTGTGCACATCTGCCTGCTAGGAAGTTGGCCAGCCACCTTTTTGTGTTGTTGTGCATGTTTGTGTTGTATATTTTGTTTGTTAGGTTGTGGCGGGAGATGGCATCGAAGGCTTTACTAATGTCAAGTGTGGCTAATAGTGATCTGTGTGGTGGTCTAGCTGAGTTGATGCCGTCAAAAGCTCTTTGTGTAAGGTCTGTGAGAAGAGTGTTTGTGGAGTGCAATGGCCTAAAGCCATGTTGTGTTGGAGCTAGGGGTAGGTCAGGTGTAATTAGTTGTAATACTAGGCGTTCCATGACTTTGGAGGGGGAGCAAAGGAGTGTGATGGGGCGGTGCGAGGAGGGTATATATCGTATATATACTGTAATGTAGGGTGCTGAAGAGAGTAGTGAAATAAAGTAAGAGAAGAGTAGATGAGAAATTTGAAAGGAATCTGAGTGTAAAATAGAGGGAGAGTAAGAAACTGTTCTGGAAAGAAGTCAAGAAAGTTAGGGAAGGTAGCAAGGGAAACAGTAAGGGTGTGAAAGATAAGAATGGGAGAATGCTAGCCGAGAAGCAAGAGAGAGTCGAAAGATGGAGGGAGTACTTCAATGAGTTGCTAAATGTAAGGAATGAAGAGCCACAAACATAGCTGGATATGGTATGGGAGGGAGAAGAAGAGAGGTAGTGGAAGAGGAGGTGGGGATCAGGAGGTCAGAAGTGTGGGAAGCCATCAAAAGAGTGAAGTTGGGGAAAGCACCAGGAACAGATGGAGTGTGTGGGGAAATGTTGAGGTATGGTGGTGAGATAGTGATCGAATGGGTATGGAAAATTTGCAAACTAGCATGGGAGAAGGGGAGTGCACCCGATGACTGGCATAATTGTAATGCCCTCGAAAATATCCCGCAACCCCAATAATGTACTACCCGAGTTGACGTCAGGTATAGTGTAAAATAGTCGTGGATGGGAAGTACAATAAACTCATCACGTGAATCACCACGAGACTATCACCTGGTTCTTACAAATCGGACTAAGGTTACTATACTTTTAGTACGTCCGTGGTAGTACAGTGGGTTATCGCACAGGCCTGGTGGTGATGGCTATGGTCACTAACCAGGGTTCGAACCCCACCCAAGGCATCTCAAAACCTGTGGGTTTTTAGGAGGGTTAAACTCCCTTCAGAGGTTCGAGCCCCGTGCCAGGCACCAGGAAAAGGTTGACCCTAAGTGGGCCTGGGGAGTTTTCAGGAGACCATGAATTCCCTTCACACCCAGCATTTCATTGAGGCCAGTACGGGGATGAGTGTTTGATCTTAATACCGCATTGTTGGGTGAACTGGTGCCAAACGTGTCCACTAAATTCGGGGGCATTGTCGGATAGAAGAGCAAGGGGAAGGCCGAATATAGGGAACACTTCTGTGGCAAGCAGTGTGGCGACTGTGGTGGCTGTGTGGTCTTTAACTGGGCACGCTTTTAAAATTTTTGAATATACGTCAACAAATGTGACGATATAGCGGTTGCCAGCGTAAGAAGGAAACGGGCCCATGATGTCGAGGGATAGGACTTGGATCGGTTTGTTGACAGAAATGGTACCAGCTGGGCCTGGGGTGCGTGATCTATCCTTCCCCAATAAACAAGGTTTGCAGGATTCTGTCACTCGTGCAATTTTGGAGGGGTTGGGGGTCCAGTATTGATCTGCGAAGATTTTTAACATCTTCTTTTGTCCAAGGTGTATGCCGTTTCCCTCGTGGATGGCAATCATGTAGTCGTGGGCAATGGTGGGGTCTAAGACTATGTGACTGGAGTCTGTGGCAAGTTGATCTCCCCAGCGAGTCAGTTTCCTGAGGACATTTAACGGTATCCAGGGTGGTCGGATTCTTGTTTCCCAACATTGAATTAGTGAGGGGGCTGGGGGGGAATTATGTTGGTGGATGGGGGTAGATAAAAGCTCAGTGTTTTGTAAGGCGGCTAGGTTGGTGGGGGGGTCTTTTGGTACTGGCAAACGTGACAGGGCGTCTGCATTGGTGTGAAGTTTGCCTGGACGATACTGTATTGTAAAATCGTAGTCCTCTAGTGTCTCCCTCCAACGTACCAAAATGGCTGAGTTGGTTTCGCACTTACGCAACCATTGCAAAGATTGATGGTCGGTTATTATATCGAGTTTTGCGCCCAACACAAATGACCGGAAGTGGCTGAGTGCCCAAATGATCCCTAAGCACTCTCTCTTGGTGGCTGCATAATTCTGTTGTGCTTGGTTGAGGGTGGAGCTGGCATACACTATCACATGTTCCTCTCCGTCTCTTACTTGAGCTAAAACTGCACCAATGGCGTAGAGAGATACGTCGGTATAAAGACGGAAAGGTTTATGGTAATCAGGGAAAGCGACAATAGGGGCTTGGATTAGCTTTTGTTTCAAAGTGTTAAAAGCGAGGTCTCTTTCAGGTGTCCAGGTGAATGTGGTGTCTTTGTGGGTGAGTTGGTGGAGGGGTCTGGCTATTGTGGCAAAGTGTGGGACGAAACGTCTGTAGTATGTGGCTAAACCTAGAAAAGAACGTACTCCTTTAACGGTGGTGGGTGGGGGTTGGTTTTGTATGGCTTGAAGTTTCTTTGGGTCTGGTGCAATACCATGTTCAGATACTACGTGGCCGAGGAAATCTACCTTATTTCGTGCAATCTCGCACTTTGAGGGTTTTAATTTCAACCCGGCGGCTCGGATTCTTTGAAGAACTTGTCTCAACCTGAGGAGGTGTTCTTCCCAGGTTTGTGAGTACACAATAATATCGTCTAGATAGGCTAGGCAGGTCTCCCAGGTTAGGCCATGTAATACCGCTTCCATCAAACGGGAGAAAGTGGCGGGTCCGTTACAGAGGCCAAAAGGTAGGACGTTAAATTCGTAGTGGTGGCCACCACTAGTGGAAAATGCTGTTTTTTCTTGGTCCTCTGCCTTGATAGGCACTTGCCAATACCCTGCTTGCAAGTCGAGGGTAGTGAACCATCTGGATCCGTATAGGGAGTCGAGGGAATCGTCTATCCTGGGTAATGGCGTAGCGTCCTTAATGGTTACGTCATTCAATCTCCTGTAATCGACGCAAAAACGGGTTGACCTATCTTTCTTTTTTACTAGGACAACAGGGGAAGACCAGGGACTAATGGACGGGGTGGCAATACCGGCCTCTAACATCTCTTGGACTTGGCGTTCCTCTTCCTGGCGTTGTATGGGATTTTTTCTACGGGATGGTTGTCTTATGGGGGGGCCTGTGGTGTTAATGATGTGTTGTTCTACATCGGTCTGTCCGATTTCAGTGGGTTGTTGGGCAAACACGTCACTGAACTCTAGCAATAGGTCGTACATGCTGTGTTTTTGGTGGTCGGATAATGTGTCCGGGAGAGGGGGCAATTTGAGGCTGGTAGGGGTGTCATTGGAATCTATGGGGAGGTCATCAAAAGTTTCGAGGTCTCCTATGATGAGACCTTTTGGTAATGTCAGGGATTCCTCAGAGATATTTGCCACGAGAATGTGGTTGATGCGAGCGGAAATGATGGCGGGTTGTAAGAGGCAACGATTGGGGTTGGTGGACGTGGTAGTGGGGGAAAATATCATGTGAGTTTGGGGTATGGGTCGAAGGTTAACCCATTTTTGATGGTGGGGGGGAATTTGACATTTATCTTGAACTACAGCTGGGCTAATGATGGTGGGGGATCGACTGGCGAGCAGGTGCTCGGTACGCATAAGGGGGGAAAGATCACTTTGGTGGGGGTCACGCGTGAGGGGGGGATCAGCATGGCGAGGTGTGAGTGATTTAGAAAACGGAATTTGTTGGTGGGACTGCGGAGGGTTGGTGGGGGAAGAGTGAGGTATAGAAGATGGGTTATTGGTGGAGGACTGATGTACTGATTTGTGGTTGTTAGAAGGACGAATTTGGGGAGTTTTGTCGGTGGCAGTGACGGTTTGTTTGGAGTTTATATGGGATTGGTGGGTTTGTCTGTCATGAGAGGGCGAGTCAAGTGTGGGGTTTTGAAGTTTTCTAGGGGGGTGAATTGTGTGGGAGTGGAAGGGAGCTACTGACGGAAAACTGTCACAAGGGGAATTTGGTTGGTTGTGGAATAGCTGGACATTTCTGGGGGCATGGGGGGATCATGGTTGGGTTCCTAGGTCGTCACGCGTGAGGGGAGGATTAACGGCGCGTGTGGGAGGGTCAGGGTGGTGAGAGGTGAGCGAGTTAGAAAACGGAATTTGTTGGTGGGACTGTGGAGGGTTGGTGGGGGAAGAGTTAGGTGTAGAACATGGGTTATTGGTGGAGGACTGATGTATTGATTTGTGGTTGTTAACAGGACGAATTTGGGGAATTTTCTTGGTGGCAGTCACGGTCTGTTTAGAGGTTATCTGGGATTGGTGAGTTTGTCTGTCATGAGAGGGCGAGTCAAGTGTGGGGTTTTGAAGTTTTCTAGGGGTGTGAATTGTGTGGGGGTGGAAGGGATCTACTGACGGAAAACTGTCACAAGGGGAATTTTGTTGGTTGTGGAATAGCTGAACATTTCTGGGGGCATGGGGGAAACATTGTTGGGTACATAGGTCGGCATTTTCCCTGGAAACACGTGTACATAAATATTTGATAGAATTGTTGTTACATACATCAGAGTCTGTCCTGGAAACATGGGAGGATTTATCCTGTACAGAGTTAGGAGAATTGAGGGGATTACCGAGAGGGAGTTGCTTGGACTTGTCTTCTTTCGTTTGTTGAGGCATTTTTTCAACGAATTGAGTGATATTTTGAGAGAACTCGGGGCAAGGGGAGGGGTTAGGAGTTACCTTAGTGCTAGCTGCAACTTGGTAACCCTGACTCAGAGTTTGTTGAGGGGGAAGGTGTTTTTTCATTTTGTGAATAGGTTTCTGCGTGATTGGTTTGTCAGAGGCTTTGGGTTGGATTTTTTTTTTAATGAGATCAGCCTCTGGCCGCAGTCAACCTGGGCCTGGAGTTTTTGAAGGAGGTCAAGTCCAAGGAAACTATCGTAATGTTTACAGTGGGAGGAAAATACTGTGAACGTGTGATAACAACGAGCATGGGGGGCAGGAGTAGTTACTGACAGGGGCAAAGTGTCTCCTAGGAGATTTAAGTAGGTATCAGCAGCTGAGATTAGTTCTGCTTTGGTGGTTAACAAGGGGCCAAACAGTCGGTGGTGTTGATCATAATAAGACTTGAACAAACATGACTTGGCAGCTCCCGTGTCGATTAACAAGCGGACAGGAATGTCCTTGATTTTGGCCATGTAATAAATGGGGGCAGTGCGGTCAGTTATGGCGTCACCCGCCGAGGCCATCGTGGGCGGGGGGTACTTTAAAAATCCTGGGAGTCGGTATCTACCTCCTCCAGGGTTTCCTCGGTATCATCTGAGGTCATGATAGGGGCTATTTCTCCGGTATGCATTTCCTCCATTTCTTCCTTTTGTCCCAACTCCTCTTCATTTACAGAAATGCGAGGAGTAAAGGGGCGAGGTTTGGCAGAGTCACGAATTTGATGGAGGGCACACTGAGCACTACAGGCAGGGAAATCATAGGGGTTGATAATTACTAATGTAGGTTTTTTACTTTGGTAGGTGTTGTAGGTTTTGTTCCGGTTGAAGATTCTGCGTGGCTGGGTAGGTAGGAACCGGGGCCTACTGGGTTGGGGCTTGCCGGAAGGGTAGGTGGGTCTGTTGTGGAAGGATGAGGATGGGTAGGCATTCTTGGAGTTGAAAGTTTGGGCCTTGGGGTTTTGGTGGTCGAGGTGCTGCGGGTGCGTGGGAAACCTCTTTATTACAGCGATTTGGGTGGGTGCTTCTGTGCGCACGGCCAAAATACGTCGGATCGTGATAAGATCTTTTTGATATCCGACGAAATCGTGCACACGGAAATGATCTTTTACTGCTGAGGGCAATATTGATACAAGGTTGACCAGAATCTGCTGCTCTTGTTGGATTCTGGTCAATGTGGGGAAAGAAACTTTTATATGTTGGGCGATCTTATTCACTGTGGCATCTAGATCGCCTTCGAATTTAGTGTCTTGGATACGGGTGTGGGCCACGAAAACGCCCAACGAAGGCTTAATGGCTTCTATCACTATTGGGCAAAATTCGTCCCATGTGAGAGCAGGGTGCACTTGGTAGGCAACCAGAGAAATGGCTTTTCCCAGGTGCGTTAATGTCACGGCTATCTTTTCTGCGTCCGTGGTATAAACTAGGTCAAGTACGGGTTTCACTATGTCCATGAACGTTTCGATCTCGTAAGTTTCTCCATCATAATGTGGGATGGGAATGTGAGAACGGTGCGCCATGATGTTATCGTGTTCTGGCTGTTCCAAACTTGCAATGTAATGCAACCTTTTATCCGAATCAAGAACCACCGCTGCCGCCAATGTTATGCCCTGTTTTTCTACAGGATTAACTTGGGTAATGTGAGTTCTAACTGACTGGGTATATAAGGCTGCATGCACAAAACAAGGTATGAGGAATAGAGAACACAAAATAAACACACGGTAACAAGACACACGATCACGTTTATTGAGGATGATTAATAGGAAGCATAAGAAGGTATGAATACTCGTACAAGACAAATGATAGAATTGAACAACTAGCATTAGTGGATCTGGATGGAGCCTAGTCTCCCACTTCCAACGTTCAGGTATACTCTTCTGATCACTGGCTTTGTTCGCAAGTTTATATACTGGAAGCCATCAATGTTACTTATAGATTCAATTTCACTATTTAGATTTATTACTGGCAGTTCTGGTGCACGAGTAGTAGTTCACAGACTAGATTAGACACGCGTATATTTAGAGCACGAGAATTCTAGTAACCTCAGTGGGCGAACGTTAGATATCACTAGGGTTTTACTTCTATGTAATAATATCTGGATCGGGGTAATTATGAGAGTTAATGTCGCCTGTTAATTAATGAACACTGATACGCTTAGCACTTCCTGATGGAATGGTTATATATGAATTATACTGGGGCAAAGATATAGCCACTTCATAGAAATATTAATAAGTGAGTCTCTAAATAGTACTGTAACACTGTAGTACTAATAAAGCGAATCTTGGGTAGTATTTGGTTGGTCTGGTCCTGGTTATCTTGCGTCCGTGATGTTGGGGGTTAACGACTGGTTCCGCGGCCGTCCAAGGGGTTAGTGTAATGCCCTCGAAAATATCCCGCAACCCCAATAATGTACTACCCGAGTTGACGTCAGGTATAGTGTAAAATAGTCGTGGATGGGAAGTCCAATAAACTCATCACGTGAATCACCACGAGACTATCACCTGGTTCTTACAAATCGGACTAAGGTTACTATACTTTTAGTACGTCCGTGGTAGTACAGTGGGTTAGCGCGCGGGCCTGGTGGTGATGGCCATGGTCACTAACCAGGGTTCGAACCCCACCCAAGGCATCTCAAAACCTGTGGGTTTTTAGGAGGGTCAAACTTCCTTCAGAGGTTCGAGCCCCGCGCCAGGCACCAGGAAAAGGTTGACCCTAAGTGGGCCTGGGGAGTTTTCAGGAGACCATGAATTCCCTTCACACCCAGCATTTCATTGGTGGCAGTCATGGAATGTGATCTGGTAGCTACATAGAGCACCCATCACGCGGACCCTAACCATATTGAGATTGCTGAGGTGATACGGCTACGATACCTTACGACCTTAGAGAGGCTAGGGACTAGCCTAAATAAAGAAGGATGAAGTGTAATGCCCTCGAAAATATCCCGCAACCCCAATAATGTACTACCCGAGTTGACGTCAGGTATAGTGTAAAATAGTCGTGGATGGGAGGTCCAATAAACTCATCACGTGAATCACCACGAGACTATCACCTGGTTCTTACAAATCGGACTAAGGTTACTATACTTTTAGTACGTCCGTGGTAGTACAGTGGGTTAGCGCGCGGGCCTGGTGGTGATGGCCATGGTCACTAACCAGGGTTCGAACCCCACCCAAGGCATCTCAAAACCTGTGGGTCTTTAGGAGGGTTAAACTCCCTTCAGATGTTCGAGTCCCGCGCCAGGCACCAGGAAAAGGTTGACCCTAAGTGGGCCTGGGGAGTTTTCAGGAGACCATGAATTCCCTTCACACCCAGCATTTCAATAATAGTCCCCCTATATAAGGGCAAAGGGGAAAGAGGAGTGTGTGGTAACCACCGAGGAATATGTCTTCTAAGCGTAGTAGGGAAGGTATACAGTAGGGTAGTGATTGAGAGAGTGAGAGTGAGAACGGAGAAATGGATAGGCAACGAGCAGGGAGGTTTTAGGAAGGGAAGAGGATGTGTAGATCAGATTTTTACCCTGAATTGTGTTGTGGAGAAATATCTGGAGAAGCAAAAGGTGTATGTTGCCTTTATGGACTTGGAGAAGGCCTATGACAGAGTGGATAGAGAAGGTTTGTGGAAAGTACCGGTACTTAGAATATACGGAGTAGATGGCAAGTTGCTGAAAGCAGTGAAGAGCATGTATGAGGGTGCAAAGGCGGCAGTACATGTGGAGAGTGAGCAGAGTGAGTTCTTTGACCTGAATGTTGGTTTGAAACAGGGGTGTGTGATGTCCCTGTGGTTGTTTACTGTATATATGGATGGAGTCCTGAAAGAAATACTATCAAGAGCAGTGGATGTTGGTGTATCGCTGAAAAGGGAGAGAATTGAGTGGAAGCTACCTATACTGCGGTTTGCGGATGATACAGTTCTGATGAATGATAATGTATGGGAGTTGCAGGGTCTGGTAAATGAGTTTGGAACAGTGTGCGAAAAACGGAATTTGAAGGTAAATGCGGGGAAGAGCAAGGTTATGGTCTTCGAAAGGGGTGAAGTCACAGTGTGTGAGGTGAAGCTGAACGGTCAGGCTATGGAGATCGTCAACTCTTTTAAGTATCTGGGCAGTGTGTTGAGTAAAGATGGGACTATGGATGAAGAAGTGCGAGAGAGGGTACAACAGGGGAAGAGGGTTGTAGGAATGCTGAAAGCAGTAACAAGAAATAGGGTGGTCAGTATGGAAGTGAAGAAGTCCTTGCATGACAGTGTGGTAATCCCGACACTGATTTACGGAAGCGAAGCATGGACGTTGGTTGAGAGACTCAGACCAAGAGTGAGAGCAGTGGAAATTAATTACCTAAGAAGTGCGTGCGGAGTTACATGGAGGGATAGACAGCCTAATGAGGAAGTAAGGAGGAGGTGTGGTGTGGGGGTAGATGTGCTGGAAAGTGTGAAAAGGAACAACTTGAGATGGGTCGGCCATATGGAACGTATGGAAAGCGAGAGAATGACTAAGAGGGTGTACGAGAGCGAGGTGGAGGGACAGAGAGGGAGAGGTAGACCGAATGAGAGTTGGAAGGATGGAGTGAGGAAGTATATGAACGAAGGCGGTAATGGTTGGTGGGAGGGGCGTCGACTGACCGGGGACAGAGGTGCATGGGGGCGGTTCGTTCGTGGCCACCCCTTCGGGGATCACGGCGTCGGGCAATAGATAGATACTGTAATTCTTTTTAAATCTGGCTATTTCCACATAGTGATTTTGATAAGTTATTTTGTCATTATATTATGCGGTTCATGTTTGGTTTGTTTGTATTTAAAGTTTTCTATCTATCTATCTATTGCCTGACGCCGTGATCCCCGAAAGGGTGGCCACGAACGAACCGCCCTCATGCACCTCTGTTCCCAGTCAGTCGACGCCCCTCCCCACAACCAGCACCGCCTTCGTTCATATACTTCCTCACTCCATCCTTCCACCTCACCTTCGGTCTACCTCTCCCTCTCTGTCCTTCCACCTCGCTCTCGTACACCCTCTTAGTCATTCTCTCGCTTTTCATATGTTCCATTTGGCCGAACCATCTCATGTTGTTCCTTGTATTGTATTTGTATTTAAAGTTTTAAATTTAAATTTAATGTTTATAAAGATTAACTTGTTTTGAAAGTATGAAATTTATAAGTGTGGTTGTCTGTACTGTAGTAATATTATTCGTAGTACACTTTTCTTTTTTATTGACCATAAATTACCTAATAATCTTTTTGGTGACTAACCCTTTCTTCTTTTCCTGCAGGTGTTTAACATGCTATTTGTGAAGGAGCAGGAGCGTCGGCACGTGGCTCACTGTGTGGATTGTGCCCGGCGCCAGGCTCCCCGGATGGAGAGCTTAGTGGTCCTGGAGGAGTACCATCTCAATGACCTCTGCCAGGTCTACGATAACTTTGTCCTGCATTCGGTTAGAACTTCAATGTTACTGTTTACTTTTGTTCATTGGAGACCCGCAGAGATTCTCAAAGAACACGATAAGCTTGTGTGAAGGATGTCGGTGACAAAAACAAATAAGAGAGAATACGAATGAATGGAGAATGTTTAGTTCAAACTTTTTAATAGCTTATTCACATACAGTCCTGTATGTCCACTCCCCCCTACTAATTCATGCAGATCCTCACTTAATGCCGATGTTGCACCACCCCTTTGCCTGACAATGTTTATTGGCCTTTCTCATCTGGCAACTTTAGTATTTAAGCTTTATACAACTTCAGCCACCTAACTTTGCTTTATTATAGATTTGCACTATGACAGAACTGTTAAGAATGGTAATTGTTTCGTAAATTATTCATAATTTGAAAATGTGTCACTTAGCTGTACTCCCACTAGTTCAGTATATTTTGATAGAACTAAGTTTAGGTTCCCTTAAATTTCTCCTTTTCAACACTTGTGTTAGATTCGGATCCTACATTTTCAAACAAATATTAGGTATTCCTATGGGTGGAAATGCTAGCCCATTAATTGCAGATTTATTCTTGCTTGCTTTAGAATTTATATAAAAAAAAAAAATAGCAAGAAAAATAACATCCCAGAAAAATTAGCACTTGCTAAATTGTAGATATAGTAGATATATCAACGATATTGTGGTTTGTAATATGTTAGATTTTTACCCTTTCGCGCACATAAGGACGTGATTGCATCCTTACACGGATACTTTAAAACCGTTGTGACCATCATGGGTCTTTAGAACCTTTTGTTTAATTACTTCAACCTCTGCAGTTGTCTTTGAGCGAGTTGTGGGCAGAAAACTAAGTTTGGAGAGGTAATTATGAGATTATGATAATTCTATTTCTGAATACTAAACGACAAACCCCAGACCTGAAAGGGTTAATCAAGTCACTAAATTAATTTATTCAAATTCCATCCCCCTCACACAAGGTAACGTAAATTAAGAAGTTGAAAATGTTCTTTGTATAAATATACAGATTTATAATGAACATTGCACACTTAAAGTATATCACAAAGTTGACAATTATAATTTTAACATAAACTTTCCTTTCCTTAGTAGTAATATTGATAATAAAATAACAATTGTTTTTATTCCCAACTAATAAGATTTTGTAAAATTTGCAGTAAACTAGATGACTTTTGGGCTAGAGCTAGGTTACTATACAGACTCTTAGTAGACAGGTTTTGATGCAAGTAGATTGATGCATAAATTTAGTATTTTTAAGGTCAATTATTGTTACTCTTAAATTTTATATTGATAATTTTAATCAAGCATTTTTAACCTGAAGTTGCTCATATAACCTCTGCGTAATGTTTGTCTATATTTACTAATTGTTTATCTACTGTTATTGTTATTATTGATTTTTTTTATAAAAGTCTTTGTTCTTGTTAAAAGAGTACTTTGTTTAAATCTGTTATTGCTTCTTCATATTTTGACATTATTTTTCTTTATTTTATTGTGTCTATTCACTTTCGATAGTTTGTCTTTGTGATATCTTTAATATATTTGCACTATAAATGTAGGTTATTTGTAGAGTAGTAATTGGTAGGGGCCATGTGTTCATACTATGCTCACTGGTACCTAGCCGATAGTACTATCGTTAGTGAGTGCCGTATGTATTTTGTACTATTGTTAATATCTTGTCAAATTGCAAATTTGTTTAAATAGAACATTTTGACAAATTGTCGTAGCTTTATTTATAAATTTGAATGACTGGGGACAGGTGCATAGGGGCGTTTCGTTTGTGGCCACCCCTTCGGGGATCACGCCGTCCGGCAATGGATAGATAGATAGATTTATTCATACAGAATTTATATGAATTTACCAGAACGTCCTGAACTTAAAATAAAAAAATTGCAAACAAAGCAAACCAAAACTGGGACAAAAGAAAATATAAAGTCAAAACAACTTATCAAAATCGCTATGTAGAAACAACGCTTACTAAAATATAATTTTATGAAATAAAAGAACACAATCCACCACATAGGGTGTACATTACTACATGAGCAAGTTAATCTGTTTCCCAAGCAAACTAATTGCACACATAACGCACTATCGTCACGTTCAAGGAATTAGTCAATTTGGGAAGTCCGGGACGTTCTGGCAAATTTGACTAAACTCTGCATGAATAAAGCAACTACAATTAGTGTCAAAATGTTCTATTAAAATCAAATTTGCAACTTGACAAGACATTAACAATAGTACAACATACAAATATTGATAAGATATCATAATATTACAAAAAACATACAGCATTGACTAATTCCTTGAACATGACGTGATTATGTTAATATATGTGCAACTAATATGCTTGGGAAACAAATTTACTTACTCTTATAGTGATGTACATTTTATGTGGTGGTTTTGTGTGTTTTTATTTCAAAATTTTAATTTGCTAAAGCGTTATTTCCAGATAGTGATTTTGAGAAGTTCTTTTGTCTTTATATGTCGTCCCTGTTTTGGTTTGTTTATTTTGCAAGTTTTGCATTATAATTTTAACTATAGATGTTAGGACCGATTGATAAAAGATAACATAGTGAAGTATTAAAGTATTTGTTTTCAATTAATTTCTGATCCTTCCACACACTACTTGGAACTTGAGGACTAATTCAATTTATACTGTAATTTATTTTGATAATTCTATGATTGACCATTATAAGATTATTTGGTATATTCTTAACTTCTTAAGAATTAAATTACTAATTGGTTACATTTTTATTTCAGGTTCAAGGTCAGACATTACCAGGTCAAGTACCCACCCCACCACTTACCTCCACCACCCCAACCCCCCTCACATGACCTAGCTCAGGTCTAGTGGTCTCCCCATCACCCACATTGTGACCTGGGGCGGTTCCTAGCCACTTGTACAGCACGCAAGTCAATTGCTGAGGGGGTCAAAGTTTACCGAGAGACAGTGTTAATGTACTACTGTACTCCAGGATTGAAAGTTCATCGACAATCTTTATGAGATATTGTGTAATAAAATCCTGAGATAAGCTCCTTTAATCTGACAATCTAACCAGCACAAACAGCAGTGCAAGAGTGATTGAAAACCACCGATAACTGCCAAGATAGTGCTTAATCTCCAAATTACATACTGTAGTTTCGCATCTAGATTGTCGGGGAACTATTGATTCAGACTGTATATTGACTTGAACTTAAACAGTGACTGATTGATTGCAAGTAGTATAAGTTATATATTTAAGATATTCCAACACTGCCAGGCACCTTCCAGAGGCCTTTAAGTAACTACCATCGATCTCTATAAATGACTGGATGGCTCATTGCTTGCATGAGTTGAAGCCACCACAATCATTCCTTTTCCTGTTGAAGTGCATAGGAAACAAAGTTTGCTGTATTGAATTTTACATTAGTCGGCCATTCTTGACAATTTACTAAAAAAAAAATGTAAAGATTGTGGACAAATATTACCTTCAGTATTTACAGTTTCACTTGTAACCTTTTTATACCACTCCTACTTCCCATATGACGGCTTCAGTTGTTTACATAGTGATGCAAGCAGTGGGCCTTCCAGATTGTTATAATGGAGTTCAGTGGTAATGACGCGCGCCGTAGTCACGATGGCCACAATGTAACCGTATGCTTGGAAGTTATTGCAGTGAAAATGGGCATTATGAAAATGCTGCCTGGACATATGAGTGATTAAAGGATTTTACTGCTGAAACTTAGTAACTATCTGCCACTCCGTCAGGCATAATGATCTCATAAAACTCAAGGATTTTGGGCAAATGCAAATGTACAGTATGATGGCTATGAAAAAGAAAAGTGGTTCAGTCTGATGGACTTGAGTTTCAAGACACCTGTGTTTTCTCATAACCTAGTGATTGCCAAGATTGGTGAGAAGCCAGTGTTAAGCTAGCTGTAGTTGGGGTAGTAGATATTGCGTGTGGTTGATGGTACCACCCAGTCTTAATTTATTAGCCTTGCCTACGCATTATGTTCTCCTATTAAGTTACCAGCTGAATGGACTGGCCTTAGTTGTAGTCTTACAGGTGTGTGTGCATAAAATATAAAAAAAATAGTTTCACATCACTGCCACAAGAAGTGAGTGTTTTTTGATCTTGTGATAATCTCAACTGCCACAAAATCTTATCACTCCTGACAGTCTCACTTAGAGCTTACCAATCGTAGGATCTTTCCACATGCAATGTTAATGGGTGATTTGTGATCAGCAGTGTTCTGTCTGGATATATATATTTTATACGGACTGACTTGAGTTCTATTACTCTGGAGGAAGTTGTCTGTGTACAATCCTACATGACACCACCTGGAAGCTGAATCCTGAACCCAAGTGATCAATAGTGAATATATATGTGGTCCAGGGTTCAATTCTTGGGTTGTGTGTGTTGGATTATTCACAAGGAGTTGCCTGTGTAGCCTTCTATAACCAAACTTGTCCGTCCTGTAATGCGTGAGAGGGATGGCAGGCAGGGAAGGACAGGCTAACTTAAGTTTTGATCGACCATGATATTTTGTAGCGCTATTCTCATTTGAAGACTATGATCCTGCAAGAGGTCCACTGTTACAGTCTCTTATTATTTGGTTACTGTACATGTTAGGTAAACTCACGTTGTGCAGTATATTTTTGTAAAGGTAGCCTATTTTAATTTTGTTTGTGTTGAGTATTGTTGAATATTGTTATTTATTGCAGATCTTTTGTTTGACTTTTTATACTTTTATTGAATTCTGAGAATAATGATAATGTATCTTGAATTTATAAGTTCATAATTTGGTTTAAGCCAAAATTAGGTTTTAGCAAAGGATGAATAATTATGGTCTTCACTTTCCCTCTTACTTGTATTACTTTGTTTTCACAACTATTTTTGTTATACAAAATTGTGTTTAATACTGTAATTTGAAGCTCATGTCAGGTGGAAATGGTGAGCAGTAAGGCCCTCCAGAGAGCATTTGAGACGTGGAGGAATAATGTAATGAAAAGCCGGTATCACAGGAGCTCTTTTTATCAACTTTTATTGGCAACTCTGGTCTGGCAGCTTATGAGTTAAGCTTCTATAAGAATTATCATCTAAATTAATCTAATTTCATTTAAGTTTCCGATCTCTATTCATATCCCAGATATGTTGCCGGAATAACATTGGCCATCAAAATTTTTCAAAAAAAGCTCTCGTATGATGCCCCCTTAAACTGAATGCTCAACAAATTGTACCTGAAATGGGCGTGCCTAAGGAAGGTTGTTCCACATCATAATAGATTTTTTCTGCCATTGCTGTTGACCACAAGTCCATATGATTCCCAGGCATTGTGGAAGGCTGAAGAAGCCATGAGCTCTGAGCTGAGATATCTTAACCCAATAGGTACCAAGTTGTCTAGTAAGGCAGCTCATCGACATCTCCCTTGATGTGCAATTTTCTAAAAGGCGTATTGCTACCTATTGAGTTAAATTATATATCTACCAGAAGGCTGTGCACCAAGAGCTGGTCATATGAGCACAATACGAGGAACTGGGAAACTTAAAACTTTACAATTTTTAACCAAACATTTTGGACAATTCCCATTGCCTGGTGTTGTGCTGTTGTTTCCAGCTTCCATCTTCCTCTCCACTCCTCCCCCTAGTAATTCATGCAGACCCTCGTTTAAAGCTGATATTGCACCACCCCTTTCTACCACAATTTTGATCGGCATTTCTCATCTGGCAACGTCAGTATTTAAGCTTTTTACAGATTTCAGCCACATAACATAAAACCTACCTACAGTAGTTTCGGATACCAATGTGACCAATAGCAGATATGTTGCCAGAATAAGGATTGCCCTTAGAGATTGGTGGAGAAAGCGATGGCGTGTCTTGGCCTTAACTCTGAATATAGTGTCTTGTACAGTTTTCATGTGACACATTCTAGTTTGTCTTCAGTATTACTTGTGGGACATTAATGTAGCTCAGATTCTCAAATGTCTAAATATACCCCCTGGAATTAATTGTAATTTCCTGTGTACCTAGCAGTATAAGTACAGCTATAGACATAAACCTTTGTTGTGATTTTTAAATAAATTAGACCCCAGGCAGATCATAGTTGCAGTTACATGTAATCTTTATTTCATTAAAGTGTTACTGTATTCAATGCCTCCTAATTTGCGACAATTGTCTAGTCTTTTTGTCATTGTTATTCCATTGATTTAACAAAATTTACTTAACATTTCTGAGCCACCCTAATGGAACATGCTGTACTTTTTATCATAAACTATCTCTACCCTAAAAGATATCATCGCTTATTTTTATCTATGCAGTAAACAAATTATATAAATGTTGATATCGTATGGATATTTGATTTTTTTTTTTTTTTTTTTTTTTTTGATAAGTCCATCACTGAAATCCCGTACAGTTAAGTTTATTTATGTTATTTAATATGTATGGAGTTTTCTATTTGTATGTAATGTATAGTATTTCCTGAACCTACCGTCTTCTATAAGTTTCATGGCTCACATATATGATGAGTGTCTCCATTTGTACAATTATGGGAGTAGGATGTTTTTCTTTACAACGGACATAGTAAATAAGGTGCGAGTGGAGTGAGGTCACAATAATTATAAAAATAATAGGTATAATATTATAGATTGATATTTTCTTCTATAGGCCTACTAAAAGGATAATTTACATATATTTTTGATCTAGTACAATTCATAAGTTTATATCGGCTAGTTATCGTATTGGAAGCCTAAAAATTGGTTGAATGGATATATTCTAGAATTATTTCCTCCACCCTCACCTTTATCAGGGATCTGTGTTGACCTTGTGTCCAGTACTGTACAGAGTAAGTCCGCTAATAAAGCCTAACCAAGAGGGAAACCTTGTTCTATTTACTCCCCTACAACTATATTGTATTAATCGTTGATCAGAAATTGTCACATCCCAGTATTTATAAAAGGAGTTATATTTACTTTCCTACAACAGCTATACTCTGTACCGTTACCTGGGGCGAATTCGGACAATTTATATGCGTTTTTGTACCATCAACTCTATTTTTTTGTTCTATCAAAGATCTTGAGTATTGTAAGCTAGGCTGGTCCACTAGTGTATCAAGTCATAGCAGTAAGAAATATATGAATGTCTTTTATATATTTTGTATGTAACTATGTATGTACGTACTCAGGCTCATACACCATAGCTGGGGGTGGCCGACTCGAGACAGAGCCCAAACCGGACAACACAACCAAACTAAAAAAAAAAATATATATATATATATATATATGCAGTATATATACAGTATATGGGATGGTCATGTTGAACGAATGGAAGATGAAAGGCTTACAAAGAGAATATGCAAGTCAGATACAAGGGCAGGAAGACCCCCATTGAGATGGAGAGACTGTGTAAGACAAGCTTTGGATGATAGAGGAATGAATATAGATCAGGTAAGGGAAGTGGTAATAAACCGGAATGAATGGAGAATGATTGTGAATAGATGAGTGAACACGTGGTCATTTGGGGGAAGGGGTCGGGCGCAAGTTGGACTAGATAATAGTTCATCAGGCGCCTGGCCCGGGGAGACAGTTCATATGAAGGGTGTGGTGGGCGGGTTTGTGGTTTCAGCTCTGCTGCATGTCTGCCTGCCGAGATCAGAACTTCTCCGGGTGGTCGGGGGAGTGCTGGAGGGACCTTGGTGACCTTGGTCTCTGGGTCTTCTCCCGGATGACATAGATGTGTGTGAATTTTTATTTTGTTTTTGTGTGTTCATTGTTTTATGTTGTGTTGTCCCTATTCTGGCTCTGTCTTGAGTTGGCCACCCCCCCCAAAAAAAAAGGAAAAGTGGGGATTGGGCCTGAGTATATAGATAGATAGATATACTGTATATATAAATTCACACATCTAGGTCGCCCAGAAGACCCAGAGACCAAGGATCACTAAGGGCCTCCAGCACTCCCCCGGCCTCAGACCTCCCGGTCTCAGCAGGCAGACACGCAGCGGAACACACCACAATGCCCGCCCACCTCGCATCCAGACATGACCCTTCATATACACTGGCTCCCGGGGCCAGGCGCTTGAAGGACTATTATCTAGTCCAATTGACGCCTGGCCCTTTCTCCCAACGACCGCGTTATCACTCATCTATTCACAAGCATTCTCCATTAATTCCTATTTATTATACATTAATATATAATTATATATAATTATGGGTGTCTGAAAGTGTACCCAATCTGGGGTCATTTTGGACATGTAATCTAACTTTGGACATTCATAGAAAACTAAGGCGTATAACTACCCTGGGATCCCATAATGAACTCAACGTGTGTGGGGCTAATTCGGTCGTGTGAGGCTATTTTGGACTTATGTGGGATGTCAAAACTTATTTGTGTATTTCTTGAAGGGCACCGTAGACGAGAGGACGCCCACTTCCACCCTGCCGCAGTAGTCGCTTGTGGATCACAGGGTTATATCCGCGACAGGAGCCCTGACGTGGTGAGGTAGATGCTCAGCAGGCAGCATGCTCAGTATAGAGGCGCCAGATCTTTAGGGACTTTTCCCTCCCAGAAGTACTGGGAAGGAAAATCTGGATATCCCCAGTGCCAATATCCTGTCCCGCATGTAGGTTCATGCAGCATAATGAAGGGGCCAGTGCAGAAGAACATGGTACTGATTCCTCTTGACCACACCACAAACACGCAGGGCTGTCAGTGAGTCCGATCTTCCATAGGTGAGCCGCTAGTGAAGAGTGCCCTATGCGTAGGCGACATAGGGCAAAATATAGACTTCAAAGCTTAAGTCTCGTCCAAGGTAGCGGAGATGAATCACTGCATAGCCTAACCATATGCAGCTACATTTTCCACTGCGCTCTGCATGCTGGTATAATCCACCCCGCCATCATGGAGAAGTTCGGATCCAACCACTCCTCCGACTCCGCTACATGTGCCAAGGAAGCTGCATGGTCCACGATCTCGTTACTCCTGATCCCAACATGTGAGGGAATCCACTGTAAAGTCACATCACACGCAGGCGAACACGGGCTGCAGTTGACTCAGGATTGAAAAGATCAGGGAACGGTTGGAGGCAGGGTGACTCGTCTTCAGGAGATGGATGGAGGCCTGCGAGTCAGTGTACAGTACAACTTTCTTGGGAGGCAGCTGCCAGTGTACAGCAGGGCACGGTAGATAGTATACAGTTCCGCCGACAATACGGTATGAATCTCTTCGATTTGTAGGTCTGACCCCATTACAGGTACTCTTATTATACTGCCGCCGAACTAGACGGTCCATCAATGCGAGAGCCATCGGTGAAGATCTTAAAGTGACCCTGGTAACGTGTCTCATCAATCTCGCCAAAATAATATTTGGCCATGGCAGTGTCCCAAGATTTCTTGAAGTCCTCACACAGGTGGGGGCAGAGGATGCAGGAGAGATCAGTCCATGGGGGGCAAAGGGGCCACAGCAGGGAAAGGGGCTGGTAGTGGTGGGCTAATCCCCAGTAAGCGGTATGCCAATAGACTGTGGACCAGGAACGTCTGGCGACCCCTCACCGACCAGTCAGGGGCATCAAGTATAACCCCAGATCCAGCATGGAGGGCAGCGAGTGGATGACCAGGCTGGTACTGGGCAATCCGCTTAATGGACTTGCAATAGGACACCACATGACACTGGGCCAGGGGTAAGAGACCCGATTCTGCCTGCAATGAGACCGCTGGGGAGGAACAGAAAGCACCCAAGGCTAAGCGATTTGCAGAATTGTGGATAACTTCCAACCTTTTAAAGAACGTCTCGGATACGGATCCATATACAGGGCTGCCATACTTGATCTTGCTCTGTATGAAGGCATTGTAGAACCGAGGAGGGCATCACTGTCAGCACCCCAACGCATGCCGGCAAAGTACTTCATCATGTCCAATCTCTTGAGACACGGACATCCGAATATAATCCACGTGGTGAGTCCACGTCAGAATGGGGCCCTCGAAGTGAAGTCCGAGGAAAACAATATGACTTTTGTATGGCAGCTTGACCACTCCCATGTTGACCACCGGGATCCCTGGAAGTCTCTTGTAGGTGAAGCACATTAGTGCACTCTTCAGGGCAGTTTCCCCCTTGTTACTACTCTCCTTGACGCGGTTGGGGGGCTTCGGGGCCGGCGACTGGAGCTTGATGGGGGATGGTTGTGGTCCTTACCGTTCTTATCTCCCCTCGAGCTTTCGTCCTCAGCTTGACTAATTTTGAGTAGTTTTCATTCCTCATTCCTCATTCTATGTTTTTCCCCTTCTATTCTAATTCTGTCCCATTTGGCTGTCCTCGGGCAGCCTATATCTCGTGTCTCCCTGGCCTGGCTAGGTAGCAGACACCTGACCTGATTTGTCTCTTCGGTTGCTGATGTGGCCGGACTGACTTGATTCCATTCGGTAATGCATTTTTTGCTTCTAGATATGATTTTTTCTACCTTCGACCTGATATTTCATTCTTCGCCCTGATCACTTCTTGGTTGGTGTTGCGGTATAGCAGTTCTTGCCTCATCCTTCGGCCCTGCCCTATAAGAGCTCTGATATGGAGCTCATGTGGTCCGGCTGAACTGGTGAAATGGCGAGAAATGTCTGCGTGTCTTCACCTTCCTCGATTTGTTCCCCTACTGCCATTCCCGATGTCTTGACTCGTTTAGTTATATATCTTGATCGAATCCTTCGGGCCAGCCCTATGAGAGTTCTTTTATGGAGCTCAATGGTCTGGTTAAACTACTATTACAAAAAAAAAAAAAAATCAGGGCATTTTAGCGGAGACCCCATTCCAGCGCCCAGGCAAATAGGCATCAACCACTCTGTAGATTAGCTTGAGCCAGCAGCTAGGTATCAGCTGAGCAAACAAGGGTCATATCGTCCACATAGACGAGGACTATTGAATCAGGTGGCCCGGGAAGGTCGGACATAAGCACTGTACATTAAACAAAAGGGGACGGAGGATGGATCCTTGTGGCACCTGTTGCCTGGCCGCAACCGGGGCCGGAAGTCAAGGATCCAACTGAGACAGCAAACGTACGGTCTGTCAAGTAGCTCCGCAACCAGGATAGGGCACTGCCGGTTATCCCTAAAGTACCTAGTTTATACAGTATTGCCTTGTGGGATGTCGAATCAAAGGCACCTTCGATGTCAACGAAAGCTGCTAGGACGACTTGTTTGCGGCGGTAGGCATCGTGTATGAGGAACTCCGTCTGTAAAAGGACATTACTCTTACTCTTCCCAGTCGAAAGCCACATAGTATCTCTGGCAGCCACCACGTAAGCCTTGTGCAAACTATCTTTTCCAGAACTTTACCAACACATGATAACTGACAGATGCCACGACATGAGGGAGTGCAGGGTCCTTCCCAGGCTTGGGGAATGGCAGTAGTAGGGCACATTTCCACCTTGAGGGGAATATCCATATATTCCAGCTTTCTCATAACCCACTGCACAAATTCTCTGGGTGCCCAGATAAGTTTTGCAGTGGGCTATGAGAAAACTTTGCGTAGAGGAGTGGCTGGTGCGTGTGATAATGAAGATGTACGAGGACTCACAAACGGCAGTGAGGATGAAAGGTGAACTGAGTGAGGAGTTTACAGTTCGCGTCGGAGTTCACCAGGGCTGTGTGTTAAGCCCTCTCCTCTTTGTTATGGTTCTGGAGTCACTATCTGGTGATTTCAGAGTTCAGAGGTGTGATCAGAAGATTTTTACACTAGTTAGGATATAGTTTGAGTGATAATTGTGTGGATTATAATGTAAAACTTGATGGCGAACAATCCCTGGATTGGATTCCTTTCTAGTCCCTCCGCCATTCCTGTAATATAGTTTTGGGTGTGGACAAGTGTTCAATATATTTCTTACTCTATAATATTTATAGCTAGTATAGGCTGAACTTTGTATTAAGGAATTTTGAAGTTTCCAGGCTGACATTTTCAGGTTCTTCCATGTTTGGGATACACATTCTATCGCTCTGTAAGTGCAGGTAGCTTGTACTGCGGTTTTCTATGTTTATTCACAAAGATGGCCTAACCTAGTTTAGGTTTTCTACAATGTTGCTGCTTCTCGGTTAGTTACGAAGTTATTCGTTAATTAAGGTTTGCAAGGTAAGTCTGCTGAATTCTGCTATGGCGACAGCTCTGGCTAGAGTTTTGTCTGGCAGGGGTTTGTCTATTTTACTTCCCTGACATTCCGGATTCTGCCGAGAATGGAGTAGAGGTGTTGGTTTCTATACCCCGGCAATTGCAGGGTATACAGAGGTGCATAGCGTTCCCATATTGATTACAACCAACCCTATAATACTATTTTTTGGTCATATCTGAATTGTTCACTTAACATAACTTGTCAATTGAGATAATGAATAGTCTAAGAGTGTTTTTGGGCCCAAGGCTATAGTCTAGGGGTGTTTTTGGACCCAAGGCTATATTCTAGGGGTGTTTTTGGACCCAGGGCTATATTCCAGGGCTGATTTTAGGCCCAAGGTTATATACCAAGGGTGTTTTTGGGCCCAAGGCTATGGTTCAGGGGAGTTTTTGGACCCAAGGTTATAGTTCAGGGGTGTTTTTGGGCTCAAGGTTATAGTCCAGGGGTGTTTTTAGGCTCAAGGTTATAGTTCATGGGCGTTTTTTGGCCCAAGGTTATAGTTCAGGGGTGTTTTTGTTCAGCATGAATAGTGATCAAGTGTGTCGCGCTAAGACGAGGGCGCGAAAGAGCAAAGTAGAACGTATACTGGAACTGTTTGGGCCTGAACCTAGCTGGGAAATGTGATTATCCCAGGGTCCCTGGAGTCAAGAAACAAGACAACCGTGCCTATACCAGTGTGCTCCAACCTCGTTCTCCCAGTGCTTCTACTCTCTACGAAATCCTTCAAGTGTTTTTCCTAGTACGTAATGGTAACTATGATTACAGTGAGGGTTTAGACTTAGGTATGTCAAGGTTCACATAGTAATGTAAACATAGAAGATTTTCCATTCTTCCCTTCTTTATTTATTATCCGTTGCTCTGATTCGGGAGAACAGTACACATTCTTTCGTGCGGAAAATATTTACATACTTCCTCGAATTCAGGCTCCTGTACTTCGGCTTGGAAATATATATATATATCTGGTTATAAAGACATACACTTACACGTAAAACTTGAACACTTAGTCAGACTTGAGTTTATGTGCTACCTATCATCCGGGTACAGATACAATAGTGAAACTTCAGTCGCAGAGTTGACTAATATAATTATTATGCTTTTAAGAAATTATCTTTCATACTTATTACTCTTTGAGTTATTACATTTAATTACTTATTCAAGTTGCATTAACTTATTCGTTTTTTAAGTCAAATATTGTCTTACTTTGAATACTTTCCATGCTTATCAGTACTACGTTTCCAACATCGCAGTAACTATTATTTATTTACATTTCAAGCCATATTTGAGAGCTTTGTATATTTATTTTAAGACTTTATTTATTGTGATTTTGAGACTTATCCTCTCTGTGTGTTATTATTTATATGTTCATTTGTAACATTATTATTATTTGTATATGAATTCTATGCTTACTTTTCCAGAGACAACGGTATATATATTTTTAAATTTTGACCTATTTTTAGGCCCCCTAGGCCTATTTTAAAGATTAAAAACTCCATAGACGAGTTATTTATGAACGGAATTTGTTTAAATTTATACCATAAGTACACTTTGGCAAGCTGAATTGAATGGCGCAAACAGAATTAAAATCGAACTATTGGTTTAGGAAATGATTTTGACTGGGCCTTCCTGGAGGGTCCAGGGGACCGTTTTTTGGACTTTAAAAGTCCTCTGTAGCCCAAACTATAACTCCTAGGGAATTCTACTTGGTGCCATTCGATTTTTCTCACCGAGCTACTTCTAGACATGGTCTTAGATTTCATTTTCGCCCAGCCATTCACCCAGAATCGAAAATATTTTTCTCAAAAAACCTTGGGTCACCCAGGCAAATCGGTGATTTTGGTCGAATTTTGACTTGTCAATATTATTACATATTTGGATTCGTCTCGCCGTTGCGGATTCAACGGTATATATATTTTTAAATTTTGACCTATTTTAGGCCTATTTTAAAGTTTAAAAACTCCATAGACGAGTTATTTATGAACGGATTTTGTTTAAATTTATACCATAAGTACACTTTGGCAAGCTGAATCGAATGGCGCAAACAGAATTAAAATCGGACCGTTGGTTTAGGAAATGATTTTGACTGGGCCTTCCTGGAGGGTCCAGGGGACCGTTTTTTGGACTTTAAAAGTCCTCTGTAGCCCAAACTATAACTCCTAGGGAATTCTACTTGGTGCCATTCAATTTTTCTCACCGAGCTACTTCTAGATATGGTCTTAGATTTCATTTTCGCCCAGCCATTCACCCAGAATCGAAAATATTTTTCTCAAATTTTTTTGATAAATTCATTACATTGAACGTATTTATCAATACCAAATATCAGTGTGAAATTTGTTCATAGAAATTTTCATTTCCACACTGATATTTGGTATTGATAAATACGCTCAATGTAATGATAATATTACATTAAGCGTATTTATCAATACCAAATATCAGTGTGAAATGTTTTCACTGATATTTGGTATTGATAAATACGTTCAATGTAATGCTATATCTAAGCATGTACACATTTCCCAACTGCGCTATCATAGGCTATGCATAGGTGAAAGGAAATAGTAATTAATGGGGCACTTACCCTATGAGCGTACTAAGGAACTCTTTTTCATTACATTGAACGTATTTATCAATACCAAATATCAGTGTGAAATGTTTTCACTGATATTTGGTATTGATAAATACGTTCAATGTAATTTTTTTTTTTTTCATTACATTGAGCGTATTTGCCCAGGCAAATCGGTGATTTTGGTCGAATTTTGACTTGTCAATATTATTACATATTTGGATTCGTCTCGCCGTTGCGGATTCAACGGTATATATATTTTTAAATTTTGACCTATTTTTAGGCCCCCTAGGCCTATTTTAAAGTTTAAAAACTCCATAGACGAGTTATTTATGAACGGAATTTGTTTAAATTTATACCATTAGTACACTTTAGCAAGCTGAATCGAATGGCGCAAACATAATTAAAATCGAACTATTGGTTTAGGAAATGATTTTGACTGGGCCTTCCTGGAGGGTCCAGGGGACCGTTTTTTGGACTTTAAAAGTCCTCTGTAGCCCAAACTATAACTCCTAGGGAATTCTACTTGGTGCCATTCGATTTTTCTCACCGAGCTACTTCTAGACATGGTCTTAGATTTCATTTTCGCCCAGCCATTCACCCAGAATCGAAAATATTTTTCTCAAAAAACCTTGGGTTTTGCCCAGGCAAATCGGTGATTTTGGTCGAATTTTGACTTGTCAATATTATTACATATTTGGATTCGTCTCGCCGTTGCGGATTCAACGGTATATATATTTTTTTAATTTTGACCTATTTTTAGGCCCCCTAGGCCTATTTTAAAGTTTAAAAACTCCATAGACGAGTTATTTATGAACGGAATTTGTTTAAATTTATACCATAAGTACACTTTGGCAAGCTGAATCGAATGGCGCAAACATAATTAAAATCGAACTATTGGTTTAGGAAATGATTTTGACTGGGCCTTCCTGGAGGGTCCAGGGGACTGTTTTTTGGACTTTAAAAGTCCTCTGTAGCCCAAACTATAACTCCTAGGGAATTCTACTTGGTGCCATTCGATTTTGCTCACCGAGCTACTTCTAGGCATGGTCTTAGATTTTATTTTCGCCCAGCCATTCACCCAGAATCGAAAATATTTTTCTCAAAAAACCTTGTGGAGAATCGAATAAAACTAACGTTGCGTTAGCAACGTTTTTTATGGTAACTAGTCCCTGGAAGGAAGGGTGTTAACCAACAATGAGCCCCCCTACCACCCTACCCCCCCCCAAATCTCTGCCTCCCCCTAACCCCCCCTACCCCCCCCCCCCCCTCCCCTCCCCTCCCTACCCTCCTTCCTTCCCTTCACCCCCTGCCCCCTCCCGCCCCCCACCCCCTCCCTACCACCCCCTCCCTATCCCCCCCCACCCCCCCCCTTCCCCCCCCCCCCCCCCCCCCCCCCCGCCCCCCCCCCCTCCCGCCCAGGCAAATCGGTGATTTTGGTCGAATTTTGACTTGTCAATATTATTACATATTTGGATTCGTGTCGCCGTTGCGGATTCAACGGTATAATTTTGTTTTTAATTTGACCTATTTTTAGGCGCCAACCGATTTTAGTTCCATCCATTGTTGCGGCCTTGAGAGCCGTTTTAAGAATTTCCAAAAAAACAAATTGTGTTTTGTGGGTCGGAATCACCTGAATTAATTTTTGGGAACTCTCCGCTTCGAGAGGATTCCAACGATATGGTCACAAGTTAAAATAGAACAACTTTTTTGGAAAAAATAGATTTGGACATGTGGGGATACTTTTGGAATCCTCACGACGCGCTGAATCCAATTGTGAAATCAGTTGATAATTATATTAATTTTTGTAAAAATGGGAGCCTCTTATAATTTTACTTTAGTTGTCTTGAGCATCCAGTCATTATATACCTGTTGATGCTTGATTTCCCTTTAATTTTGTTGCTCAAGCATAGTTTCCACAATGTTGATAAGTTCTTTTGTCTTTATATAGTTTCAGTTTGTTTATTGTGAAAGTTTTAAATTATAATAATTAGTTTTCATTATGGTAATATTTGTCTGATGAATGATAGGCTATATAATTTATTTGTTTCCACATAGCAATTTTGACTAGTTATTTTGCCTTTGTCCCAGTTTGCCATTTTCATTTATTGATGAAACATTGCTTAGCAATATAGGTATGGCATATTTACTTAAGTCCGTACTATGTTGTATATTTTCTCAGTACCAATAATTGATGCCTTATTTTATATTTGTATAATTAACTATCAGAATATGCTCAGGCACATTCCCTTTTATTTAGTTTATATTATTTATGCTTTTATTAATCTTTACTCAGTTTAAAATGAGACTATATTTTTAGTACCTGTACTCTGATGCCAGTCTCTAAGCCAGTCAGACATTTATATTCTTGTTAAGTCCATGATTATTGATATGCATCAAGCAGGCACTTGAACCAGTTGTCCATTGTATCCATGAAGTTTGGAATTTTATTAAGTTAGTTCCTTTGAGTCTATCTTGTGTAGTCCAAGTTTTGGTTTGTTTATTTTGAAAGTTTTAAATTATAATTTGGCAAAGCCAAATGTTACAAGGTTTATTGAGAAACATAAGTATACCAAGTCAATTTTATTAGACAGAAATAACAATAAGTTTTAAAGGTTTATAATAGTTGTTCAATATAATAATCATTCATAAAACATACATTGTTACGTAAAAAATATCCAGTACCCAAAGAAATTACAGTACAATCTTTTAGTAACTGTTCAGTTTCCGAAGTTATTTTGCCCTTATATACTAGTCTTTGGAAGTTTCAAATGTTAATTGTCATGTCCAATGACTTTAGTCAATGCTGGTTTATAAAGTTATGATTGAGTTGTATAGTAATCAATTGAAAGAATATCATAGTCATCGATGCTTTAAAAATCTATAATTTTTGTGATATTACTACAGTATTTAAAGTGATCAAATGTTATCTATTTAAAACAGCAGACTTTAGTTGTTGATAATCCCAAAGCCTAATGTGTGTAAGTGATGGAACTAGTCTAGTAGAGTTACTATAAGTACATTAAGTGAAATATAAGTAAGGTCCATTGAAAGGTGCTTGAAAACTTAAGTAATACCCTCACAAACAGTCATGTAATATTTGGAAATACAATAAAAGTTTTGAATACCATAATATCTTTATTGTTTTATTATAATACATGTAATAGGATACAGTTCACCTTAGGTTCATACCAAAGGCTGGACTCTGAATATCTAAATCCCATTCAGTAAAGTAAGATTATTTTGTTAAAGTATTAAAAAAAAAAAATAATAATAATAATGAAAGTATTACCATTCAGCAAAAAAAATCAAAATTACTTGTCAAAACAATGAATGGGATTAGAATTCAGTTAGCTTTGTCACTTTGCAAAAATTTGCCAGTCAGAGCTCCGAACATATCAGAACTGTGGACATCCAAAATTTTCCAGTCCAAACCACCAAATGTTTTCAAAGTCCAGTCATAGACTGGACTCAGGAAAAAATTTCATTGGTTTGGACTTGGTGTTTTTCCTTCCTCCGTTCATGGTCTCTTAAAAAAAAAATCATATTCCTCAATGGGTTAACTAAAATGGCTAAAGTAAACAAACTGTAAATTACCACCAATTTCCTGGTTAATTATTTCAAAAATATCAGATCAAATGATTACCCATTATAGAGCCCAAAGGTTAGTGGCAAAGATATCTGGCCTAATTATAAGGAATAGACTAATCTACTCTTTATAATTACCAAAATCTGTACCATTAACCTCAAACTAAAATCAGTAATCAAGTCGGATAAAGATTTTTAAAAGTCAGCCAGGGAATATGATCGGTAAGTTACAGCCCATTTCTTCAAGCCTTTTTAGAGTTTCAAAAAGGTTGGCCTATAAATATATTACAATACACCAGATTTGTAAGCACTATTTTCTTTGCAATATCAATATAAATACCCAAACAAATTAAAGAGACAATAATACATTAATCAAAATGCACAATGCTTTAAAGTAAATTTCAGTAAAATATGTAATCTCCCAAGTTATATTTAAGTGGGCATTTTCTATTAATATCACATTACCAACACTGCATACAAATCTTAGTCTGTACCATCATTATTTTTGTTCTAATAAGTTCAATAGATTCCATAGCATGTACTGATTATGGCTAAGAGTACTTCAATGGAATAAATTTCAGTGTGCAAACTTTTCAGTGTTATCAAGTCAGTTTGGTCAACTAAGACCAACTTAATCCTTGATAACTTCAACTAAAGTATATGGAGTAAGATTATATCTACTGCATATAGTTTACTTTTAGTATATTTATTAAAGATTAATTTAAGTATTGATTTTCAAAGCCCCTCATCATCAGGGCACCCACCCTACCCCAGCTCTTGAGCAGGGGGTGCATGGTGCTAAAAACCGTAGTTTTGACAGCATATAATTTTCCTCTTAAATATACCATGACTTATATTTTCAGAGGGAATTACATTGGCTTCATAAATCAATACTTAACTATTCCTCAAACATATACCAAATAATGCACACTCAAACTACATTCCATAAGAGATTAAATTACTGTATTATGCAGGTGTAGAACACTTTGATTAAATATATATATATTTTTTAAAATAGTCTACAAATTCTATATATTTAAATTGAAAACTCCCTGCTATGGGGTATGTGCCTCGGTATATACATAAATACCCAATTTCATTACTTTAATTTCAAAGTCTTGACAAAGACTATTATTACAAAATGTCAATTTACTTAAATTTATAACTGTTTGGGCTCTGTCTCAAGTCACCCAACCCCAGCTATGGGGTATGTGCCTGAGTATATAGATATAGTATAGAGTATACCAGATTTTGGTACTTTAATTTCAGTCTTTATTTTTCAAGTTCAAGCAATTTATTTTCAATCCCTTTGTTTTTAACTATTTTTAAAAATTTACTTTAATATTTAATTTGTCTTTCTATTGAAGTCTTAAGTTGTCAATATTAAAACCAAATAAGATTATATGCACACTCAACAACTGCATCGGAAAAAGTAAACTTTAATCATCTATACAAACAGAACTGGCACCTTCAACTTTCAGTATACAAATACTTCCTTTTATTCTGGCTACTGGAATTTTTATTCAGCTTAGGTAGGGGCTGTGAGAGTCTGAAGGTTGACCTTTCGACTCTCCAAGGTCCCTCTTAAACTGCCAAATTTGTCTAATAACCAGAACATTGAAAATAATTTGTATGCCAAAAGGATTAATACACCATGGGTTATTGACATTTTTAGCTCCATGTAAAAAACAAAACAAAACAAATATATATACATACAAAACACAAATATAAAAACATTTAGTCAAGAACAAATAAGCCCTTTACAACTGTATTAATTAAATAAAACTATGAACTAAAATAAACATGCCTATTATTTATACCTGTAACTAAAATATACCTCGCATACACAAAACTATAGACCAAGGCATCACCATCTCCATCTGCCTTCCCTACTACCATAAAATATATTCATAATGACCCTATACAGTACCGGTACTGTACTAATAGCCACTGGTCACTTCTAGGCTATCACAAAGTTAAGAGCCGTAAGTAGTAATTAATAATTGCAATAACCTACCATTACGATTCAGTCAAACTATTTTATGGATATATAAATTTATAACTATTTCCAATGCTAATTCTCCTAAATACAGCTATAACTCTACATACTGTATTGACAAGACTCAATAATCCCAAAGAATTTATCTCTTTTATGCCAAAGCAACTCCCTATTATCTAGCTTCTCCATGGGGGAAGGATTGCTAAACACCCATTGGTATGTGTTGGGGTGCATGGGAGAGTAATAAAATATTCCTACATTTCAAACTAGAAAATGCCCATTCAAGGTAACCTTCCTGTTTTCAATAGAAAAACGTCCAAGCCAAAAGCCGATTTTTAACTTACAGGCTCGAGATCAGAAAATCAAAATTAAACACCAGAGTGTATTTTGGGTTGAACCTCTGGTATAGAAAAACTTGTGGGGCAAAGCTGGGAATTTCCCAAATAACTTTCAAATTACAAAGTAGGGTTTACAGAACTGTAGAAAGTACAGAAGTACTGTACTTAAAATTCATACATTCTATTTGCTAACAAAATATTTCTAGCATTGGGGACGAGTCAGCCAGGGCATATTTTTTCTGCCCGTCAAAATCAAAAGTTCTAGCCAAATTACAGTATAAGAATTACACTATTCACTGGATTTTATATTAATGCAAAGGTTACTTTCTTCAGGCTAACGCCACTAACCTTATAATGGATTCTTCACCTTCCAGCCTATTAAACTACACTAAAAAAAATCTACCAACTAATAATCCACTTTACTCAGCTTAGGAATGATCTAATCTATTAAATGGACAATTATTATAGTTTGCTTTCATGGCTCTGACTTCTGCAACCCTTAAATCCTACAGCACAAGGACTCCATTATATCACTTAATATTCATAAAAACTATTTTTTGCTATTTAACAACGACCAATGTTATTCAAAGGCTTTATTGAGATCTAATTAACTGTCATAGAGTTCCATTAAAAGCTTATGTAAATAATCTAATGGTAATCAAAATTTCAAGATTAAAGACTACAGTATTACTCAAAGGGTTAAGTATCCTAGATCCTTGCAAATTTATTCTGACACGGCACTAATATCTTATCAAAATCATTAAACTCTACCACAATCAGAATTTACTTTGTATCTTCTAGTTTTCATTTAAAGTAATTTATGTATTACACTTTAAGATAAAATTCTCAATTCCACATTTACAGTTTTAATTGAAAGTTCTATAGCAACACTACACCTCTGGATACTGCATTTGCAACTCTGATCTTGCATTTATCTTGTGTTGTCCCAGTTTTGGTTTGTTTATTTTGCAAGTTTTACATTATAATACAGTCCTGTACTGCATTTTATTCTCCACAGAGTACCGTATCAACAACTTTAATGAACATTATTTCACTTATTTTGCATTATTCTCGGGAACTAGAATCTAGATAGAATCCTTTACGGCAGAATTATTTGTTTTGCTTTACAGTAATCCATTTCAAAGTTTATTGCTAAATAGTTATTTTTAAAAGTACTTTTGTCATAACTGTATATAGGGTCATTCCTGTTTTGGTTCCTTTGCAAGTCTTTAAATTCAAATTTCTAACCAAGCTGCCAGACTAAGCAATTCAAAAGAAAGCATTAAAGTAAACCTTTTAACCCTTTCAAGCAATACAACTGAATATTCAATTTTTTGGTTACCATTACAATGTTTTCTTTACCTAAAATTCTACTTCGAGCATTTAAAACTAGTAAACAAAGATTCTAAAGCAATAAATATCATCTCTGATAACCTGATTCCTATTAATTAATTTCACTATATAGAACCACACCTTATCGGATCTTTTACCCAACCTATTCCTGTTTAGAGGACTGTATAAATAGATTCCTAGCATTTTTACACTATTTAAGTTCGGTTACTACTAAACATATGTACTTTTATATATTTACAGCCTAACACTTATTATAAACCTTTCTATCCATTGAACAATACTGCATATCAAAAAGTATAAAGGGTACAGATACTATTTATTCACCAATGGAGCATAAACATTTCAAAAACATGCAATAGTGCATTAAAATTAGTGTAGGTTAAGTAAATTAGGTTAAAGCTTTGATACAGCAGATTCATTGCTTTCCTTAACTTTTGGAGTTAAAGATACAAACTAATCAGTAACAAAGCTCTCCCATTCACTGTTACCTTGCCAAGTTCGGTTTGTATAAATTTACTCCATTAGCAATGTTTAAAGAACCCTACAAAACTTAAATTACTTCCAAAACACCAGCTTGGAAATTCTTTTAAGTTTATTCACCCATTCAGGATTAGGAAGACCATTTTATTCTTATCATTAGATTCTTTTATTCAGCTTAGGAAGGATCTACGGGTGTCAGAGGCACAATCGAATTGCTTTCAACCCCAAGACCTTCCTAAACTGCAGACATTGTTTAATGATCGAATAAACTTTGATATTCTTAATCATAAGGGGGCAAAGACTCTCCAAACATTGCTTATGAAGGAATTAAATAATACCAGTGGAACAATACCCCAAAACTAAACAAGCATATGTCCTCAACACCTCTCACTCTCCCGTTCATCCATATATCCTGGGGCACCATGGGGGCAGGACCTGACTTTCCGAATCAATACTTAACAACCTTATTGCTTACTAGCAGGAGACAGTTTTTTTACCGTACTAGTTTTCAGGCTACAGTCATGGGCCCAGAATATACTAAAAAAAAAAAAAAAAAAAAAAAAAAAAAAAATTCTACATCTAAAAAGACGTTAAATTGACACTTAATCCTGCTGACATAACCCCCCCCCCCCTCTATCTCCCCTGCTCCGAGAGAAATGCTCTGCAGTTCCAATACTCAATTTATAAACAAATTTACTGCATTAAATCCCATTTCAGAGTAGCAGTACTGTACAAGGGGCAGATCCCTTCTGGCACACAACCATTCACATTCTGGATTAGCAGATAGGTTGCAGGATATAATTTTCGTCAAGATTCGCATTTTAACTCCATCTAAATACTAAGTGTTAAGATAGTTAAACATTTTGAGATTTGCCCCATTAGTGTGGCAATTTTAAGACTTGAGTAACACCTCATTCTTAAACATTATTATGTTCCCTCCACCAACCGACTTATCTCCTAAACTCTATTCATGAAATCAACAAATACATGTGGCAGTCCAGGGATTCGAACCTAGGATGCTCACACCGAAATTCACTACATTTATCATTGCGCTAAGAAGACTTATTACAAATTATAAATTACAAACCCCAATGCACTTTAATAAACTAATGAAAGCATATTGTCCTCCCGGGATTCGAACTCGGGACACCACACCCAGAACATAATCTAAACCATTACACCACTTTTTCAAGAAATTTTAGGAGAAACTGGCCTTTGGCCGAGCAATTTTTCTACTGAAAAATGCACCATTATATCTTAAGTGGCAGTCTTTGGGTCATATTCAAAACTTTGAGGTCTAAGGAAAGTTGTAATATAATTCACCGTTCAAATCATGCCAAAATATTTAAATCCTTTGTAACCGTACCTTTTATTCCATCACTATCACACAGTTTAAATACTGGTATCCTATCTTGTTCCACCTTATTATTATTTAAAGTTTACCCTGTAAGCTATCATTTGGCTGCATTTATGTTTATAGAGGATACATCACGTTATGCTGAATTTACAAGTTGTAATAGAAAAGGGGGGAGGAGGGGGAAGGTTGTATATTTTATTACTTCAGTACACCCACTGACAAAAGCGATGTCTCACCTTATCCACATTTTCCTCTATTGGTTTTAAAAAAACAAATAAATACTCCTTCAACATCACTGAACAAACTTACCATAAATACCACTAAAGTTGCAAAATATCAAGATAAAAATAAATACATAGTAGTGAGCCCACAAGCTTCGAAGCCTGCTAAATAATTTGTTATGATAAAGTTTTATGCTTACCAGTTCCTAAACTAGCCAAAGATAAAAAAAACACAGTTTGTAATAAAGAATATCTTCCAGTACACGTCCATACACTTATTCACTTATTGGGTTAGAGGAGACCGCATCAAACAGAGTTGCTAACGATGAGCTTTTCATTTCTGAGCAAATTTAGAAGTGAAGGGGTGGGAAGCTCTGTGTCTTTACTTTTAAGTTGGTTATTGCTGGAAAAGCTCATACAAGCAAAGTCTAATAAGACGTAAAATACGATTTCACTTGAATAATTCTCTAGAATCCATTATAAATACTTCAACTAAACGTTTTTTTTTTATTATTCAATATAATCCCAACTACAGTATCTATAAATTCCTCAATTTAAGATAATGATGGTTTTAAGTTAGTTGTTCTCATTACCAAAGCAAACACTGTTATAAAAATGGCCCGTAGTCAGAGCAACTGGATAAATAAATATATTCTATAGCCATTACAATATACCACATGTTCCTAACCCTTCATCAAGTTCCATAGCCTGTAGACTCCTGGAAAAAAACATCTATAATAATCCAACTAGGAAAATTGAACAGTTTATCAGATTGAAAGCAAGCCTGAAGAAACCTATATAAATGCATCTCATTATAGCACCATATATTTAAAACAAGATGACAGAACTGCAGGCAATATGTTACACAATACACTTTTTCTATTACATTACAAGTTGTAGCTTTGATATCCATGTAGGTTACTGTACAATTACCTTCATTTGTAACTGGTACACTACTCAAGGATATACTGTCCTCGAAAGAGTGAACGTAAATTTGTAAAAAGCCTTGACTCGTCTATGTGGATCAAGGGAATGTTTCAAAATATTTCCTCAACAGGTTTGATTTGTTCAAGAACATTTGCACCACCTTTGCCTGCAGGTGATTGTACACACCCATACTAACTGAACTTTATCCGCACTAAGGATGAAATGCCAACAAGAATTTGCATATATATTTTGATACCAGAAAAAATATGGGAGATGCAAATTCCTTTAATACAGTGAGCTTATGGATGATATTGTTATTGTTGCCCATATAATATCAATGAAGATTACGACACTATCTGTAACATTAGCGAGACATAAACCTTGGGTAAAAGTATCACAATGTTATCACCTTACGTCTAACAAAGAGCGAGACCTCGCGCTTACAAAAAGAAGAAAACAAAAAGGCCTCCATTTTTTCCACCAGCGACATTCAAGTCTTAAAAACAAAAAAAAACATCTCCGAACATTACAAGATCGAAGACTCATACAAGAGAAGAGTATCACTGCATCACAAGGAGATATCAGGAATGAGCACAAGAGAAAAATATCTTCACACATTACAGCTACATATCAGATTTAGAAAAGTCTATAATGCAGGATGTGACACTTGCATCAGTGAAAAAAACAAAACAAAAAACAATACACTGATCCATACACTACAGTACACTGCTTTTCTTTAGTCGGCGAGAAATTTAATCTCTTAGCAGCTGATTTGTATATACGTAATGGCTAAATAAGAAACCGTTATTTATCTGCATCATATTAATACAAAGATTTCATAACCATCAACATATTTTGCTATAAAAACTTTGTCAATTAAGATAGAAACATGACGAATTCTGGCAAGCTAAAGACAAACGAAGCATAGTGAGCGGTTTGGTTTGTCGCTGTGGAAGTGGAACCCAGCCATGTCACACAAGTACAGTACTGTACTTTCAAAGTCATATTTTCTCGGAGTCTCAGGTTCAGGATTAAATGTATTTTGTATCGTTAATAACACAATTAACTCTATCCACTGCCAGATGCTTTGATCAAGTTAACACTGCCTAAATGTCGTCAAATGACCTAAGAATCCCCAGTATGCCTTACAAGTGATTTCCATTATGCTGCACTTCGTAAGTAACATTAGGATGGTAGTACAGGTAGTTGTGTTGGCAATGGTGAACTTAATAGTAACTAATAGAACAGATGGCAACATCAACGCAGATCAATTTTTGTATTGTTTGTGGTTGTGATTTTTGCAGCCATTACGATGGAATATGGAATCCATGCTCTTGTATATTCAACACAAATATCTCAGAACTCAACATCTGATTAATCTTAGCTGAGTTCCAGGCTCCCAAAAATCCCATTAAAAGTTTAAACAGGTGTTACAAGAATATTTTTATGGCAATTCTCTATCTGCAATTTTTTTCTGTCCCGATTTTGTGGCTCAAAGCACTGGCATTAGCATCTACTGTAGATTGAAGACAAGATCAGTTTAGGATAATCACTATAATTTGAAAAAATGCCCATAAAAGTGCTCATGTTCTAGCCTATTCCTTGTGTGACATTGTGTTACCAGGTTCTTTCAGGGCTGGAAGGAAGAAAAGGAGGACAGCTGGAAAACAAATTTATGGAAACACTAAACTCTCTCTCCCCCCAAGACATTACACTTTGAAACACAGAGATTCTAACACCTACGGTAACTACTTACAACTATCTATACAACAATCATTTGGGTTTTTTGCATACACTGGGATGTGGAATTGGAAGATATCGACTGAAAGGCTGCTAATGTTAACAACACTAATATTGCCTCTACATTAAACCTGCCACTTGCCTTATAAAGCAATAAGATTATATTGACAAATAATGTAACTTTTCAGGATATGTAAAAAAAGTTTCAAAGTCATAAATAATTTCAACATGTTAGTGACTATTTATGATATTTTTCCTGAATTATTAGGCTATTGAATCTGACAAAGTGGAGAACTGACTCTTATGACAATAGATTTTGTTTTATTATTATGATTATTATTATTATTATTAGCCTACTATTTATAAAGATTTTCAGTTGACTTATTGTACAGGTGTCAACTTTAATGCAGTAATGACTTTAGTGTTGTTGAAGTTATAATCTGGGGAAGTAAGGATGGATCAAGGGAACATGAGACAACTAGCACGGGCAAATGCACAAGATATCGGTAGGGTTATTTTTCATTTTTGTTATGTTATTGTTCTTTTTATTTTGTAATCTAAAGTTAGTATTGAAACAGCAGCAAAGTATTTACAGGGGCTGCGAGAAAATGGGGAAAAGGAAACACCGGGGGAATATAATGAGAATTGATTTTTGTTTAGCGTGTGCAATTATTGTTATTTACCCAGGACCATTCCTTCAGTTGTTATATTTGGCTAACCGTAGGGCCTATAAAACAAATTTTTGCATCATGTATGATAATATTTGCGATACATTATTTATTACAAATATGATTACAAGTAAATCGACTAGATTATTTTGTGAATTATGAAAACATAAGAAACTACTGTACCTGGTTCAAAATTTGTCTTGTAATTACTAAGCTGAAAATAAGTATGAAAAATTGTCCGTTGGTGTGTGTTACACGTGTGAGCCAGATAGAGGACTATGAACCAAAATTGCAGCTGGAGAGATAATTATGTACACAGGCTGCGAGAAAATGGTATATACTGTATATATGTGTGTGGGGGAACATTACGCTCATATGACATCACGTTTCTCATAAATCCATTCTACTCCTACTGTAAATATGATATGAATATACAGTAAAGTGCTTCTCCTCAAACAGTGTTTATATTAATTCTACTTCTACTCTTCTGTAAATCTAAGGGTTATTAATTCCAAATTTCTGTATATCTAGTCTGTGGCGAGTGGGCAAAATCGAGGCAGCTGTTGTTGTTGTTGTTGTTGTTCCCCAAGCTGCCTGGCCGAACAGCCGCAAGGCCCCGAGCAAGGCCAAGGCCATAACCGAGCGCCCCCACAGAACCCTCCCCGCCGACCACAATAAAGCCTGGGTGACCGAAGCCACTCCATGGCGGGGAGCTGAGGAGGGTGCGGAAATGCCCGGGAAACCAAAGCCCCACCCAGGGCCCTGTGTCCCTCAGCAATTATGAAGAGAAAGTTGAGGGGCAAGGGAAAAATGTGACGCTTTGGCTTCCAATCTTGGTAGATTGGGAGGTCAATCCACGTTAGAGATGCCGTCACTTGAGATCTAGAAAATATATAAGTAAAAGGAACAGTCAGAGTAAGCTATGGATATGGCAGAGATTGCTCAGTTCTCACTCTGATAGACCAGCCCATCACCACATGACTAGAACCCAATCCTCTCAGCATCAGCTAGGAAAGGCCCTAGAAAGCCGCCTTTGGCGGGGGGATAGCTCCCCTATTTCAACCCTTTTCGGGGTTGGGCACCCGCCCAATATATACAAAAGCTGCGAGAAACTGGATTTTTTGGATTGGAAACAAGTGGCACATGTATGTTGGGAATATCAAAAGGTGACTACTTCAATCACTAAAAAATAAGTGACACTGAGCTTACTGAAGGAAACTACATTATTATTAGGCCTATTTAATTTTTTATTTATTTTTACACATTTTTTTTTTTTTTTTTTGATGAATTAGAATGAATAGACAGTACATGGGAGAAAGTTTTTCAAACCCACGAAAGACGGCCTTTGTTGAATTTCGGGCGATTTTCCCAATTTTTTTATTTTTTAATTCACTATACTGTAACTGTGAAACAAAGGGATAAGGAACAAAGAAAAAATGTGCGGAAGAAAGTACCTGTCCTGGCCAGTACAGAAACACAAAATTTTGGTTCCCAGCTGATCTGTAGGCAGCTTGGTGGCCCCTAGTATCCCTGGCAACCGCTCGGTACTACCACAGGTCACCCAAGGACCATTTATTTACCGCAGGAAAAACAGAACATAAGAGTATGGACAGGAAGGTATGAGAATGACACCCACCTTGGATAGGTTAATATATCTACTGGTATTTCTTCTTATTGATGCATTTAAGTTCCTCGTTATTCAGTTTATACAAAGATTATAAGAACTGTGATACTGTAAGGGAACATCTATGTTACGGAATCTAACAGGACATAATTTACATTATTTTTCTTATTTGTATACATGTACAGTATAAGAAATTTTGACGGTAGTTATTTTTTTTACAGACAGCAAGAACATGTGAAATTGCACAGGTATACCTAAGGTGCAGTAACTTTAGTCTATTAATGATAATGATTTTAGAAATTATGATCCTTGGCCTCTTGTAACTCAGGTAGAGCTGGAGCAAATGGGCAGTAAATTTCCACTGGTTGACTCTGACCCACAATGGCAGAAACATCAGCTCGAATGTTCAAGTTATTGTTGAGTTATGAGAAGTTGAGAGTCAGGATTTCTAGACTCACAATATTGAAGAGACTATAGTGGGTGGAAACTTCAATATTTTTTTTTTATTTTTTTTGACATACAGTACAGTGCAGTACAGTATATGAAAACAGGACTACAGCTCAAATTTTACAGCACCGGCGAAAACCATGAACTTGTACGAAATTACCTCTTTTAGTACATTGACACTTTCCTTCCTCTTACTCTGCCTACCATTAGATAATTTCATTGAACTTAGAAAGTATTTCTGGGAGTCAAGAGGATTAAAAGCGATAACCTCTAGTCCTTTGCATCCCGGAGTCCTTCATAAGATGTATAAATTGGTCTAATGTAAGCCAGAATAATGACAAATATAATGTTATAGTACAGCAGGGTAACATATGGTCATTAGTTATGGATTATTCTTTTTGTCCATAATGTATTTTTAAGTCAGTGGGTCAGTTTATAAAATGAGGGTATCAAGGGCTTCTTAAACTGTAGGGGCACATACACAGAGTTATAGGCTTTAGCGTTCACTGGGCCTACACCGTGATATCACGCCAGCGGCCGCCATTATACCAAGCCCAAACTACTGTACCTGATAACGGTATTTATTAAAACACACATCATATTACAAGCCAAAATAAATGGTTACTTCACTTGCTAACATAAGTATTACATCACCATTGCAAATATTGAGTTTTGTAATTATATATTGACATTCAGATTCCCTGTTACATAACTTTTTCCAAGTATTTTATAATGGGCGGAGATGATGATATGGGAATAGTAAAATGGCAATAAGTGAGGCTCGCTGGAGTCTCCCTCCGCTACACTCTGGGATAGGGGACCTGTATTTATTGTTATTTATATATTTATTCATATTTTTTTTATATATATTGTAAGAAACTTAGAATGGTTGAAACGGTTGGGATACTTCCAATGTTGAGGAAATTGTAATGTGTGTTTTAGCTTTTTGTTGGTACTGTACATGGGAAATATGATGGTTTTTCAGTTTATATACAGGCTGCCAGAGCCTTTGAAACTGAAGGTTCAGGGATACTATATACAGTACAAGTACAGGTATTTCTATTATTTTTGTGTTGGTATAGGCTAGTATATAAGAAATTCAGAATACTGGTAGTTCAACAATTATAGAGACTGCCAGAATCATTTACACTGCGAGGCACATCTATGTTGACAAGAACCAATATTTGTTTTTTCTTCTTGTTGAAATGCAAGAAATCTAGATGGTACAGTAGTTCAATCTTTACACATACTGCCTCACCTTTGAAACTAAAGGGGTACACATACAGTAGGTCGAGGAAAGTGCAACATGTATTTTTTTTTTTTCGTTTTGTTGATGAACATCTTAGGAAAATTTAGATGTTACTGTAGTTCAGGCTGTCTAGGCCTTTGAGACTTGACATTCAGTCAAAGAAAAGGCAATGTTTTTTTCTTTCCTGTTTGTTGATTTATATAAAATTTAGATAAGGTTTTAAACAGAATGCCGGAATCTTTGAAAACTAAAATTTAGGGGAAAATGCAAATTATGCAATGCATATATTATCTAAGAAATTTAGATGGTTTTACATAGACTACCTACAACTTTTGAACATTTAGGAATACGCTTACATCCAATGAATTTTAAGTACCGTACTGTAACTATTCTCTTTCTTAACCATTATTTAATAAATAGAGATGGTAGACTAGTTACATTTTTTACACACAATGTCAGACTCATTGAAACTACTATATATATTATTATATAAGAAATTTTGAAGAAACCTTAATCAAGTTTTTCCACAGACTGACTATGCATGGAAACTGCACAGGTACACGTACATCTTTGAAATTAACGTAACTTTTCTATTTTTGGTTGATATACAGTACATTTAAGACATTGGGAGGGTAGTTAATTGTATACATGGACTGCCAGATATGTTGAATGAAATTATCCTATATTTTTCTTTTTCTTTTATTTAATGTATTTTTTTTATTTTATTATTATTATTATTTTTTTAAAGATATTTTGAGGGCAGTTCAATCTTCACAGAGACTGCCGGAAATTTTGAATACAGTACAACTTTTCCTTTTCTTGGTTGTATTATAATTCATATTTTTTCACCAACCATCTTTACCTCTAAACTCAATTAATGAAATCAACAAATACGTGTGGCACTCCAAGGAGTCAAACCTAGGATACTCGCACCAAAATTCTGCGCATTTAATATAAGACATTTTGAAGGCAGTTCAATCTTTACAGAGGCTGCCAGAAATGTTGAATATAACTTCTCTTCTTTTGGGTTATTACATTATATAAGAAAATTAGAAGGAAGATCAATTTGTACACAGAATGCCAGAAATATCTATTGTAACATTTCCTAATTATTGGTTAGTATACTGTATAAGAAATTTTCAAGTTAGTTACATTTTTACATAGACGACCAGAAATAATTATATATTCCTCTTTTTGGTTAAGCTATATTAATTTAGAGCTCAGTTTTAAGTGTCTTCAAGAACATAAAATCTTGACGAGGTGTTGCTGAAACACAATGCAACTTGAATTGAAACTATGTGCATGTTTCTCTTTGTACATGAAGAGAAGTAATAAACCTAATAAGGTTAGATGTTCACTGTAAATATGTCTACCAGATGTTGATAAAGGTGTGTTGGGTAGTACTTTTTTCATATACCATAAGAAAAATAATTTTTTAATTGTAAAGGTGAAAGAAGAGTTGTAGCCTACACAATTACGATAATATATAAAGTGTTTGATATCAATATTTTCATATAGGGCAATAGAGTTTAAAATGGTGATTATATATACTGTATAAACATAAAAGTTAGTACATCAAAAATTTGCCAATATATAACAAAAGAATGTTAAAATGTCTCTGCAATGTTCGCCTCTTGTATATGGCTGGAGAGGGCTAACACATGTCTAAAATGATGCACATATACAACAAGATTGCACAAGCAGCTCTGTAGGATCCTGTTTAGTGGAAGGATCGCTTGAAGGCAGCAATGAAAGAGCCTCTTTAGGGGAAGGATTGCTTCCTTACAATAAAAAAAAGAGCCAGAATTTCTCTGGGTAAAACGTAAGAGTAGCTAGTGTGTAAGAGTGTCACTGTATTTGGCGAATTTATAATTGTTTCCTTGATCCACAGTATTGCTAGGGAGCGGTTGGACATACAATATATGAAACTCGGCAACTTAACTGATATGCATGCTGAACACAGTAAACAAAACATTAACCAGTCTCAACACAAAAAATAGCAAAACAATATTGCAACACATGAACAAATAAAAATAAACAAATTGTTTATACAACAAAGGCCACCAACTGGCCAGTGCAAAGCCCCATGGAGAGCACCTCTATTAACCCTGTCATAGGAATGGTCTCTACCAACCTAAGCACTCTTGTCAATATTATAGGAGAAACTTACACTGCTGACAGTATTTTTATAAAGAATTTATTTATGGATCTAGATCACTTGTTTATTTGAGATAATTTTTATGGTATTCTGACATGGTATTTTTTTTTTTTTAACTGGATCCTATTTTCATGTGGGCAAAAATAAGTGAGGTATTAACAACTTATTCCACCATGTCCCAGATACTGAAAGGAAAGGACAAGTTATTCTACCAGGGCGACTCCAAAGAGATAGTCATAAGGGGAAGCCATGTACGGAGCCCAGTGCTGGTGCGGTGCAGAGGTGCCGTGTGGATCTGCGCATGCGCGACGATATGAATTTCTCCCCTTTAAGTAGGCCTTTCAAAACACGTCCAGCATGCTGTCTCGTAGCTCAGAGGTAACGGTTAGGGCTCACACCCAAGAGGTCTAGCATTCGATCCCAGCACAATACAATATTTGTGTGCTTGTATTTTTATTATAGAAAATTAAGTTAAGTCAGGGTAGTTAGGTTAGTCTAATAAAAATAATCAAAGTAGTCGTTGAGCATGCGCAGGTACCAGAGCTGGGCACCACAAACAAAAAGTCAAGTCAGCAAACACAAATCAGCAAACCCAGAACATAACTTAAGCAAACACAAATGTGCAAACCTTGTGAAATTTCTAGTCCTCAAATGCAAATATGCAAACGCAAACCGTTTTTTATTAATTTTAAATTTAAACTACAGAATCAAGGGTAAATCAATAAATTAAATCTCTAATGTCAATAAATATATATATTTACTTAAATATAATGTTGCCTAACTTCCATGGACCTGAAGGATATACAGTACATACAGGCTTTTAAAGCTTGGAAATTGCTGTAAATTGCCAAAACATTCCAGAACGTCACCCGCAGTGAAGGGGTTAATATATATAGCATAGGCCACTTAGTTTGTCCACATGGGCAGTAAAACGTTGGGGCAACTTGTTTATCGGGAGAGTGCTTCAGTAATAATCAGTATTCGCAATTCCGCACCATTCGGTACGCTGGATCACAGAGGTGCAAGGAGGCGATTTATTCGTGGTCCCCCCTTTGGGAATGGCAATAGGCTATATATGCCTAGATAGGTCTACTTTAGATAGATTAAGTAATTTAATAGAAAGTAGCCTAGGCCTATTAATTTTAATGCTCAGAATAAAGGCCTAGCTTCAGATCAAAATTTAATAAAATTTTATTGTAGGCTAAATTTAGTCTAGGCCTATATGATACTTTCAAATTAACACTTTCTACTTGACACTAATAAAATGAGTGTGATTATAGGCCTAGGCCTATACATAGAAGTTAGAACATGCACTATTTAGCCTAGGCCTACATGTTTTGAGGCATTTTGATGGAATTAGTGACTGATTATATATATATTAAAGTTAGAACATACAATATTTAGCCTACATGCTTTGAGGCATTTTGATGGAATTAGCCTAGACCTAGGCTATATATATAGAAGTTAGAACATGCAATATTTAGCCTACATGCTTTAAGGCATTTTGATGGAATTAGTGATTGACTGATTATAGCCTAGACCTAGGCTAGCCTATATATATAGAAGTTAGAAAATGTAATATTATTTAGCCTACATGCTTTGAGGCATTTTGATAGGATTAGGGTAGCCTAGGCCTAGCCTAATAAAATTACTTATATTAGTAATTAGCCTATAGGCCTAGGCTATATTTAGAAGTTAGAACATGCAATATTTAGCCTACGTGCTTTGAGGCATTTTGATGGGATTAGTGATTATAGACCTAGGCCTAGGCTATATAGCCTAGGCTATATAGCCTAGCCTATATAGAAGTTAGACTTAGCCTAGGCCTACATGCTTTGAGGCATTTTGATGGGATTAGGGTAGCCTAATAACATTAGTTTAGGTTAAAAATTAACAGGCTATCAATCAAATTAACGATAGCCTAACTTTATAATCTTAAATTAGGCTAGATTATAAAGTTATAAAGCCCTTCTCCAGAGACATCTTCTTGGTAATTACAGGCCCATAGAAGGTTTCTAGGTGGGGCCAGGGGTGGCTTAGGTCCTCGATTTCTGCATGCTCTGCAGCATCACTGTCGGATGATGGTGGTGAACTGCTCCCCATGCTGTTGGCAGCTGCGGTAGGCATGATGGTAGACTCCATGTTTCACTTCAATAGGCCGAAAATATAAACAAAGTTGAAGTGCTAGCAGGTTGGAACTCTTGGACTGCTGTGTGTTGTAGGTGTTAGCTCGACGCTTGCTACTAAGTAAGTGAACAAACGTGAAGAGCCGATGTATAGGCCTAGATTCCAGAACGCAGGTAGTTGGCTTGGTCACATGACTTTTTTTGGCTGGAGCTGCAGGAGCGGCCAAGGGCTGGGAATTTTTATTTTGCGGACTCGAGGTTTGCAACATGGAGGTACTTTCCAGAGCTTCAAACCCGCAAATAGGCAGCCATTTTGGCGCCAACGCTAATTCGCCAACAAAATGACACTTCCGCCATGGTGGAATTGGCTATTTGCGGAAGTGTTGGCTAAAGTGCCCAGCTCTGGCAGGTACACACGGTACCACTGCACCGCACCAGCACCGGGCTCCGTACATGGCCTCCCATCATAAGTTGGTTCACTCAGTTCTTTTGTTTTTTTTCTCAATTCCCTTGCATTACTGTATTTCTTTCTTTATGTTTATTTTTTATTTAATAGGCTGTGGGCAACCTCCCCCAGATGGGAAGCAGCTGTAGTACAGTACTTATAAAAAAAATAGATGTTGCTGGCTTGAGAAATATGATAATTGTATTATTAGATCAGAATTGTCTACTTCCCCGCCAGACCAGAAGAGTTAAGATGGAACATTGGCGAGTGATAGTAGGGCAGCTTACTCCTACTGATGAGACTGTATGACCCACTCCGTCGCCTCAATCAAGTCTACAGTAACATTATGGAGTGATAGTATTATTGGAGTAGTCTATTCTCTATCTGATCAGAATAGTTAAAATGGAACTTTGCTGAGTGATAGTACGGCAGCTTACAGTAGTCCCGGTGATGAATGACTGAACTATCCACTATATCCCCTACATCAAGTTGAAATAGAAACTGCATGTGGATAAAAACACACATCTGTCAATTATACATTGTGGGCGTGATAGTCAAATTGATAAAAGTCTACTTCCCTGCCAGATTGGAGTAGTTGAGATGGAACTTTGTAGAGTGATAGTACGGCAGCTTACTCCCGGTGATGAGAGACTGTATAACCCACTCTGTAGACACCACGGGGACCCCCAGTTGACCCGCCCGCTGCTGTTCCTCCTCTGTCATGCTGGCATCACCCACCACGATCATCGTTGTCTTGTCCAGTACACGGTTCAAGTTACCTGAGGGTGGAAGGACAACCAGATATAAAGGCAAAAGGTATGGGGGAGACTAACCAATTCAAGGAGGGGAGGATTCGGAAGGATGTATTTCAGGAGGTCGTGCCTGCAGCTGCATGTTGTCGTTGAGTGATTGGATGGAGCGGCAAGAGATATGAGTATGGATGTGCTTCTGGAAGCTAGTCTGGGGTAGGCAGAGAGGGAGAGATGACAGTATTTGTGTTTGATATCAAGTGCTGGGTGTTGTTTTGATATTCCTTGGCGTTTGTGGGTGTGCTGCCACGTAGTGAGGTGGATGGTGTTGGTTTGTGGAGTCTGCAGCCAGGAATTGAGTGCCTCTCATGTCTAGGTGGTCTTTGACTTTAAGGACTTTGGTTTCTTGATGTAGGTGATCTGTAGGTGTAGTAGCTGTGTAGCTTGTGATGATTAAAAAGAAAACTATACAAATTTGGTAGCTGCCCAGAGGTGACACAAAGTCTAAAGTTTGTGTTCTGTATATACCCTGAGTTACTTATTCTGTACAACTGAGCATTGATTATTTATATTCTGGATAATATTAGACAAATCTATCACATACAGGAAAGGCTTCCCATTGTCAAAAGTATTACTAACCTGTGTGAGGCTTGACTCTGAATTTGGCCCCGGTGGTGTCTAGCAGGGGTTGCCACAATGGTTGGAACTCAGGGTTGGTGGAGGAGGCCAGGAACATTTTCTCCCCAACAAAGACCATCTGTGGTTCTATTACACCAGACTTTACACACTCTTGTTGCTCTGCCAAATCCCCTGACTCCACTTCCCCGGCTGGTAGCAAGAACCTACTCCAGGGCTGCGTGGCGTTCTGGAAATGAAGAGTTTTTCTTAAGTGCTGCATACTTTATGCTGTACACATTCTAAATTAATTAGACAGTAAATCCTTAGCCCATCAATAGAACAAGGAAGACCTGTGATCCTGAGCATAGACCTTCTGGATGAAGAGTGGCCATTAAGGGGAGATTTTTAGATCCCTTCCTTGACCTCCATCAAACTTAATAAAATACCCCCCAAGATCCCCCTTCGAGATAAATGTGTACATTTTTCGGTAGAAAAATGTCCCGGCCGGTTTCTCTAAGAAGTACAGGCTCGCTTTTGCTCGCATAAATGGCACGAAAGGTCTTAAAATTGACAGAAATGGGGCCAAAGGTCTTAATATCGCCAAACTATTGGGGCAAACGTCTTAAAATCTCAAAAGTAAATTGACTAAATATGTGGGACAAGGGGGTCCAGAAAAAAAAAAATCTTAAGTGAAAATCTCCCCTTAAGTGACAAAGACATACCTCTGCAAAACACGGAACTGTCTTCATACCTTCTGCCTTCCTCATACCAAAAATTATGATTAGAAGGAACATGATGGTTGGCAATGATGATTATTGTGGTTCTTCAAGCCAAGTAGTGATAAGTCTAACCAGATCTTCAAGCTGTATAATTATTTGTACATGAGATGATAATAGAGTACTATACAGCAATACCTCCACTATCGCAAGGCACGGGCTATCCGGATATCGCGCTTCCCGGGTTAATCATGCCACTTATGTTAAGTATTTGGAGTCTTGTGGTGGATGCAGGGTCCCTATAAAGGATTTCCCTGAGCAAGGCACCAAATATTGATATTGGCAGTATGTCATATGGCTCTGTCTCGAGTCGGCCACCCACTTTAAAAAAGAAAAAAAAAGAAAAAAGGAAAACTGTGTAAAGTGCCACCAGAGTATATACATACAGTACATACATACATACCGTACATACATACATACCGTACATACATGTCATTGATGGAGGGGTCATTGTTAAATACTGTATAGGCTTTACGTCATAGACGTTGTTGTTGTTGTTGTTTTTCCCCAAGCTGCCTGGCCGAACAGCCCCAAGGCCCCGAGCAAGGCCAAGGCCACAACTGAGCGCCCCCACAGAACCCTCCCCGCCGACCACAATAAAGCCTGGGTGACAGAAGCCACTCCACGGCAGGGAGCTGAGGAGGGTGCGGAAACGCCCCGGAAACCAAAGCCCCACCCAGGGCCCTGTGCCCCTCAGCAATTATGAAGAGAAAGTTGAGGGGCAAAGGAAAGATGTGACGCTTTGGCTTCCAATCTTGGTAGATTAGGAGGTCAATCCACGCAAGAGACGCCGTCACTTGAGATCTAGAAAATATATAAGTAAAAGGAACAGTCAGAGTAAGCTATGGGTATGGCAGAGATCGCTCAGTTCTCACTCTGATAGACCAGCCCATCACCACATGACTAGAACCCAATCCTCTCAGCATCAGCTAGGAAAGGCCCTAGAAAGCCGCCTTTGGCGGGGGGATAGCTCCCCTATTTCAACCCTTTTCGGGGTTGGGCACCCGCCTAGACGTTGTTGTTGTTATTGTTGTTCCCCAGGCTGTCTGGCCAAACAGCCCCAAGGTCCCGAGCAAGGCCAAGGCCATAAACGAGCACCCCCACAAAACCCTCCCTGCTTACCACTAACAAAGGCCGGGTGACCAAAGCTACTCTAAGGCAGGGAGCTGAGGAGGGCGCGGAAATGCTCGGGAAACCAAAGCCCCACCCAAAGCCCTGTGCCCCTCAGCAATTATGAAGGGAAAGTTGAGGGGCAAGGGAAAAATGTGATGCTTGAGCTCCCAATCTGCCAACTTTTAGGTTGGCAGTAGGGAGGTCAATCCACGGAAAAGACACCGTCACTTGAGATCTAGAAGATATATAAGTAAAAGGAACAGTCAGAGTAAGCTATGGGTATGGCAGAGATCGCTCAGCTCTCACTCTGATAGACCAGCCCATCACCACATGACTAGAACCCAATCCTCTCAGCATCAGCTAGGAAAGGCCCTAGAAAGCCGCCTTTGGCAGGGGGATAGCTCCCCTATTTCATCTCCTTTCGGAGTTGGGCACCCGCCCAACGTCATAGACGTAGGAACCAACTATAAATAAAACCTGGATCTACTGACCTGAGCACAAGAGGCTTTGATCCACTGGTATGATACAATGGGTACCCCAGTCGCCAGACATTGTATATATTTAGCAGTGCGGCAGTGTGTGTTGGAGACCAAGAGGAGCTGAGTGGAAGCAGAGTTCCCTCCCATGCCACTCTCCTTCTTTTTGGACTTGGGGGTACTTCGCCTCCCCGTGCTGGCTCGGCCCTGTTGTTCCAGTAAGATGATTTCTGCCTCCGAGTATTTATCGATGGTTTGGCCGCCACCCTGGATGATCTGGGCAGCCAGGTAATCCTTGTCGAAAGGGGCTTCATCATCTGGGAATGAAGAACAATTATTAAATTATACTATACTTCAGCTTTTTGTTTAAATTTGGTTCTACAAAACTCTTGTAGACACACCAACAGTTGTAGAGCAAAACAATTTATACCAAGTTTTACCTATTTATGAGCATAACACTGATAATCAAATATACAGTACTGTACAGTACAGTATACTATACCGCCCAGGGGGTAAGGGAGCCTTCATATAATGGTGGAGAACAAAAAAAGTATATGCCTCACGCATCCTACTGCGTGTCGTGTCGTACAAGGTGACTAATAGGGAGAATGGCGATAGACTTGTGGACCAACAGCCATTACTATCTCAGTCTAATGCAAAAAAATCTTGATTTACTCACGCTTGTTCTACTGCTGTCCGCAACAAGGAGGAAGCATTCAAAGGGTACGGACGCCTTAAGACTCAAGAATCTCATTGTTCCTATGTTTCTGCCCTGAATCAAGCCAAATCTGTTCTTCGACTTGCCAAACACTCTTCCATCAATAATAAATGCACTGAACTATCCAACTCTAGCTCTTCCAAAGCTTTCTGTCATCTAGCCAAAAACCTCTCCAACAATTTTTCTTCTTCGTCTTTCCCACCCCTTTTCCACTCTGATGGCACAACCATCACTTCTTCCTCTGACAAAGCTGAACTCTTCGCTCGAACTTTAGCTGATTCCGGTGCTATTCCTCCCTCTCCACCCCCCTCTCTCCTACTTATGCCTAATATCCTAATCTCTTCTAAAGATGTATTTCTACCCTCTCTGGGCTTAATACTAAGAAGGCGTACGGTCCGGAAGGTGTTCCTCCTGTTGTACTAATAAACTGTGATTCCGTGCTGACTCCCTGCCTAGGCAAACTCTTTTGCCTCTGTCTCTCCTCTAACGTCTTCCCTTCTTGCTGGAAGTTTGCTCTCATTCAACCTGTCCCAAAGAAGGGTGACCACTCTCAACCCTCCAACTATCGTCCAATTGCTCTCATCTCTTGTATCTGTAAAGCTTTTTAAACTATTCTTGCTTTCAAGGTCCTTAACCCGGGAGCTGCGGGGAGACTCTTAAGAGTTCCCCCGGCGCACTGCGGGGAGACTCTTAAGAGTCAGAGAAAAAAAAATCAACTTTTGACATCGAAAATGCCCCTGGGCCATGCAAAATCTCAGTCCTCTACCTCCCCTCCTTCCCCACTTTCCTCCTCTCCTTCAGTTATCACCTATTTTCCCTGTTATTCCCTTATTCTGAGGTATATTTTCGTGCTAACATTAGAAATCCGATTGGAGGGTGTGGTCATCACTGATAGCAAGCGAGTGCAAGAGAGAGAGAGAGAGTATCGATCGACTGTGTCTCAGTGGCCTTGGGGGAAATTGGCGGGAAAGCAGATTGCCTCACCCATACATTATACAACTCGCGGGCTATATCTCCGATTTTGACCATCCAAACGCTGTTTTCACTCGTTTTATTGTTGTTTCAGGTTAATACCTTTATAATCAACCCATAATAGGCGCATATGGATAAGTATTAATGCTATTAATGGCACAATGAATATTTTAGTGACGGAAACACCTCAAATACGTCAGCACAGGGGGACGTTTCCAATTACCCCCATGCGCACTTCAGAGGTTAAAGGTCGCTCTACTGGTGATCTTCTTTCATATCTTACTAACTCTTGGTCATCCTCCTTTTGGGACTTCGGTGAGACCTTTTCTATTGCACTAGACAAATCGTAGGCCTTCGATAGAGTCTGGCACAAATCTTTAATTTCTAAACTACCCTCCTTCGGTTTCTATCCCTCCATCTGTGCCTTTGTCACTAATTTCCTTTCTGGCCGTTCCATAGCTGTGGTTGTGGACAGCCATCGCTTACTTCCTCATCCTATCAACTTCGGTGTTCCTCAGGGCTCTGTCCTATCTCCCAATCTCTTTCTAATTCTCATAAATGATCTTCTCAACTGTACCTCCAGTCCCATCCATTCTTATGCAGACGACTTTACCTTACACTACTCAATTAGTTTTCCTGAACGGCCCAGCCAGAAAACCTTGTTGCCTTTAATGCTTCCAAAACCCAATTTCTTCATCTTACTGCCCGTTCAGAACTCCCAGAGGACTATCCCTTACAATTCAACAATACAAAAATCAATCCTTCATATTCTCTCAATATTCTTGGTGTCTCTTTTTCTTCTGCTTTCACTTGGAAGGACCATATTACCAGTCTTGCTAAGGCAGCCTCCCAGAAGCTGGGTGTGCTCAACCGCCTCAAGGGGTTCTTTACCCCTGCACAGCTTCTTGCTCTGTACAGGGGCACAGTGCGTCCTTGTATTGAGTATTGTTCACATGTGTGGGGAGGATCCTCTCACACCACACTCCTAGACAAAGTAGAAAGGAAAGCCTTTCGTATCATTAACTCCCGCCCACTCACCAACTCTCTGCAATCTCTCTCTATTCGCTGCAATGTTGCATCTCTCTCGCTATTCTATCGCTACTATAATAATCAATGCTCCTGAGAACATTCCCAGTGTATTACACCTCCTCTACGTAGGGAATGTAGTATCCGTCTTGCAACACAATCCCACCCCTACTCTGTGCAACTCTCCAAAAAAAAGGAATTTGTGTTAGGTGAGATAATTTCCCTCCATTACTTGCTACCACTCCTACACATGTTTCCCCCCCCCCTTTTTCCCTCCTCCTCAATTATCAGGTATTTTCTCTATTATTCCCAATATTTATCGAGTATTTTCGTGGGAGAACAAGTGGGAGAGAGGGAGGAGGGTGGAGGAGTGTAACTCCGACCCTTCAAGCCAGTCTGAGTCCACCCCTAGCCTCTCAGTGCCATGCGAGATACGAGAGAGGGAGGGTGTACCTGTCTATCCGGTCTGGGCCAGATTACGACCGCGGAGCTAAAATATACAATTTTCACCAGCCAATCGCTGTTACCACTTGTTTTATTGCTTTCCCAAGTTCATATGTTCAAATTAAAAGTAAAATAGGCACATATGGATAAGTATTAATTATATACAGTATATGGTAAATTAACAATTTTAGTGAGGAATGAATCGGAATACCTTCGCATTGGGGTATGGTGTATACTACAGGGGCTTAGCACTTTACGAGGTAAGGGGAGACTCCAGTGCGCTTCCTAACTCAGCTTCTATAAGAGACTCATTGCTGGCCTTTCGACACATATATGCTAAAGGTGTAACAGTGACTCGCTGAAATTTTCATCGTCCTATGTCCACGCGCGCGCGTGTGAGCGCATTTTTAGTTTTTTGTACTAAATATCTGATGATCCCAAATCCACTTTGCAAAATTGTTTTATATTGTGCATGAGGAACCCTATATAGACTGTCTACAACTCCTCCGAAGCATATTGCCAAGGTGATAGTGGTTAAAACCGCTGGTAAATTATCAATATAACTAATTTACCCAATTTTTTACCATAAATAAATCATTTGAGTATGGAAATTATTTCCCAAACTCAAAAAGCTTCAGAGGGAGTGTGTATGTATACTTGTTCTACTTATATGGCGAAATTGGAGACAATCGGACAGTAAATGGCTGATTCATCATATTAGGTGAATAAACATGCACTATTCATGAATAAAGATTGAAATTTACTCGTAAGTAAAACTTATTCTAGGTTGAGCCCGTGAGCAATTTTCCTTGAGTTACCCCTACAATCGTTTCTTCCCGTCTAGTGCCACCCGCTCGCAAAGAAAACCTGATAATTTGGGGGACTAAACTATTTTATATTAATATTTATAAGTAAAAAAATTACAAAAACAAAGATTTTGGGACCCCCCCAAGGGGGCCCTAGGGATATCCTATGGGTGTTTATGCCCTCATATGACCATTTATATTGCATACAGCATCCCTTTAGACTACAGACACCAAAACAAAAAAATTGTGGCTGAAAAAAAAAAATCTTGTTTTTAGGGGGTCGAGGTCGAACCCCCGGCCCAGGGGATTATGGATGCGATATGTTTTTTTGTTCCTTCCTATGCTATTCTCCTATGTTGAAGAAGCAGTTTACAGAGAGAACACAAAAACTTGAAATGTTGACCAGAGCCAAACAAAAACTGGAGTCTCCCCTAATTTAGTATGGGGTGCTATGTTGCGTAATGGGCAGGTGTCGACGATGGAGACATCCAGTCTCTTCTGATAACTCAGAAGAGCAGGATGGCGCAATTTTGAGCCTATTATGTGGAGCCTGTGACGGTCGAGCACATACTGACATGACTCATAGCCATGTCTTGTATCACTGCAGCGTTACACATGGCAAAAACAGCAAAAAATTGCTAATTTTCGCGATTTTGGCCTACGTTTGCAATATCATTGCAAGATAACCAGACGTCGTACAGAAATTATTCAGATGTCATTAGAAAGCTCTATCTTTGTACTTCCACGGATATATAATTGTACTGTATTTCGCTCTGGCTCTTGTTTATGCATGAAAATTAGCAGGGAATGAAGGTAATTTCGGGCAATTATGCCCGCTCGTAAGGGGTTAAAGAATTATCAACCGTTTGATGAAACGAAAATGAGAATTTTTTGAAACGAAAATGAGAAACAACTATCCAAAACGCTGACAAGAAACACATTCCAAGAGGTAACAGAAAAAGACAACCCCAACTTCACACCAGATATTAAAAACCTCATCAGATGTGACATACTGAAACACTCCCCAGCACACCACACACAGGACATCGCACAACAAATCCAAGCACTCAACACACAGATTAGCAACATAATACTAGAACAACAAACACAAAATTGGAATAACTACCTCCAAACACTTTTGACAGCATTAGCTCAGCCAGACCACCACATAGATCAATACTTGCCACACTTGACATAAATAAAGCCTTCAATGCCATCCCCCGCCACAATCCAACAAACAAAATCTACGACACAAACATGCACAACAATACAAAAAGGTGGCTGGCAAACTACCTAGCAGGCAGATGTGCACACATATCATTTGCCGGTCTGTCATCTAACATCAGAAACTTCACAAACTGAGTTCTGCAAGGATCCGTCCTGTCGCCCACACTCTTAAATATATACATGCATGATATATCCACACCACATGCACCCCAAATAAATATAACTTCCTACACAGACGACACAACACTCACATGCACACACCAAGACCCAGACAGAGCAACACTTCTCCTTCAATCCTATCTCAACACACTACATGACTGGTGCACACAAACGCAAATTAGCCCCAGCCAAATCCACTGCAACTCCCTCACAAACTGGACAGCCGAATACAAAACCACCCACCACCTCACCACACCCCCATAACACACAGACACGCACCTAAAATCCTAGGAGTAACATATGATACTATAATGACATTCAAACATGTTACAAACATAAAAAATAAACTAACACCCAGACTTAACGTCCTCAGGTCATTTGCCCACACAAAATTTGGATACAACAAAGAAACTACCACCACAGTATACAACAATACATAAGATCAGTGATGGAATATGCAAGCCCTGCCTGGGCTTCTAACCTAGCTGAAACATATCACAAGGCCTTGCAGACTATTCAAAACAGAGCCCTAAAAATCATCAAAGGCTGCACAGCTACTACACCTACAGATCACCTACATCAAGAAACCAAAGTCATCAAAAGTCAAAGTTCACCTGGACACTCAATTCCTGGCTGCAGACTCCACAAACCAACACCATGTCACGGGTCCGACCGTGACTGTGATTATATACTATAGGGTTAGCTATATTTATCCAGCGCGGGAAAATCGGGGACGAGGGAACAGCTGTGAGAAAGAAGGAAGGAGTGAGATGAGGGGTGGAGGCGCGGGCATAGGCCTATGTACAGCTAGGCGCCTCGCGTACACGTGTGCGTGTGCGCGTTCTTGCTTGTGAGCGTGGGTAGGCCGCCGTTACGCGTACATGTGTGTGTGCGTTCATGTTGTAGGCGTGGTCATAGGGAGTGTCCAGTCTTTTCATTGGCACCAAATTCAAAATGTGATGGGGGAGGGGAAAACCGAGGTTATAAAGTGGGCAGGAATGCCCAGGACAGGCCTTATTCTTCTCGTGCCCGACCCCAACGAGATAGTCCATTTTTGTTGTGCCCGCGATGAATGGGTCGGCAGGGCTGCGAGGGCTGCGAGGGCACCTCGTGCCCTAATTCTACCATAATCAGGTGAGTCCAATTCAGTTAAACAAGTGTCAACGTTGATTGAGATATCCAGAGTGATGTGTGGTGGTGCGCTTGTGTGCGTCGGCCAGGCACCAGGACTGTGCCAGACCGTACACATGACCAAGGTTGTGACGCCGACCGAATTAGCTTAATGCTATGGCCGAGAATGGCAGGTGTAAGCTTGACCCCACAGAGGGCTAGCTAAAGGCTAGGGATGCTCAGGGCGACATAGTTCCCCTGCGGCGATATCTCACTGTTTAGTTATGCACGTGGCCAGGGTTGATTGTTGGGTGTGTGCGGGTGTTGGTGAGTGACGCCGTAGCATCTTGACCCCACAGAGGGTGATGGTTACCGCTAGAGGATTGTCGGCTTGAAGGGCTTGTCGTACTGCCCTTTTTGAGACTCTTTTAATTAGACAATTCTCATTATTCTAGCGAGTCACGTGTGTGTGGTGTGTGGTGTGTGTTGGTGAGTGAAGCCGTAGCATCTTGCCCCACAGAGGGTGATGGTTACCGCCAGAGGATTGTCGGCTTGAAGGGCTTGTCGTACTGCCCTTTTTGAGACTCTTTCATTAGACAACTCTCATTAGTGTCTTTAGTGTCTCATTAGTCCTCCTGATATGGCGGCGTCTACGCCGTGGGGCCACCTCCCGAGGCTGCCAACCGCGGATGGCTGCCGATCCTCCACGGCCGAAGACAAAATCAACGACCAGTGGAGGAAAACCGGATGCCGGCCGCGGGGAGCAGTTTCGGGAGCCAAACCGTCACAACCATCCCCTGCCCCCTCCCTGGGGGCACGGGTCCTTGGAGCAGCTTCGGTCGCGCCGGGAATTTCCACACCTCTCACACCACACACACACATCACACAGTTTTTCCTACACCGAGAAATGACTCTCCGGCTGTCATTTCTCGAAGACTTCTTCTAGCCGGAGACATTGAGAGCAACCCAGGACCCACGTACACATACATATGTCCAACTTGCTCAAAACCCATCACTTCGAGTCGCCATACTAAGGGTTCAGTTCTCTGCAATTCATGCGGGAACTGGACCCACTTCACCTGCACAACACTTGCCTCCAAGAAACACTATACAAACACCTGGACCTGTTCCTCATGCCCCTCCCTCTCCCAGTCAAATCCCTCACCTAAAACCCACCTCTCCTCCCCAACCCCCTAACCTTCCCATATCATCCACTCCCCCCCCTAAAACCCGTCCACCTCTCCTCCCTAACCCACCTAACCTTCCCATACCATCCACATCCTCAACTCAACACACCACACCCCATCCTAATCCATTCCAACCCCATTCTCCTGCTCCCTAATCCCCACCCCCACCTCACCCATCCCAACCCCCAGCCCCTCCCTCACCCCCACCCCCACCCCATCCTCGTGCAGCAGCACCCAACATACATCGTGCACATAACATTAACATTCTTCAAATGAACATAGATGGCATCAACACAAAGAAACACAAACTCTCACACTTCATCAAACAACACAACATACACATTGCCATCTTACAAGAAACAAAACTCCGCACAACACAAAAAACACCCACATTTCATAATTTCACCACCATCAGACAAGACCGGGCTGTCGGCGGGGGCGGTGGACTCATCACCTTGGTACACAAAGAAATATCATACATAGTAACCAGTGTACAAACCAAATCCCTCCTCCCCCCAAATGATAACACAACAGAAATATAGTCAATTAAAATACGCACTGGCAACAACTCCAACATAACCATCATAAACACATACATCCCTCCCCAAACATCCCCTACAGTACCAAATGAATACAGACCACACTTACAACACATCATAAACACCCCACACATCATCCTGGGTGGTGACTTCAACGCCAAGACGTCGGCCTGGTTTGTCGACAACCCCGACACAGACAGAGGGCTGGTACTACAAAACCAAACCGATAACCTCATCATCCTTAACGACATCCATCAACATACCCATATTCCTCACCAAGCCCTCTATAACCCATCATCTCCAGACATCACATTTTGCTCCCCAGAACTCGCCCCCACAACATCCTGGAGGGTGGTCAGAACCTTAGGCTCTGACCACCTCCCGATCATTATCACCACCAAAACCAGACTCACCCCAGCTAGCCACAAACATACATACACCAATTATAAAAGAGCTAACTGGGAAGCATTCACAAATGAGACAGAACAACACTTCACAACTCTAAAAAGTACACCCATCACTAACATCAACAATGCTGTACACATACTCAATAAAACTATCCAAAACGCTGACAAGAAACACATTCCAAGAGGTAACAGAAAAAGACACAACCCAACTTCACACCAGAAATTCAAAACCTCATCAGACAACGCGACATACTGAAACACTCCCCAGCACCCCACACACAAGACATCACACAACAAATTCAAGCACTCAACACCCAAACTAACAACAAAATACAAGAACAACAAAAACTAAATTGGAATAACTTCCTACAAACACTTGATCACAAAACAAACCCCAAAAAACTCTACAAAACACTAAACAGCATCACACTTTCCAACAGCAACACATCACAATCACATGCTGCAATCACAACAAGACTCTACTCCTTCATGTAAACAACAAGCAAACACTCTCATCAATCACTTCTCACATGTCAGCCACCTAAAACCTCACAAAGACGACTGACGTGTCATCCGACGTAAGAGACAATTCCCCACAGACCCTGACTATACACCCTTCACCAATCACCAGACAAAGCATATCATCAACAATCTCAAGCACTCACCCGCCTGTGGCCTAGACAACATAAGCAACATGCACCTCAGACACCTGGGACCACAAGGCATACAAGCACTCAATAACATATCAAACTACAGCTATTCACACAACACAATACCAGACATTTGGAAGCATGGTATCATCATCACATTCCCCAAACCCAACAAAGACCCCACGCTACCCTCCTCGCACCGCCCCATCACACTCCTTTGCTCTCCCTCCAAAGTCATGGAACGCCTAGTATTACAACTAATTACACCTGACCTACCCCTAGCTCCAACACATCATGGCTTTAGGCCACTGCACTCCACAAACACTCTTCTCACAGACCTTACACAAAGAGCTTTCGACGGCATCAACTCAGCTAGACCACCACACAGATCACTATTAGCCACACTCGACATTAGTAAAGCCTTCGATGCCATCCCCCACCACAACCTAACAAACAAAATCTGTAACACAAACATGCACAACAACACAAAAAGGTGGCTGGCCAACTTCCTAGCAGGCAGATGTGCACATGTATCTTTTGCCGGTCAGTCATCTAAAATCAGAAACTTTCCAAACGGAGTCCCACAAGGATCCGTCCTATCGCCCGCACTCTTCAATCTGTACATGCACGATATAACTACACCCAATATGCCCCAAATAAACTTAGCCTCCTATGCAGATGACATAACACTCACATGCACACACCATGACCCAAAAAGAGTAACAGATCTCCTTCAACCCTATCTCAACACACTACATGGCTGGTGCACTACAAACAGACTTAATCTAGCCCCAGCCAAATCCACCACAACTCTGCTCACGAGTTGGACAGGAGAACACGAATACATCCCTCAACTCACCATAAAAAACACACCCCTAACACATACACACACACCCAAAATCCTAGGAGTAACATATGATACTCATATGACATTCAAACAGCACACCACAAACATTAAAAAGAAACTGACACCCAGACTTAATGCCCTCAGGTCACTTGCTCACACAAACTTTGGACACAACAAAGAAACTACCACCACAGTATATAAACAATACATAAGATCAGTGATGGAATACGCAAGCCCAGCCTGGGCTTCTAACCTAGCTGAAACACATCATAAGACCTTACAGACTATTCAAAACAAAGCCCTGAAGATCATTACAGGCTGCACAACTACTGCACCCACAGATCACCTACATCAAGAAACCAAATCCTCAAAGTCAAAGACCATCTGGACATGAGAGGCACTCAATTCCTGGCAGCAGCCTCCACGAACCAAGACCACCCACTAAACTACATTGCAACACACCCACAGACACCAAGAAATATCAAAACAACACCCAGCACACGGTATCACACACAATTATTGTCCTCTCTCCCTCCCTGCCCACCCCGAACCAACTTCCAGAAGCACATCCATACTCATATCTCTCACCGATTCATCCACTCACTCACAGACAACACGCAGCTGCATGCATGACCTCCCGAAATCCATCCTTCCGAATCCTCCCTTCCTCGCGAGGACAGAGTCCACCTGGCCAGGCTGAGATGCGGACACCATCCAGCTCTCCTGAGCTATCAGAAGAGACTGGATGACTCCGTTGTCGACGCCTGCCCGGGATGTAACACAGCACCCCATACCATTAAACACATCATAGAAGACTGCATTTCACACAACCACTTACGCCAAACAACACAATCTACACTCAATGAGAGCTCTGTGGGAAAGCCCAATCGTGGCCATGGCCTTCCTCAGGGGCTCGGGGCTGTTCGGCCAGGTAGCTTAGGGAACAACAACAACTCTCATTAGTCTAGCGAGTCACGTGACTGAGGTGAGGAGGTGAGAGTGGAGAGAGAGAGAGAGTGAGTGTGATTGACGTGTGGGAAAATCTCGTGCTTATTCGATCATGCGGTCATTTGCTGGGTAGATAAATGTTATCAGTGTCACAGTAGGCTAAAGGGTTGGTTGATGTGAGATTTTGTATGACTAGCAGCAATCAGTATAATGATTTGGGGTAATCTTAGGGGTAGTTATAATACTAGGTAATTATATTTAGGTAAGTGGGATAGATTGAGTGGCTGAGTGTGTGAATTAAATTGTCCTTTTTCTAATGCAATGTCAGTGTCGCTATTCAATAAAACCATTTTAGTAGGAATGTTTGTTTCTTTAATTCTTACTAACTTTAAGAATATAATTATTATCAATATATACCTATCATTACAATAAATCCGTGTACTCTAATATCCCGCAAGGTGGGAACTGCAATTTTCTTTTCAAATATATTACTGCATCGAGTCAGTATAGATATAAATGTATAGCACACTGGGACTTTTGTTGTCTTAATTTCACAAGGGATATTTGTCTATTTTGATGATCCAAAGTAACGACACTATCAACATAGAGATATATTTCATAGATAATGGGCAAGTGTTACAGTAACCTATTAGTCATCAGATTGTTTCTATTACAATTGGCAACCATGATACAGGACCAGTTTCTGATGTAGATGTACCGGATAATGAAGGATTTATTGTATAATTGTGTTCATACAAAATAACCCCACACGGGATTTTTTTTTTCTTTCCCCTCGTGGTCAAGTCGCATCCTGGGACCGTCAGGGTGGACCTCCCTGAGTAAACATGTGAATTCCTTTTCCCATCGCTCGTGCGTCCTCATTGTTTCATAATATTTAGTTCTACAATTCGCTTGAGAAGTAATTGTGTCCGATAATTTTTTTGCTTGTCTATAATTGATCTCTGTTGATTTTTTTTTTTTTTTGTGAGATTGTCGCTAGTGATTTTATGCCATGTGAATAGTTTCCTTTAATTTTGTTCGTCATACGCAAGTGCTGTGATCGATCGTTTAATGATAGAGGGAAGTGTTGTAATCCGTCAGAGTCGTTGTTGTTTCTCTTATTCCGGTATCATAAATCTTAGGCAGTAGGTATTATGTGGAATAGTTTCCTTTAAATTCATTCGTTCGTCATACACAAGTGCTGTGATCGATCGATTAAGGATAGAGGGAAGTGTTTGTAATCCGACCAAGTCTTTGTTGTTCTCTTATTCCGGTATCATATATCTTAGGCAGTTTTATATGGGTCAGTTTTGTGTCGGGCGAGATTTTTTTTTTTTTTTTTTATTGTTCTAATTTCCTCTTTTAAAAATCTGTTGTTCCTTGTCAAGGACAAGAGGGAGAGGGAGGGACGAGCATTGGATAGGACGAATACTAAATAAGTGAGGGATTGGGTAAGCAGTGAGGGTTGGGATAGAAAGGGAAGACCCATAGGAAAAGTTAGAGGGTAGACAGGGGGAGAGAGAGCGTCAGAGTAGGCTCGGATCCTGCTTAAACTTGGGAAAAAAGGCGTGGGATGTGTGTGGTAGGTGCCAGTAAAAAAATGTCACCAGGGGCGTGGCCTTAGGTCCTCGCGGAGATTTCTGGGTGCTGGTGGTGAATAGGCAACAGTGCATATTGCTAGCCAAGCATCAAGTGAAAGCTCGGGAAGGCCATCGTTGAATGATGGGCTGGGGACGTAAGTCGGGTTAAATAGCGGGGAGAACCTGTGGATGATAGGGGGGTGGGGGGGGGGTCAAACAATAAGTAGCGTGATATGGATAATACGGGCGGGGAGGGGATGAAATGTTTGTTTTGGTCGCTTTTATCTGCCGCTTCCAAATTTTATACAGGTAATGAGTCAGCCAGGTGTTCGTCGGGAGATTGGAGAAACCCACAGCAGGAATCCTGGCCCTCAAGAAACTACGCCCAAGGATCCCTCATCAAGTCAAAACAAACTGATTTTTATACCCAGGCTGTCCATAGAGTTGAGCCGATTTTTTTTTGTTTTACAACCGTTTCTTCAACAAGACCTCATTTTAAACCGTGTTCTCAACAACATCTCCTTTTTACATGACATTAGTTGAGCTTAAATGATCGGCCATTGAGTAGAAAACCCCTCTGCAACTTTACGTTAAAAATTTCCTACTGAGAAGGGTACAAACCTACTGAGGTCTCATTCTAACGTCACTGGCCAGCGACATAAAACCTAGTGGTTAACCCACTTATTGTTTACAGTGGAAAGCTAGTGGCTTTTGGCCTACTTCATTTACAATGAACACACAATTAATGCACCAGCGACCGGTTAGACTCACACTACAGTAGTGGACGTCCACACCCTGAATGACACCCGAGTGATTTTTAGACAGAGCAAAATCAATGTTAGATGGGAGGAATGTCACGGTCCGACCGTGACTGTGATTATAATTATACTATAGGGTTAGCTATATTTAATCCAGCGCGGGAAAAATCGGGGACGATGGGAACAGCTGTGAGAAAGAAGGAAGTCGTGAGGTGAGGGCGTGGAGGCGCAGGGCATAGACCTATGTAACCCGCTAGGGGGCGTCGCGTAACACGTTGTGCGCAATGGGCGTTCTTTGCTGGTGAAGCCGTGGGTAGGCTACCGGTTACGCATCACCTGTGTGTGTCGTTCATGTTGTAGGCGTGGTCATAAGGGAGTGTCCAATCCTTTTTTCCTTGGCACACAAATTCAAAATGTGATCGGGGGGAGGGGAAAACCGTGGTTAATAAAGGGGGCAGGAATGCCCAGGAAAGGCTTTAGTCTCTCCGCTGCCCGACCCCACAACGAGCTTAGTCCCCATTTTGTTGTGCCCCCGCGATTAATGGGTCGGCGAGGGCACCTCGTGCCCTAATGTCGTACCATAATCAAGGGAGTCCAATTCAGTTATGACAAGTGTCAACGTTGATTGAGATATCCAGAGTGATGTGTGGTGGGTGCTGCTTGTGTGTGCGTCGGCCAGTGCATCCAGGACTGTGCCAGACCGTTACACATGACCAAGGTTGTGACGCCGGAACCGAATTAGCTTTAATGCTATGGCCGAGAATGGCATGGTGTAAGTCATGACCCCACAGAGGGCTTGCTAAAGGCTAGGGATGCCCCCCAGGGCGACATAGTTTTCCCCGCTGCGGCGATATCTCAACTGTTTAGCTATGCATGTGGCCAGGGGTGAGTTGTGGGTGTGCGGGTGTTGTGAGTGACGCCGTAGCATCTTGACCCCACAGAGGGTGATGGTTACCGCTAGAGGCGAGGGTGGTTGGTGAGTGACGCCGTAGCAATCTTGAACCCTACCACAGAGGGTGATAGGTTACCTGCTAGAGGCATTGTCGGCTTGAAGGGTTTTGTTCGTTACTGCCCATTTTAAGACTCTTTGATGACACGACAACTCTCATTAGTCCTAGCGAGTCAACGTGTGGGGTGTGTGTGTGAGGAGGTGAGAGTGGACGAGAGAGTAATGTAGTGATTGTATTGACGTGTGTCAAAATCTCGTGCTTATTCGAGGTCATTTCGGGTCATGTTGTTGGGCCCCCCCCCCCCCCCTAGAACGTTATCAGTGTCACAGTAATCTAAAGGGGTTGGTGGATGTGAGATTTTTCGTATGGAACTAGCAGGTTAAATCAGTAATAATGATGTTGGGGTAATCTTAGGGGTAATTATAATTACTGGGTAATTATATTTAGGTATAGGTAAGTGGGCTAGATTGAGTGGCTGAGTGTGTGAATTAAATTGTGCCTTGTTTCTAATAATGCAATTTCTAAGTGTTCGCTATTCAATAAAAACCAGTTTTAGTAGGAATGTTTGTTTCTTTAATTATACTAACTGTAAGAATTATAATTATTAAATCAATATAATACCTATCATTACAATAAATCTGTGTAACCTCAATATCCCGCAGGGTGGGAAACTGCCGGATTTTTTCTTTTCAAATAAATATTACTGCACATCGAGTCAGTATAGATATAAAATGTATAGCGTGGTCTGGGACTTGTTTTGTTTTTCTTAATTTCACAAGGGGATATTTGTCCCTATTTTGATGAGATTCCAAAGTAACGACACTATCCACATAAAATATTGAGTTTATTAAATTTCCGTAGATAATGGGCAAGTGTTACAGTAACCTATTAGTCATCAGATCTATTACAATTGGCGATCTGGACAGGATTACTATTACAATTGGCACCGGGCATGATCTATTACAACGTGGCGACCGTTATACAGGACCAGTTTCTGATGTAGATGTTACAGGATAATGAAGGATTATTGTATAATTGTGTTCATACAAAAGTAACTACACGCGGGAAATTTTATTTTTTTCTTTCCCCTCGTGGTCAAGTCGCATCCTGGGACCGTAAGGTTCAAACACACAAAGGTTGGACCTACGAGAACGAGGTAAACAAGTGAATTACCTTTTCCAGATCAGCTCGCAGCGTCCTCATTGTTTCATAATATTTAGTTCTTTACAATTCGCTTTGAGAAGTAATTGTGATCCGATAATTTTTTG